>OX424573.1:61531190-61728690 GCA_949152435.1 Gastracanthus pulcherrimus | reverse complement strand
TTATAAAAAAAGTGTAGCGGTCGCTAAAAAAACCTTTAAACAGAAAAAGAAACGTCATTTTATTGATTTTGCTCAAAGTATTTCCTTCCATACTGACCCCAGTTATGTATGGAAGAAATGCAAAATTCTAAAAAATAGCTGGATTAAAAATTACAACACTAATACAACAAATAATTTGCAAAAAGGACAACTCTGCAAAGCACTTGATAAAATCTGTCCTCCTTGGGCTGAAACTGAATCGGTAAAAACTCCCTTCTCCGCTCCCAATAATTTTTTTGACAAACCTTATGACTTTGCTGAATTTAACGCTGCCCTCGATGCGAAAAACTCTAAGTCTTCCCCAGGTCTGGATGGCATAGACTATTTAATCATTAAAAAATTACCGATTCAATACCATTTGCTATTATTGGACATTTTTAATGAACTCTATGCCTCGAAAAACTATCCTGACAGCTGGAGACACTCCTTTTTGCACTTTATCGCTAAATCTGATGGTAACAGCTTAAGACCTATAGCTTTAACTTCATCAATGTGTAAACTTTTTTAGTCTATGTGTAAAAATCGCCTGCAGTGGTGGGTCGAGTATAATGAAATAATACCAGACAGTCAGCATGGATTTCGGCAGGGACGCTCGTGTACCGACTGCTTAACGAACTTAAGCTTGAAAGTGGACGAAGCGTTCCTAGAACGCAAAATATCGTAGCTGCCTTTCTTCATATGAAAGGTGCTTTCGAGAACGTCAATGTTGACATTTTGCTTGCCGAATACTCAAAGATAGGTTGTTCTGATAGCATTACCGAATTCGCTAAATTTCTTACACACCGTAGATTCATACATGCTGACTGTCTGGTAGACGATTTCAAAATAGCTCACAAAGGTGTTCCACAAGGAGGCGTACTTAGCCCCCTATTGTACATAATTTATGTTGCTACGATCGTCAAAAACTTACACAAATCGGTTGTTATCTCTCAATTTGCGGACGATATCTGCCTCTATGTTAAATCCAAATCAGTTAAATGGGCCAAAAACACCATTGAAAAAGCAGTAGACACCATTTCTGGCAATTTAAATAATTTAGGTTTAGAGTTAGCACCCAACAAAACCAAGCTGATATACGAGCTCGTAATTTAATAAGAAGCACATTCCTCCTGGTGCAATCAACATTAAAGTGAAATGCTGCGAAATAAAATCAACTGACTCTATCAAATTTTTAGGTATATATTTTGATTATCAACTCACGTTTGACTCACATGTAAATCATCTCGTCACCAAATGTAGTAAAGCGTTAAACATAATAAAATTTCTTTGTGGAACTTGGTGGGGGTCGGACCCTGAAACTCTTGTAATTTTTTACAAAAGATTCATTCGCTCTATTATCGATTATAGCAGCTATATTTACTGCCCGCTCAAGGCTAAATCCTTAGAGAAAATACAAAAAGTGCAAAATGCTGGAATTAGAACCGCCCTAGGCTATCGAATAACTACTCCTATTAACGTTTTACATGCTGAGTCTAAAATTGTTCCTCTTATTGATAGAATTAAATACCTATGTGATACTTATCTCTCTAAAGTAATGTCTAACACAGGCTCCTTGACTTATAAGTGTATTTTAAGTTATTATAATATCTACATAAAAAAACTACCAAAGAGGACAAGAATGATAATTCAAGGTATCTGTGACATTATGAATTTTGTAAATAATATAATTAAAAATGTAAGATTCAACGCATACTGTTACGATTATGGCATCATCTCTACAAATATTCCCGTTAACTTAGAATTAGGTAAAAATGTAAAAGGTTCAGGTAACCCTAATAAAATGATTAACGAATTTTTGGACAGCGACAAATTCTGCCCTTTTTTCACAGATGGCAGCAAGGTAAGCGAAGGTGAGTTTGTCGGCTCATCTGTGTATTGCCCTGTTCTAGATATTGAACATAAAACAAGCTACAACAAACAAATGTCTGTCTTCTCGGTTGAATGCGCCGCTACAGCCAAGGCCCTAGAATTAATATTTGCTAACAATATAAGAAACGCCGTAATTTTTTCTGATTCCCAAAGTGCATTGCAATGTTTAGCAAATAATAGAACAACGGTTAAAACCAATCCATTCGTATTTTGCTGCAAAAAAACATACTGCCAAATTCTAGCTAATAACCCAAATTATGTGCCGAAATTTTACTGGATCCCTTCGCATACTGACATTCTTGGAAATGAACATGTCGACAAAGCTACTCATAGTAGTGTGACCAACTTCCCTGCAGTTCCCTTCACCGACCTCAAAGTAACCTTTAAAAAAATGATGCACCTTAAAGCTAAAAACGCCTTGCTGTCTCAAGGAAATCTTAAAGGCCAAAAATATTTTGAAATTTTCTTTAAAGATAGCAAATTCCCTTGGTATAGTGGGCTTAATTTTTCAAGGGCTTACATTGTCACCGTCAATAGATGCAGAGCCAATCATTATGGGTTAGCTGAATCTCTTCATCGTCTTGGGATTATCAATGACGCTCACTGCAAATGTGACTATACTAGCGAGGATATTAACCACGTCCTTTGGCAATGTAAGCTTTACGACAACAATAGAAAGATACTAATCGATAACCTAAAAAAGATCAATGTGTTTTTACCATGCTCAACTGATGTTCTGTTGTCTGCACCTAATAGCCTTGCCTGCCAGTACATGTTCGACTTCCTACAGAAATGTCTGCTGAATATATAAATAATTTGTACAACTGTATTCACGTTTATCTTCAAAATCTTCGTAAATCAGGCTAATAAAACCAATATTTCAAACTTATTTTCTGTAAGCTGAAATGGGCCCTAAGGCCCCAAATGCTTAATAAATGAAAAAAAATAAATAAACGGCAATGAAAGATTAGAGAGCTCTTGTAAATATTTTTTTAAAAATTAGTCTCTTCCGTGTTATCAATCGTGTTATTATGATAATAAATGTTAATCATTTCTGAAAAAGCACATTTACTCCAATTTTTTTCTCGGTTCAAAATTTTAATGTTATTAAAATTGATCGATGCTTGGTACCTTTTGCATGTTGTGCGAGTACTGACGAATCTTTATTATTTTTCACATCATTTTCATGCTCCTTCTTTCTTTTTACTAAATGTCTTTTCGTCATTCCAATATACGTTGCGGGGTACTGCTTACAATCAATTTTATAAACAACATTGTTATTGTCAAGAGGGTCTAGCCTATCCTTACCTAATCTAATAATATGATTAAGTTTATGTACGGTCCTATTAATCGGAATTACATTGTATTTTCTTAAGCTTTTATTAATTTTGAAAGATAAGTTTTTTACAAAAGGAAGGACAATTTCGGGTTTTCTTAATAATAAACGTTTATTGGCATTAGTGACGTTCACGTTATTATTCTTAATATTTTTTATATCATGTAATATTTTATTATTATACTTTTCAATGAGTTTTAAGGGGTAATCATTGTCCAAAAGATAAGTTTTTGCAATCTGTAAGTTACCCTTGTGAAACTTGTGAGTCAGAAAGATTAATGCACTTATCAACTAAGTTATACACAATTGCAATTTTCTGAGAGAGAGGATGGTGTGAAAAGTAATTAATATATCGACCTGAAGATGTGTGTTTTCTGAACCAATTAGTGATTGCCATATTATTGTCTTGTCTAATTATTTCCATATCAAGAAATCTAATTTTTGTTGTCTTTTTCCATCTCCACAGTAAATTGTAACTGGTTGTTGTAATTGTTAAAAGTATTCAAAACTTTATCATTATCAACAGTTTTGTTAATTAAAAAAAAATCATCAACATATCTTTTGAACAATAGTACACAACTCTTAAGTTTATTGAGACAATTTGTTTCTTTACGTTTATTTTAAGGTATTTTTATGTGTTTTATATTTTTTGTTTCCAAAGTTCGTGCTTATCTTTGTTGGTAGTTTAAAACTTAGTACTGTAATCATGTAAATGTTGTTTTTATAGCCATGAAGAGGAAAGTTTTCTTAAATACTCCCGAAACGTCGCTTTATCAATAAATTGGTTTGTTCCTGGAGATCTATTGAGTTCTTTTTAATTTTGCTACACCTTGGAACGATAAATTCGCAACTACAATACAAAATTAAATTTTTCTTTTTTAAATTTTTATATAATTTATTTAATTTATTATTTTAATGATTAATACGTATATTTTTTTACTGGGGGGCGGTTCCGCCCCTGGACCCCGTCCCATCAATCCCTGCATACCGTTCTTTACCTGTGCCGTGTCTCAAACTTAATATAATACATCTGATGGTCGAGGAGGTATATATGAAGTGCTTTAGTGACGCATTTTACGCACTCTATTGCAAAAAATATCGTATGTTCTACACACTCTTGCGATCAATACTATTACTGTTTAGTCCCGTTTCAACTTTACGCACCGGAATCACGAAGAATAGCGTAAGTAACACGGGCGCATAATTTCATTTACTCGCCATCGACAACACGTGCATAAAAGTAGCGAACAAATTTTTTTACGGACCACTAGCAGTGCGTAAAACTTTTCACGCACTGTTCATCGGCGACTGGTACGTAAAATCGCTTTTACGCACTCTTCGTGGTGATTCGTGCGTGATATTAATTTTACGCCCTCGTTACTTAATATACTATTTTTTTATTAATGTTATATAAACAGATGGGCGAAAATCAATATCGGCATTAGATCAGGCTCCTCGCGGTACACTAATTTAAAAAAAACGTTCATTTTTATCCAGAAGTTTCCAAGATACAGCTCAATACAGGTACTTGGTTCATTTTCAAGTAGGATCTTCGAGTTTATGCGTCATGCGAAAAGAGAGCGCGGCGGCGGCGCGGTCACGCGTCGAGTGCGCGCTGGCCCGTACCGCGCGAACTTTTGCTCTTAGTATGTCGCTCACCTGGTCATACAAGAACAATTGGACTATTTTTCACTTAAACCTTAAACCTTTCTCAAGGTATCCTGAAAGTTTCAAATTGAAATATGCTATTGTTTATTGATAATATTTTATTATAAAAAAAGCTAACTTCGTCCCTAATCACTGAAATTTAAAATTTTGGGACTTAAAATGTGCACAAAAATGAGCACAATCAATATGTTACAGTTCTGTTTCAATGACTTCTTAAGAAAAAAAGTTATTGGATTTGTTTATGAACTTTCTTTGACATATATTTTAAAATGCACCATAGGTCCCATAACTTACAAAATTCGGAGTTTTTATGAGTCCATATGAGTTTCTAACTGAAAATGTTACTATGATTTCTTGGGTAAATTTTATGAAGACCGTCAAATGGATAACTAGTAAATCCGAAGAAAAAAAATATTTTAATTAGCAATTGAATACCTTCAAATATTATTTATTGATCAATATGAAAAAAATCACATTATTTCAACACTATAAGATCTACTTATCACAGTAGTTTCGACTCCATGCTTCTGATTTTGCATAAATTAAAAATAAATAATGAAAAAACTATTTTCCGTGTTTTTCGATTTTTACAGCTATTATTTAACCAAATTTAAAGTAATATGTCTCATTTTGTAGGTATTTTCAATACCTACAAAAACATATTTACGGTATTGGCTTCAACTTTAATGTTTCCAGATAAAGCGCGAAATATGACAAAATCGACCATTTTACCACTTATTTGCAATTTATTCAGCTGCTTTACACTCAAAATCGTTACCACTTCAGCATATCGTTTATAGTACCCTTTGATGATATTCTATGAAAACTTTTCAACTAACATTTTTTTTTATTCTTACACCGTTGTTGTCTAATTTGACTAGACTATTAGGATTTGTATAACTTACATAAGTCGACACCACCCCTCTGACTGGCGATAAATTATCAGTGGGGCCAGTGAGTACCCAGTCGAATAATGACAGTCTAGCTACAGGCTCGTTGATTGAGCTCTTGCGACTTTGATCTAAATGCCCACAAACATCCACTCCAAGTATAACATCTATTCGGCTAGGATTCGCAAACTCTCGATCAGCCAACTAACAGCCGAACAAATGAGGTCAAGTTTTTAAAGCGATCGTTTCTGAAGAGATCAAATCAGTCAATTTTCGAAGTACTAGAACAGATACAGGGATAGAAAAATCATCTTCAGAAATTTTGCGAATAAACAGATTTACCTCACCATTGACTGACCCTGTCTGAAATCCCTGTACAGCAGTTACTAACACACTAACTGGTATTCGAGCCAAGCGGAGGGCTTGCGCTGTCCATTCTGCTACAAATGACGTATCAGACGTCTAATCCAAGAGAGTGCGAACTACGATCGATTCACCCTTTGGAGATTGGCTAATAAAACATTTCTCGTGCTTACTGTATGATAGCAATTGGCATCTTTACAATTCGAATTGCCAGATTTTGCTGCAGAAATAGGATGAGACAACTCATTACTCGGAGATTGTGCGACCAAAGATTTGTCATCAATCATAGGCTGAGTCTGGATTCCTCCAAATTTTTTAATAAGAGCTTTATGAAGAAGTGAATGATGCTTACTATTACAATTCAGACAACGACTTGTATTGTAATTCTCTTCCCCTTTTTTGTTGGTCCTGCTCGTCGTCGAAAATGTCAACGCCCTTGGCTTATTATACGAATTTGAAGGTTTACTATTATTGAAGCTATTCAGCGATGGATTTGAAAGACTCAGCAGCCTCTAACGCGTGAATTCTATTTTCCAAACATCCCGAAAGTTCCTGAAAGGACGAAACGATACTGCTGTTTGCTAAAGAAGTTTCCCAGACTAAACGAGTATATTTGTCCAATTTTTGGACAAATATATATATACAGAAAACTCATCCCCCAGACATTGACTGGTTTTTAGAATTCTTATTTTTAGAAATTATATTAAAAAAAATATATACATATTAGATCTAGTAGACTATATGGGTATCATGTGGGAACCATGTAAAATGAAAACCATGTGTTTTCAACTGGGAACGCACTGGGAAATCTTTTCGAAAGCCCACGTGGTTCCTACGTGGTTCCCATAAGATGTCATATGGGAACCATGTGGGAATCTTGTGGAATCCATATGATTTCCATGTGGTAACCATGTGGGACTTTTCACGTGGGAAAAGATTATGAACATTTGGCAAACCTGGAAAGTTGTGCACTAATGCTGTAAAGCGATCCCGAAAACTTTCCCATTGCAATGCGTAACAGCTAGTTGCTTAGTTCTCGGTGCACCTGCTGCGGATAATGGAGTCTTCTTCGCTACTTCACCAGAAAGAGCTGCTGAACTCCCGTTATAGCCTCAGTCTTTTCAAAAGTTTTGCTTTCGTTGTATTAAGATGTCTCCATCTCCTTGTATCATAGTAAGACTCGATGAGTTGACAGCAAGTTGTCCCAATATGAATCAATTGTCCGTACGCGTTGATTCAAATATTCGAGGGTTAATTTATCCTGGGCAGTCTTCAACGTGTTGACAATAAATTTATACTGTTTAATAATTAGCAAGGAATACATTTATTTATCAGATAAACTATGTATATCGGATTTATTGCAATCAGCTGGTGCATATGTATCCAGCAGTGTCTATTAAAAAATTACTATTTGACAGTAAAACAAACAAAATTGTATCAATAGAGCAGTATGCTGTTAAATTGAAAAAAGGATTTGACAGTCAAGCTAATGTAAGACACGCAGAGTACTGCGTTTGTTTGACAGTGTAGTGCCCACAGCAATTACCGAAACAATATTTTGAAAAGTGTAGCTGCACTCAACGAGCCTTTATTATGAATATTTGTTTCAAAGGAACATCTGTTAGATGTCCAAACAAACACAAATGTCTGTGTATTTATGTTGAAAACTAAAGATTCAACGAGAGTAGCTACAATATTATAAAAATTGCTGCGAGTCGAAATGACGGCTAAAATGTTACTAAATGCGCTTTGAGTTTAAGGGCAATGAGAGTATTGCGATATGTAACTTCCGTCTGTATTTTATTTCCATCTGTATCCATTTTTAGACGAGAGGCTCGACTTAAGCCATAGATTTATCCAAACAACTGAAAGAAATATGGACCCATTAATAATTTGCATTATAACTCGTATCTCACGTGACATAACTTCTAAGCCATAACACTGGTCGGTAACACACGCAGTGCTCTCTATTATTTCGACTCGCACGATACCTGGCTACAATGAAATAGCCATGACGTCACAAAATTTTGAGATTAATATTCGATAAATTTGGTGTTAAAGGTACTGAGTAAAAATACTTCACAGTTTCGTAGTTAAAAGTACTCCCACTGTATTTGCGCACAGTACAACCCGACGCAGTGCTTTGCCCAGTATGAGTCAAGGTGCTCGCTAGCTGGTCCACGCCGTCGCTGCCATGTACAAAAATGGCGCTGCTGGACCTCATTTGCGCCTCGGTGCCGAGGCTGGTGACGTACTCGCTAAATGGCAATTCTAGTACAATGATGAAGTCCAGCTTCATAGGATGCATTCAGTCCCACGTGAAAAGTCCCACATGGTTATCACATGGAAATCATATGGATTCCACATAATTCCCACATAGTTCCCATATGGTATCTTATGGGATCGACGTAGGAACCACGTGGGTTTTTGGAAAGATTTCCCAGTGGGATACCAGATGAAAACACATGGTTCCCATATGAATTTTGCATGGTTCCCACATGATCAACTAAAAATATAAATATTTAATCTAATAAGCTAGATGATATTTACGTTGAAACCATGTGGTAATCACGTGGCCCATTTGAGTGTTCCACGAGGTTCCCATATGAGTTTCACATGGGTCTACAAGTATTGTAAATATACACTTATGAAAATAACTTTAAGTTCCAGACAGTTCTTAAAAGCTATAAAATTGATACAATGAGTGTCTATGTAGGTGTTACCATACGGATGATAACACCAAAACTGAGGGAGTAAGCTAAAGAATTCCTATTTTTAAAAATTCTATTAAAAAAAATATATATTAGCTTTAGTAGACTATATGGGTATTATGTGAGAACCATGTAGAATGTATATGGAAACCATGTGTTTTCAACTGGGATCCCACTGGGAAATCTTTCGAAAAGCCCACGTGGTTCCTACGTGGTTCCCATAAGATACCGTATGGGAAACATGTGGGAATTTTATAGAATCCACATGATTCCCATGTGGTAACCATATAGGACTTTTCACGTGGGATATCCACTTGTTGTCTTGTAAT
Source organism: Gastracanthus pulcherrimus (assembly GCA_949152435.1). Classification (NCBI taxonomy): domain Eukaryota; kingdom Metazoa; phylum Arthropoda; class Insecta; order Hymenoptera; family Pteromalidae; genus Gastracanthus; species Gastracanthus pulcherrimus. The sequence goes on along the minus strand of OX424573.1, from coordinate 61,719,485 downwards.
GAAGCTAGTCTTTTCCACGGCGCCGAATTTGAACACTACAAAACTTCAATTTCTCCTCGACCACGTGTTACTGAATTTCATCACTCTTTGCATTACACTCACACTACACTCCCTAATAAAGGCTCGAAGGACGAAATGTATGAGTCGTTCTCTTCTCGAGATAAAATAAGTCGCGAAAGAGATATTCACTTTAATATAAAACGCCGGGAGTATCGAAGATGGTGATGTGTGAGGCGAGAAATGACCAAATGCGTTGGTTTATGCTGAATGTAGTAACTTATATTCACAACACTATGTACGAGTACAATGCCTCTTTACATTAGTAAAAAAGAGTTTATTTAATTATTTATAGTTGTACTGGCTCGACTAGACAAACAGAGAGTCAGAGGGTCACACGACATGAACTATTTATTTCTATTAAGCGAGAGACAATTACACACATGTATACATATTATGGTAGGTTAGAGAAATAAGAAACCCATGCATGAATTAGATATAAGCCTTTAATGATACCTATTTAATACTTGCGTACCATTACAAAAACAAGTGCCTTTAAAAAGACAATTTATCTGCTTTCTTAAAGTTAGGATGGGTTTGGTCACTCTTAAAAATTACCCTATTTAATCCCTATTATTAATCAAACTCGAAGCAATATTATTAACCCAAATATAACAAAAAAATAGTGGAACGATTTTAGAAAAATTAACCAATATGGAGAAATATGACATTAATGGCCCTAAGGAATTCTACATAGAAATAATCCATTAAAGAAAAATAAATTACATGCAAAATATAGAATGACCAATTTCTAAAATAAAAGGTCCCGAAGGCAACTATCTGAATTTTAAGCTAAGCCATCTTACGTAATAGCGCTCGAACTATATCGCATTTCCGTTCGCGAAAAACATGTGCTTGTGGGCACGAGGTCGCTCCCAGAGCTAACTAATTCGGGCGTTTAGATGTACTTTATTTACGGCTTAACTATAATAGCCACTTTGACCTGCAAAGCGGGATTAAAGTAGCTTTTTATTCCCTCATATATTTTACTCCCGCATTTGCGGAGTAACATACTATTCAAAATTCAAACATTTTGAAAATTTTGAAATTTTAGTAAATTTTGAAATTTTTTGAAAATTTTAGTAAATTTAAAATTTTTTGAAAATTTTGAAATTTTTTGAAAATTTTGAAATTTTTTGAAAATTTTGAAATTTTTGAAATCTTTTGAAAATTTTGAAATCTTTTGAAAATTTTGAAATTTTTTGAAAATTTTGAAATTTTTTGAAAATTTTGAAATTTTTTGAAAATTTTGAAATTTTTTAAAAATTTTGAAATTTTTTGAAAATTTTGAAATTTTTTGAAAATTTTGAAATTTTTTGAAAATTTTGAAATTTTTTGAAAATTTTGAAATTTTTTGAAAATTTTGAAATTTTTTGAAAATTTTGAAATTTTTTGAAAATTTTGAAAATATTGTATATTTTGAAAAATTTTTAATTTTGAAATTGTAGTTAGTATTAACAATGGATGAGTGGGTCCCACTTTTGAAGTCAACAAAGTGGCTATCCAGATAAGTCGTGAATAAAGTTCTATATGCAACAAGAGAGTAAAGTCGATCATTCTCTCAATTGATTACTGCCCTCGCTTCGCTCGGGCAGTGAACCAGCCCGCGATACTAATCAACGATTTTAGTCCCTTGTTACGTATGTACCATTGACAGTTTTTGCAAAATGAGACTGTTTCTCTATTTCTACTGTCACAATGCGGGCGCGTTTGGAAATACTTACAGTTTGTTGGTGGAGCGAGTCTCATCATTGAATGCGGTGCCTGGAGCAATACCAACACTAATAAGTTATTAAAGAAAATTTAAATTAAGAAACAAAGAGAAAATATGTCGAAAATAAGAATTCAATATAAACGACAAGAAAAATTAAATGAATTTACGTCGGAAAATGCTGTAAATCTTTTCCCGACGGGATACGCTGCAGTTATCTGGTCGGAATGAAAGAATAAATAAAACAACAAAATAATAAATATTGGTTCGCTTTCCTATAAGGCCCTAGACGTGAGGTAGAGGGATGGATATCCTGGCTGCTGAATGGTGGGTTTCCATTCGAAAATGGCCTAATTCGCATTGAAGCGCATGCGTAACAAACGACGAAAAATCGATTCATTACAGCCTGTATGGATGTGGATCAGCATTACTCTGCATATACATGGTGAAACTTAATGTTTCAGGGCTCATTCTTTTTTGTTTTTTTAGAGGGTGGGGGACAAAAATATTACTTTTATTCGACGTTTTTCGTTTTTATAACGGTTTTTCGATTTTTGCGATTTAGTTTTTCGGTTTTTTTATACATTAGAGATAATATCATCTCCAACGAATCGAATCCAGCGAAAATGCATTTGAAAAAGCATAAAATTACCAAACTTTTCCGACCTAAAATATTGGATATAGTCATTATCTTCTTTTGTTATTCCCAAAAACGTAATTTATTGTTTAAACGGTTATATCTCGGATACATAAGACGGAAAATTTTTGAAAGAATTGGAGATGATTTGGAATATGGAGAAGAATATTCAGTAGAATTTTTGAGTCTTGAACTTTTTCTTTTGTCGAGAGAAAACTAATGTTGTAAAAAATCGATTTTCTTTCTCCAACGATAAATCAAGTAAATCGGCAGCATTTTATCTGGAACTTTACGAAAAGATAGCTTACTATCTTATGACCTGTATGTTCTGTCAGATCATGAGATCTTTTATTTTCTGAGATTCTGGGATTATGTGTTTTTTGAAATTTTTTTTGCGATCGCTTATATCTCTAGAACGGTGCAGTCATTTTTTAACAAAAAGGGCTATTTTTTTCACTCTTAAATGAAGACTCGAAATTATAAAGAAATTTCGAGATTCATAGACTTTTTTTGTTCGATAATGATTTTCTGATTTTTCCAGTTTTGAGTTTTAGTTTATTGAGTTTTTTAGTATTTTAGAAATATTAGGATTCGTTTAGTGTAATTGCATTTAAAAGAGCATAAAATTACTTATCTTCTACAACCGCAAATTTTGGATAGGCTGTCTCCCTTTTTTTGTTATACACGAAAAAAGTCATATTTAGTTAAAATGATTATATCTCGGAAATCTATGATGGATAATCGTTCAAAAAATTTTAGATAATTGAGAATCCAGTTAATCTACGTACTAACATCTAATTACGTATTATTTAAATATTGAAACTTTAATAAATTATGTACAGAGAAAAAATTGCTGTGATATGTATGATAAACTATCGTTGTGTAATTTTAGTAAACAATTATCTTTTGACAAACCAATAATGATAAAAAAGCACACCTATTTTTAGCTATTAATTAGAAAGAGATGTAGCAATTTAAAATTAATTTATTAGAACAAAGAATTTAATATTTGAAAGATTAATTTCGTTTAAGGATGCTAAATACTAATGAATTGGCAGCGGTTTTTATATTTTGCACGCCAATTCGATGACGCCAAGTTGAATTTTATAAAATAATTATGTGTGACATCGTACGTTTATTTGCGTACGTAGATATAATTAAAATCTAAAAACATAGAAAATAAAAAAAATTTAAAGCCTCGTTTTATACGGTTGCCAGTTTGAAACTAGCTTTATACTAGCAGACGCACTACACAGCAAGGATACGTCTGGCAAGCGTCGTTAGAGCGCTCATGTGCGTTGGCTCCGCTTCCACCCTACCTAAGAGAGTACATATAACACCGACTATACGCAGCCTTTTCCCCGAGCGGAAAAACAGTGGCTAAAATATTATTTCGGCAACAGAAAGCGTAGCGTATAAATTAGTAACTTTTTACAGTTTTTAACATTATAATATAGTTGTATAAACCGAATAAAAATTTTGGGCGAAAGAATCAAGTCGATAGCTTGATTCTAAATATAGATTTAAATACTCTATTGTAATAGTAATATTTATATATAATACGATAATTTTAAGTACTGAAATATGAATGTTTATTCACTAACTATACTTTACATTATAGTCATTTTTATACTGCAATCTATTTATACAAACTTTACATATAAGTAAATCTCAATTAATATTAACGTTACCTTTATCACTATTTCTTATTATTATTCTTAAGCAATCTTATACTACTTTACACATATGTACACTTTAAATAATTACTATGTTTACAAAAGCGTATGGTTTTTAACAATTATCGTAACTATATATATCTACATATAAATATAATAAAAAGTAAATATCTTCACAAATACTGTCATTTTTGTTTTTTTATAAATAATTATTACATTTTAAGATCATTCGACAAATCAAAATATAATAAACATTGATCTTTTAGTTTAAACAAAGAGAAAAACAAATGTAAATGCAAAAGATAGAGAAGAAGCAAGAGAGCAAGCGAGAGAGAAGATTTTCTTTCTTTCTCTAGAAAAAGCTCGCTCCACCAATAAAGGCCCGAGCGCCGAAAACTAGCTGCGGGCGCTTCTTTAGCGACGCCCTATGAGGACCTCTTTACCCTCACCCTGCTCTTCTTTTTTCTCTGTCTTATGCATAAGCCTAATGAGAGGAAAAGCACGTGGGAGGAGGAAAGGGAGGAAACGTTCTTTGCTATTCGTTCCTTCTTACTCTCACCCTGATCGCTAGATCCTTCTGCGTAGGCGAAATACGGCAGAAAACTGTTTAAAAGGAGCCGACCCACAGGCTCTCAGCAGTGTTACGTCGTGCGTAAGCAATAAATGACGCGAAGTTAATATGAAATTAAATCGCGTTCGCCTCTGGTTTTGGTCAATACTTTCGTAATTTACCTGGGAGTCGAGGCTTTAGCAAAAGCAGGATAGCGAAGATGATATTCAATATGATAGTAGTGAAAATAGGAAGTGCGAGTTTACAATAGGATTACAAAGGCTTAGCAAGGTATTTTGGGGCTTACGTTGTGTGCGTGTGTAGGCCTTGGTTCCTCGTAGTCGGGCCGGTTGAGCTGTGTTGCGCTGCGGGCGGTGTCGTACTCGAGATGATGGCGGGAGATATGAATAGGACCGCAGGTCCAGCAAATAAATAAGCGCGAGCAAATAAGTTTAAGAGCAGATTTATTATATTAGAAGTACAAAGTTAAATATAAGGGCGTGTCCCTTTTACAAGTGAGTAGTCAAATAACAAACTGGTGCGTACGTGCTTACGGCTCAAAGTTCGAATGCAGAAGGCTGTCGCGCCCTGGAGGGCCCGTGTCTTATATACCCACGCGGGGGTCGCATGCTTAGCCTAAATAAGGAATTAATTATGCGTCATAGAAGGGGAGCGACTGAGGTGAGTGGTCGCGGAGGGGAGTTAGGTAAAATTGGGGTGGATGAGTGTGATATTCTGGGGTACGAGTTTGGTAAGGTAGGATAGTAGTTGTATAGCGTACGTCGATAAGTAGGATACAGTATGGTAAGATACGAATAGCTTGACGACGAGACGGTGAGCGTGAGTCGATATGCTGGACGTAACAGGCCCGCCCCTGCAGACTCGCGTCGCCGGTGTGATGCAATTTGAGGTATAGTTTGCTTGCCCCTGCAAGAGGTCCTGAGTTCGAATTTCTGCTTTTTACTAGGATCGTCTTGCTGATGATTGGTTGGCGTGTTTGTTTTCTGCGCTGCAATGTTGAGAAACCCGTCTTCCTGGTGTAGGGCAAGGTTTTATAACATTTGGTCAAAAACATAGTTCGTAATTGTTACATATATGAGGTAATATGGCCTTCTTTGTTTATTTGCCATTACAAGTGAGTTGCTTTTATGCAGATTCTTATATGTTTTCTTATAGACGTGTATAAGCTGAAACACGGTTCGTATGTAGTAGACATGTAGTCGTTGCTTTGATGGGAGGTTTTTTTTTTTTTTGTTCCGAGGAAGGTTAAGGAGTGGTGTGAAGGACATGTGTAGTTATAGGTTAAACATGCTCTTGTTAAATTCAGGGTCATAGTAGTTACAACCGTTGTAACGCGTGTAATGCGTATAAACCCAGTTTGTTACTTCACACGACGGGTTTGTAGCTGTTGGTACATTGATAGCCTTATTTGCACTAAGGGAGTGATTATTTAACTTGATATAACCATTCTTTTATGTTTGATTCAACTCCGATAGTACATTACACATAGATTGGCTATAAGTTCGAAATTGTAGTCTAATTGGGCACGTCAGACAGAGAGAGAAAGAAAAAATTATTTTGAATTGTGATGCCTGTGAAGTAGAAGTAGAGATGAGTGTAAGTAAATTTTAATAAGCTTAAATATGTTTGTTAATAAAGAATACTCGAGGTTGGATGACAATTTTAATAATCTTGGCTTTACCCTATGTTAGTGTGTTTTTATAATTTTTGTTTACTAGGTTACTCGAAATGTTGCTTGTGAAGTTAGGATAAGCCCCCTTGTTTTTATATGTGTACCTTATGTGCCGTTATGTGTAATTATTTAGTGCGTAATTTTTGAGGACATAAGTGCTTAGAGATCGTTGTTGGAATGTGTGTAAAAGAGGTTAGCTAAGTTACAAGTGATTTCCAAATTTCCGATGTTTTAGACAGGTCTTAATATTTATATTTTAAGAAACTTGGTGTCACCTCTTCATTAGGGCTAGTTTCTTGGTCGTTGTTCTGTCTGTTTTCTTCGTCCTTGAATCTGCTTAGGGTGAAAACTTCGGGGGTGTTTTTTGCGTGGCTTGTGCTCCTCCTCTTTTTACGTTTAGGGAAAGCATTCGTAGAGTTCGTGGTTTAATGGCTTCCTTCGTCTTCCTGTGCCTCTGCTACTATTTTGGGCCGCATGAACGTGGGGCGTGACGGCTCCGTGATAGATCAGAAGGCTAGATATGCTCTTTGCTTCTGATGTTCTCCTGATACTTTTAGTACCGATCAGCAGCTGGCAAGAGCCTCCCTCCTTTTTGCATACGTGATGCTCGAAAAATGAAGTTTGATTGTTTTTTTTTTGTTTTTTTTTTTATTTTTGTTTGTTTTGATGTTAGTTTATTAGTGTGTGACTCTTTTTGTTTCTATATTTATTTATTTATTATTTATTCATAGATACATATAGTGCGTCGCTAAATATTCGATAAAAATGTAGTGCAATGCTGCATAGTGGCGTTGTGTGCTAGAATTCAAAGAAACATCACCCTAGCTTCCGCTGGGCCATCGCATAATGGACATAAATTTATTTGCAATTCTCGTTGATGTTGAGCATTGGTGCATTCCATAGCTGTAGTGAAGATGTCACGACCCCTGTGCCTAAAAAATTTCATCGCGCACTCTGAACATCCTCTCCAGACAGGAAGTTCATCTCTACATATTTCGCATACGCCGTATGTGGCTTCGTTGGCGAAGCCCTTGCCTCCGAATTGCTGTGATTGCAAGAGGTGACCGTAGGTGACTCCCCTGCTCTCATTCTCGGCTTCTCTGAGTTCTGCTGCATATATGGCATTGCGTACTCTTCTACCTTGCTCTCGTAGTTGAGCCAGGCGGTACTGGTGCAAGATTTCCTCCGGAATGTCGTCTTCAAAAGGTTCCTCGTAGATGTGGTCGTCTTCTTCGTCTGAATCGTAGGTTGTCTCGCTGAAGTCTGGATGCTGGTTGAGGTTATTTGCGCTTCTAAGTATCCTGCGGCTAAGCTGGATTGCTTCGAGAGCCGATGCCGCTGCCTCCCTGATAAAAACGCTGAAGTAATAAGCGATATATGCTATGAAACTGATTTGTCCTCGCCGGGACAATTCCCGGCCTTCCCGTTGTGCGGCAAGTATGGCCATGGCTTCCCTGACAAACTTATTTAGCGGCATTGTAGCTTAACTTCCAATAGTATGTCGTCGAGGAGTGGTTGCTGCCGATGTTGAGACTGTGAGGGTCTGCGGTCGAATGCTCTGCCGTGTGCCTCTGCTGCGTCGCTGGAAAATTTTTCGGTTTTCTTTGAGATAAAGGGAAGTGGAAGGTAAGGGAAGGTAGTAGCTTAAGTGTTATTTTTTTGTTTTCTCTCCGCTCCTCTCGTGGCGCCTTGGTGGTTCCGCTAGTCAAAATTCTTATTATTTTAGCGTTCATGTTTCATATGTGAATAAATGTTTATCGATTATAACAATGTTTGGTCTTTTAGCTTGTAACAATATTTATTAAAAGGCGAAAGAGTAATAACGATTATATGATTAAGGTAATTTATAACAATGGCTAATAGTACATACTATTAGTGAGGTAGAAGGTTTATTTATAACAATTACTCGTTCGCATTGCACATTTGTTTCACAAGGTTTTTGTATTATTTTCCGGTATATCTACATAATCGTGTACTCTTTTCGGCGGGAAGTGCTTCGGAGACGCGTATAAAGGAAAACCGGTGAAGCTTAATCTTATATTTTTATCTAAAGGCGTCATTGGTATGTACGTATTGTTAGTATCAATTGTTTGTACCTGTCGCTTGGTACAGTACAGTAATGTTGTAGTGGAAAGTATTAATATTATGATTATTATTGTAATTATGGAACCTACGTATAATGTGATTTGCACATAGTTTTCTAAATGCTCGCGGAAGTAAATCGGATTATGTGGTACATTATGTATTATATGTGTCTGACTAGAGCCGTTATTCTGATGGTTTTTCTCGGCTTGCAATATCGTATCAATTTTGTGTATAGATAATTGTAATGGTGGGATTATTGGTGAGAGTTTCTTTACGAACCCGTTGGCTCCTAGATAATATTCATTTTGAACGTTAATTGTACATGTGGGTGGTAACTCAATTATTCCTGATCCATTAAACGGTGCATAAACAATTGAGTTTTCACATTTGCCGAAAATCGTGTTATTGTTGTTTGTTGAGAAAAGCCAAGTGGATGGGTTATTTGTTTTTATGATATAATTTTGTTTTTCTAGTGTTAACCCGATATCGCAGCCTTGCAACGCTTTGTATGTAGGTGTTTTCAATAAAGTGTATTCGCACGTCGCTTGTGTGATGAACTCTATATCATTCGTGCATAAATATTTATCGTTTAATTCTTTGCAATTTTGAAGTTTCGATTCGCTCATATAAAAATGCGTGTTATTGTTACCGGATGTCGCAATATAATCGCTTCGCGTATTAATATATGCAGCTACGTGTGGGTGCGTAGCTGACTTCTGAAATGCTGGAAAGCACATAAGCTATATTTCCAGTATTGACATAAGCAGTGCATATAATCAGGTGCCGTTAGACGAAGAATCACGACACTTGACTGTATTTACGGTGCCAGGCCTTGGCCTTTTCGAATTCTATTCTGTCCCATATGGCGTATCGGGCGGGCCCGCCACGTTTCCAGAATTGAGTGACAAAATTATCGGCCTTGAGCTTGAGACACACGCCTATTCATATATGGATGATATGATTATAACAACATAGACTTTTGAAGAACACTTGATATGGCTTGAGTATATTCTCCGCCGAATTATCGATACAGGTCTCACCATCAACCTTGACAAAATCCCGACAAGATCACCCAAGTATTGGAGTTTTCTGCTCCGAAAATCTTAAACAGTTTCAACGATTACTAGGAATGGAATCGTGGTATCGGAAATTTTGAATGATTTCGTCACTATTGCGGACCCGCTTACCCATCTGACTAGATCAAATGTCAAGTATGTATGGGGTGATAAGCAACAGATGGCATTTGAACAGATAAAAGCGCGGATCGCATCGGCTCCAGTGTTGCATAGTCCCTCTTTTGACCATCAGTTCGTCATACAGACTGATGCTAGTTCGACTGGTTTGGGAGCTGCGCTCACATAAATTCTTGATGGGGTTGAACACGTGTTGTGCTTTGCTAGCCGCACGTTGACATCAGCTGAAAGGAACTACTCTCCAACTGAACGAGAGTGTCTCGCAGTGCTGTGGGCCATAAGAAAGTTCCGATCTTATGTGGAAGATTACCACTTCAAGGTTATTACGGACCATATCAGTCTGAAATGGTTAGAAGGAATTCAGAACCCCACAGGACGCTTGGCACGGTGGGCTCTCGAAATGTTTGCCTATTACTTAAAGGTTGAGTATAGGAAAGGCATTGAAAACTAGGTGCCAGACGCATTATCTCGCATGTACGAGGATGAGTCGTAAGTACCAGTTTCGTCAGTCAGTTGCCCAGACGAGGATACTAGTGATGCGTGGTATCTGGCGATGAAAGCGAAAGTTTGCGCCAATCCCACGGAGCATCCATATTGGAAAATAGTTGGCAACAGATTGTATTACTATTGATCAGATCCTTCGATTGAAGATCTTTTAGAGTACCAGGATGCTTGGAAGCTAATCCTACCAAAAGAAAAGCTGATGCAAGTCCTACATGAAGGGCATGACGAGTCGGCAGCTGGACATTTGGGATGCGCAAAAACATATGAGCGTATCGAATTGCTGTATTATTGGCTGTCAATCTATAAGGACATAGCAAATTACGTACATCGCTGCACAGTATGCCAGCAATTCAAAGCTGTCCAATTAGCACCCGCAGGACTTATGGGCCAGCGTATTGTAACGAGGCCGTGGGAAGTAGTAGCAGGAAATATTATAGGCTCCAACTCTAATACACTAATAAAACGATTAAAAGGGAACTCAGAGAGATCTTCCTACGCTTTGGAGTGCCGGAGACGTTACACTCTTAAAATGTAACGGAATTTAAGTACAAGATAGTGGTTCGATTCCTTGAAGAACATGGAGTGGTCCACACCACAAAGCCACCGTATCATGCGCAAACAAATCCCGTGGAGCGAGTAAACCGCACTTTTCAGACCATGGTCACGTCGTATATTGAGACAAACCATAGTACTTGGGATTTACACATTCCCGAGCTAGTGTTTGCCTATAATACCGCCGTGCACGAATCCACGGAATTGTCACCAGCTTTTCTGAATTTTGGACGCAACCCTGTAGCAGAGACAGCTGCGTTAGAAAATTGGAACGAGCGCATAAATAAACTGCGTGAAGTGCGAGATTTAACCGCAGAAAATTCAGCAAAAGCGCAAGAATGCGAAACTAAATATTATAATAGCAAGCGACGAGATGTGCAATATGCGGTTGGCGAGAAAGTATTGCAGCGTAATCGCATTCTTTCATGTGCGCCCTAAGGAATCATTGCTAAATGGGCCCCTAAATACATTGGGCCATACGTCATTTCAGAGAATCAAGGTTATAATACCTACCAACTGGCTGACAAAAATGGAAACAAGGTGGAACAAATCTTCGTGAAAGATTTGAAACCGTGCTTCGACGATGACACAATGCCCTCAGACTCCGAAGATGAGGCTGTAGAAGATACTTCGAAGGACAGCGAGGGACCGAACAACCTCGAGCTTCAGCCAATCAAGTCACGTGCAAGCGATGCGCCCTTAATAGTAGGGAAATAGCGTGGTAGGCTACGTCAAACAAGTGTAGTTGTCCAGCGTAAAGCACAAATTGTTAGTAGTAGGGTAGGAACGCAATTGACTACAGTAGGTGAGATAAGCGGTGGATGCAACACAGCGTCCGCGGAAATCGCGATAGGTAAACCTATAAGAGGTCGAGGAAGACCAAAGGGATCCACAAAACCCCCTGCGCCTCAACGTGACGTATCTTCTCGTCGCACGCGGTCTAAAACGGGCAAGACATAAAATTAAAACCTTGACCTTCTCGCTAGTTATTTATACATGTTCGTCCTACTTATCATCTATTATAAATGCACCCTTGGACACCTGAGAATTCCTATTTAAACCTCTCTTTCTCTTCCTAGGAAGAAAATGAACCCAAGACGGGATCTACGATCTGCAGACGATAATGCGACATTCGCCGTTCACCTGGTGGTGAGGTTGACAGGCCCGAGGCAACCCGCCCTACCGAGAAATTCCTCCGAGGAATTAACCCTCCAGGAGATTCCTACTGGAGTAGAAGATAGCTCTGGAGATCCGCTTGCCCTCATGATCCAACCTGCAATAGCCGCTATCCGTCAAGGACCAACTAGTTCAGAGGCAGAGTCTCGATTTCAGATTCGTTATCAGCGACCCTGAAAATCCCCGTATATCAGATTTGGCTCAAATCGGTTGACTTTTGAAAAAAATGTCCGCCATATTGGATCCGCCATCTTGAATTTTTCAAATTCGATGTCAGATTCATCATCAGCGACCTCGAGAACCTCAGTATTCAAAATTTGGTATAAATTAGAAATTTTTTGAAAAAAATATGAAGTTTCCGATTATTTCATGATGTCACAGGCGCTATCTTGGAAAAATTTTCGGGAAAATTTGGAAACATCAAATGTTTGAACAATAATATCATTTGCAACATGAATCCATATCAAGATCTTCGTTGAACCCGTTTTATTCTAAACAAGCATGTCAAAATGTTAAAAAATGTATTTCTGATTTTACATCAAATTCAAACCGCCATTCTGAAATTTTCCAACGGAAATTTCAAAATTCTGACTTCAAAATCGGAAAGAGCGGACAATTTTACTTCATAAAACTGCTATTGGTTATTATTATTTTTTTTTGACAATTTTTTAGGCAAAAAACCAATCGACTATAAAATGGCCGATTGGGAAGAAATGGGTTAAATAATAAAAGTAATTTTTTTTTTTTATTATAAATCTCTAAGTATTGTGATCAGAAAGTATTAAAGTTTATTTTTTTTTGCATTGAATTATAATAAATGTTCATAAACTTGTATTAGACTTTCCTAAAATAAAGCAAATTACCATTACTAAACCATTACATCTGTAGTGCAGCTTGTACACATTGTGAAGGATATCCACCAGGTATTTAACATCTCTTGTTTTTGTTTAATGTTTGCCATAATATGCCATTTATTTAAATAGAATTGATATTTTAATAAATAAAATTTCACTTTAGCATAAAAGGTTAATTAAAACTATCTTACAGCTTTTAAATTAATATTTTGTTATAAGAATATATTTGTATAGATCTTTCAATAAATTATCTTTTATAAATTAGCTTATTTAATTGTTTTTTTCAATCATGCAGATATATGAAACAATTTTCTCTACATATTTTAAAATTGTAAGAAACTGAAAATCTTTCAGTTAAAAAACACAAATCAGTTTTTAATAAGCATATATTTGTTACAGGTTTCTGTTCATAATGAAGTCAAATTTTGCTGGAAACTTTTATTTTTTCTTTGTAATATAAATAAAAGGATCTGTTTAAGTTTAAGTTTAAAATATGCTCTTACTTAATTTTTATGAATTTGTAAGTATACTATATGTATGAGGATGTCGTACTAGAAAACTTTTGCCAGATGGTAGCACATTAAAATAAGATTCCAGTCAATGAGAAGCGGCGATTCTTACGCTCTGATTAGTTGGAGTCTTTTCTCGCTCGCGCCATCTACTGGCCTGAAGTTAACGCTCGTCATCCTCATATTCTAGTATCGCTAGTCATTTGAAATAATGTAACATTTTTGTTACTGGATCATCTTATATACATAATGGAACTCTTATGTTATTTTAATGAAAACAACTAGGTATTTTAAATCCATACCAACTTTTTAAATAAAATTTCCTTGTTTATCTGATAAATCGATATCAGTTATGATGAATCGCGTCCAGTCTCAGATAATTTATTGGAAATGATTTTTTGTGGATATAAATACGGATGTGGATCAGCATGTGGGTGCAGATGAGCTGGACCTTACTGCACAATGGCTTAATTAGTCTACACTGGGCAAGACTGTCAATTACCCTCCTTGTGAAGAGACATAATTTAAATTATAACAATTATTTATTACCCTAGTAGAAATTTCAAAATGTGAAAAACTGTGACAAAAGTGTGAAAATGTGTACAAAGTCATGAGAATTTTGTGAAAAAATATGAAATTTGGCTTAAATTTGGAGCAGGATTTTAAAAAATAATTATAGAATATTTCATAAATGTTGTCACAGTTTCTCATACTTTTTCGCAGTTTTTCACAGTTTCTCACATTTTATCACAATTTATCACAGATGTAATTTCCTTTATATAAGAGAATACAATGAAAAAAAAATGTGAGAAAATATGAAAAACTGTGAAAAACTGTGAAAAACTGTGAAAAATTGTGTAAGTTATATTAGATAAAATACGTGTTTTTTATAAGTGCGAGAAACTGTGAAAAACTACGAAAAAACAGTGAAAAACTGAGAAAAAGTGTGCATATTTGTTTTGTAGCAGATATTCCAAAAGTATATGTATTTTGAACTTTTTTCACACTTTCTCACACTTTTTTCATATTTTTTTACAAGTTTTCAAAGTCGTTATTTCCACTAGGGTACCAGTGTTAAATAAAACATTTCGTTATATAATTTTTGACAATTTATTTACAAATGTAATATTAGATTTATAATCAGATCCTTTTAAATCTTTTTGTTTTTAAATTTGTGTACTATGTTTGGAATCAGCAAAGTTAAAAACTATAAAGTTAACTATTTTTACACATTTTTTTCATGATTTAATTAGCATCTTCAAACTTTAGCCGGCAATTTTGACTCGGAAATTTTAAATTTTGATAATCTGGGGCCAGATTTGTAATGAGTCCTAGTGGAAATGGTTTTAATGACAAAGTTTGCCAAAGCTTAATAGAGTTTGCAATAGTTTGCCAGATTACGCCAAATATCGATGAACCTTGTCCAATTGGCTGTTTTGGCACACATATAGTAAATTTTGGCAAACTTTAGCAAATCTCGGTAAACTCAGACATTTTGCATCAAAGTATATTCCAGTTCAGTTTTATTATGGCAGTCTATGGCATAATTAAGCAAAATTTTGCGTAGTTAGGCATAATTCATCATACGTTGTTGACAAAGTTTGGCATATTACGGAGATCTTGTACACATTTTGTTTATTTTCGTATACTTTGGCACTATGCAGGATGGATGTGGCGGATCGGGAATTAGTCGCACAAATAAATAGTCCTTTTATTTAAGATTACACTGTGCACTCGCACTTTATTCAAACCATCTCTGGATTATATAGAGCTCTGATTAATACACTGAATTTAGCTATTACAGTAGATTACTCTGAATAACCTGAAGCGTTTAGTCATAATATCTACTTGATTCTCTTTCGTATCAATCCAGTGTACTATTACTTTATCTTCTAGTACACTCTTCTTGATATAACCCCCATGGGTCTCTGCAGTATGACTTTTACTACCACTGATTTCTCTTTCTTTTAATTTTCTCTGGATATCTGTGACATCATCATCAAAATTTTTCAATTTGTGTGAGCCATCCATTTGAGTGCAATTTCCAGCTGACTGGTCGCACCATATTGAAACGGGATAATACGTTTTTCTAGTAATATCTCTGATAGCCTTGTCTAAAGATATCAATTCTTGGCAAGCTTCGCTCATGGCAAGGTATTCTGCCTGACAAGTTGACAGCGATACGTAGTCCTGTTTATAACTTCTCCAGGCCACTGCATTTCCATACAGTTTAATTACGTACCCTGTTGTCAAGACTGATCTTTCACAGTCTTTGAAGCTTGAGTTAGTGAAAGCTTCCAGCTTGCCTCCTTTATCTCTGAATGTTATACTCAACTATGTAGTTCCTCTCAAGTATCTGAAAATTCTCTTTACTTCTTTCCAGTCGTTCTCTGTTGGTGATTGTTGTTTGCGTTTCATATGGAATCTTTCCAATATTTTCTTTGTATACTTTGCTTGATTTAGCGTCATTACTGTGTTTTCTCTGTCTTTCTGTATTTTCATTCCTAAATATAGTCTAGGTTCTCCTAAGTCTTTCATCTGGAATGTTTTGCACAACTTGAATTTAATCTCTTGCAGTTTATCTAAATCGTTGCCTACTAGTATGATATCCTCAACGTACAACACTAGCAGCACAACTTTTCCTTCTTTTCTCCAGGTAAAAAGGCATGGGTCGTTTATATCACTTTCCAGGCCAAGCTTTTTGACTTCTTCTGTAAACTTCAAGTTTCATTTCTTGGGACTAACTTATAGTCCGTATAAAGTTTTCTTTAATCTGCATGCTTTCTTTTCTCTGATATTTTCACTTATTTCTAAGCCCTCTGGAATCTCCATGTATATCTCATCATCCAGGTCGCTGTTCAGAAAAGCAGTCTTCACGTCTAGTTGAACAGCGTCTAGATCATACTTGTTAATTACTGCCAGTGCAGCTCTTGTCACTGGCAGACGTGATACTGAAGCGTATGTTTCCCTTAGTTCGTATTTGTTCTTATCTTTGAAGCCTCTAATAATAAGTCTGGCCTTGAATCTTTCTTGGCCATTGTCATCTCTTTCTTTTTTTGAATATCCATCTGGAATCTATGATATTCGGTCTCTTGTTCTCTGAATTAACTTTCGGTCTATCTATAATTTCCCAAACTTCGTTCCCTGTCATCGATTTCAACTCTTCTTGTACAGCCTCTTTCTATTTGTCTCTGTCAGATGAATTTACAGCTTCTCTGTACAGTTTATTGGGTTTCTGTTCAGTGTTGCCATCTGTGCATAAATCAATTCATCTTTGATATCGTCATTGGTTTCCTCTAAGACAGCACATTGAGCTCTGTATATAAAATTTGGATCTCTTTTTGGATTTTCTTTTGCTTGTCTCTTTGGAATTTTTCTCATTATAACTTCTGCTGGTTCTTCTTGTGCGAATTTTCTTTTTGGTGGTTTATCTGTTTTGGATCTTGAGGTTACTACATCATCATTTTGTGTAGTCTCTGTATTATTTGTTTTTTCTTTCTCTGTTTGCTCTGTATTCTCATTTTCTCAGCTTTCTCTGAATTTCAGCTCAATTGTCTTTGGTTTGTCTACTGTATCCTTGTACACTAGCTTTTCATTACACTTCACGTGTCTAGAATTTAAGAATCTCTGTATCAGTGGATGCAACAGCAGGCATCCAGTTGGTGTGTATCCCACAAAGATAGCTTTTACTGCTCTCTCTGAAAATATGTTCTCTAGAATTAATATTTTCACATATGACACACATCCGAATCTTCTCAATTCGTCCATATGGTTGTTCTTGTTTGGGTTCAGCTTGAATAAAGGTGTTTTGTAATCGTTTCCCTTGTATGGAGTTCGATTGTACGTGTGTATAGCTGCTTCTGTTGCTAGTACCCACATAGTTGCTGGCAATCCTGAATCGATCATCAGTGCTCTTATTTTCTTCTGGATTGTTTTGTTTCACTTTTCAGCCGTTCCATTTAACTCTGGAGTATATGTTGGTGCGAAATCACTGCTAATTCCTTCTCTCTTCATTATCTCTGAAAACTTTCCACCTGTGAACTCTGTACCATTGTCGGCTCTGATATAGCAAATTTTTTCGCGTTTTTCTAATAGATTTCTCATGTGTGTCAAATACCTTTCCAGATATATGTCTGATTCACTATTGTGCTTTATACTGTATGCTTTGGCATACCTGGTATAATCGTCTACGAATACGATAATAAAATGGTTTTCGCCCGGGAAAGAGGCTGGGAAAATTTTTCCCATTGTATCTCCATGTATAGTGTGAAGGGGTCTGTTTGATCTACTTCGGTTATTTTTAAACGGTACATTTTCCATTTTTGCTAGGATACACATCTGACACTCTATGATTTCTCTATTAAGTTTAACATTTTTTAATTTTTCCTCATACTTTTGCATCTGCTTCATGTATTCGAGTGACGTAGGTCCTAATCTCATGTGCAACAACATCCCTTCAGTGGGTTTCTTGTGGGTTTATCTGTGGTTCTTCTCTGGACGATGTTTAGTTTTTCTATTTCGGACTCTGGTATTTATTTGTTTTAATCTAATATTTTTCTTCTCAAATCATCTTCACCTATACCTAACTCTGTATAGCTTTTTTCTTGGAAGTTTTCCTGGTCTATCTCCCTCCCAATCTCAGACGGTCTCTGGATTGTCTTTTCTGTTAAAAGTTACTCCATCTGAGATTGTGACAGGAAATCTTCCAAGGTAACTAAATGTGCCCTGATTGTATAGTTATCGTAATTATTCTCTGTATTATTAGTGTTCTGAGCACTGAAATTTACTATCCGGTTTGGTGTTTCGTACACCCCTGAGATGTATTAATCTCCGGTCTCTTTATCGAATATTTTTAATTTAATATCATCTAGACAAATTCCATAACCTGCTTCCGCGAATTTATTTAGTAATAGAATGTTATCAGAAATATTCGATGCTGATATTACATTTGATAAGAAATATTTTCATTTTTTGTATTTGTTTTTATTCGCGCTTCTAATCTCTTTATTTTTTAGTAATATCTCTTAAAATGAACCCTTTTTTAATTAAATTTTGGTTACCTGTATATTTAGCGTTGACTTTGACTTTTTTACCAAAACTCTGGCCTGGTTTGTTGTATGGTTTAGTATTGTTTCTCTAAAATGAGGTTCTTTTGTCTCTTGCTTTACCTCCTTCCCTATTTCCACTTATGCCTTTGTTATTTGAATTGTGTCTTTGTTTTGTGTTTTTAATGTTAGAATTTTTATTACGGAAAATCTATACGTCCGTCAGATATAGAAAATTTAAGACCTATAATTAATACAGTTGGCAGCGCTGCTCCATGACTAACTTCAGAGCATCTGCTGTTCCCCCACCATGACGCTACCGATTTGATTTTATAAGTCGCGACTGCCGACCGGCGAGATAAGACCCGCAAGTCCGCCATTTCTTTAGAAAATAAAATTTCGATTTTTGCCGCGAGTTATGCAAGTTTATTTCGTGCATCAGTTTGGCGAATTGAAGGAAAAGTAAGTAAGTAACCTATATAAATATACACTAACATCGGTCTTCATTTCAACGGTAAGGCACTGTGCTTTAGAATTCTTGTCATTATTTCAATAAGACTGTGCTTCAGAATTCTTTTCGATGTTTGATTTCGCGCCGCGCTGTTTTCTTCGTTAAATCGTGAAAATCTTTTGATTGTGAAAAATATTGTTGATATATCATTTAACTGATTATACAGTAAATGAATCAATTCTGTGGGTTTCCGGCATAACGACATAAGTCCACTTTTTTTGAAAATGGAGTTTTGTGTGATTTTGGTATCTTTACTTAGTATATTTTCAAACGAAAATGAAAAAAATCATGAAAATGTAAAAATAAGTGACTGTATTCACTATTTTTCATTTTTTTTAACATTGGTTTAAATGGAAAATAAAAACTTTAAACCGTCACATCTCACAAACTCGAAAAATGGACTTATGTTGTTATGCCTTTCGCCCACAGAATTACTTTGAGTGAAAGTCACATATGCTTCTCAGAATTAGTTTTATTTCTTTCCACGCACGATTATTCTCGTTTCTCGTTTCTTACAACCGCTACAATACAAACAATAATACGAACAATACATACTTGCTCAACGTCGATATAAGTAACTATTTGAATTTTAGCAGGTACGTTAATATCTTAATTTATAATACAATGTTTGAATTCTTTTGTTTTTTTCTGCTTTCTTGGACCAAATTGTCGAAACAGTCTACTGCGCGCGATAAGCCTATTTTTTAGATGATATTTTTAAATTGCATTTCGGCAGATTTTTAATCTTTTAATTCGTTTACGAGTTTCATACAATAATAATGCTTTCGTTACTTAAGTTACTTAATACCGTTTTATTTCAGTCTATGAACTACTAGCACTATGGACGAAGATAAACCAGAATTAACAGCTATTCAAAAATGTTCGGATTAAATCTTACAAACAAGTACCTTTCTTGGTTCACAAGTTTGAATCAGAAACAGGAGAAAAATATTATCGCAAGGATCCACAAAGGAAGACGGCGAAACTGGTGACCTCAGAGAGGACACGAGCAAATGATGACCTTCAGTTTTATACTATTGAGTACTGTTGTATACACGACAAGCCTCGGGATAAAGGCAGTTCGGGACACAAAGAAAAGTGCGTATTTATTTTAATATATTCATTTATTATTGATTTGTATATTACTTCATTGATTATATATTGCTTATTTCTACATTTATATAATTTTACTATACAGTTTTATTTATTAGAACTGATTTTATTAAAAAAAATGTAATATTTTATTATGCTTTATATATTTTATTTTTCCTGTTAAATTATTATTTCAGCACTAACAAACGTGATGACAGTTCTGTACAAAGAGAGACTTTGTAAGTTTTTATTACTAAAACATTAATTCACTCATATATTGCTATATTGATTCTATTTACAAATATTTTATTATCATTTATGATCTAAATATTTTTATTATTAATATAATACACCAATAAAACTGTTTTTTGTTATGTTAATTTTCTAATATTTTGTTTTTCATGTTACATAATTATTTCAGCACCAAGAAACGCAACTGTCCATTGGTCATAAAATTTCAGCTGTCTCTCTATGGATCATATTATTACGTCAGTACTTTTAAGGATCATATGGGACACGAAGATATCAAGGTATGCATTACTATTATGTATTTTAGGATACTGTTAACTTTCGTATTATATATTCATTTTTTTTTCATGCGTTTACCGGTATTGTATTTTGAGATTTATAAACAGATTATACCGTCAAAATTGTTTATATAAAATTTTAAATTATTGTTAAACTTACGTATTTCTTTATCGATTTAATTTTTATTTTATATAATACATGTACATTACTACTAATGTTCAATGCTGTATATATTGGAATTCTTATTTTGTTGATATTTTTTAATTTTTTACATACTTAGCTTTATATTACTTTAACTTTTTCAGTTTTCAATTTTAGTTATTAATCTGCATCGAGAAATCATTACCATTAATTTGATTAATTCAATATTTTATTTATTAATTACTTATTTTATTAATTTCATTATTGTCTTTTTACAGCGCTTGAGTCATATGCTGCCTCATAACAGAAGATTATCTGATGAAACCAAATTGTACGTCGAAAACAGCTTGAAACAAGGATGTTCGAAGATGAAAGTGATGGAAGAACTTCATCAAAAAGGTTACAAACCTATTATGAAGGATATGCACAATATAGGGCATAAGTTAAATGAATCTGATAAACGTGACGATTTGACTGCAGCTTTACAAGTACTGAAGCAAAAAGGTAAATGTCACTGTCATCTTTTATCCTAAAGATATCTACGCAATACAAAAAAAAGATTCAGATTAGGAAAATTTTTAACAATAATCCGAATTAAAGTACACTAACTTTAAAAAAACTCTTGAATTATACTTATTATTTGTTAAGAAAATTTAATATTTTAATTACAATCACTAAAAAATCTCATTGTACGTCGTCGGTCAACCGAGTCACTTATAAAATAAATTAATTTTTAAGCCAAATTTCCAATATACGTTAATTACATTATGTTTGCCGAAATCTCCAAAACGTGTGCGTAGCGCTCGTCAAAATTAGTGCGGTTGTCGACATACAGATACTCGGCGATAAGCGAGTTCAACGCACATGGGGCGGGAATTTTCGATTATTTGGTTATTTTTTTTGGGCAAGCGAGTCGGCCATAGAATACATTTCTTTTGCTGCATTTATTTTCAAACCTAAATTCTTCATTTTTATGCTTATAATTACGGTACGCGTTTGACGTCATGAAGTTTATATAAGTTAATAAATAATTCTATCATGCAATGTGACTAATAATTTTATTCAACGCTTTTCTAAAAATTAGGATGAATTTGTGTTCAATTTAATATTTTTTTCTTTTATTTTAGAGGAGCTACATATGAAATTTTCATGGACAAGAAGGAATTCAAAGCACTTTATTTCTATACACCTTCAATGAAATTAACTATGGCTGCCTACCCGGAGTTTCTGTCAATCGATTCGACGTACAATTTACTAACTTTAAAATATCCCGTAGTTATTATTACCGCTGAGGATGGTAATGGCTTGACAGAAATAGTGGCTATATGCATAGTTTCGGAAGAATCAGAAAATGTCATCAGGTGGTTCATTGAGAAATTTACAAAGCACAATGAAGAGGCGTGCAGAAAGATTCAATGCTTTATGGGTGATAAAGACCGTACACTCAGAAAAGTGATTAAAGAAATCTTTCAAGTACCAATGTACATATGTAGTTTCCATACGCAACAAGCAATGCATCATGCTATTTCCGGTAAAACCATGAAGATTTCTGACGAGGAAAGAGATTTTTGTTTGACAAAACTTCAAGAAATGGTTTATAGTAAGAGCGAACGGCATTACGAGAAACTTGATCAGGAGTTCAGAAGATTAGCACCAGCATCTGTCTTGTAATACTTCGATGCCAATTGGTTACCATGCAAAAGTGAGTGGATGTATTATGAGATGGTTGCAGCGAATTTCAATAATTCTATTATTCAAGTATTTTTTTGTTAGTGAATATGAAAAAGATTATAAGGCTGCAAACACTGTTATTAAAACAAGTTTTCTTGCTTTAAAATATACTGAATTGAAGGAGTATAAAGACATTTTAACTCCATTTGCTTTTAATTATGTAAAACTCACGTATCAAAATATTACGTTTGTTGAAAAGCAAAAATGTGTCAAACTTAATGAACATGAGTATGAACTTACGTCGATTTGTCGATCTAAAATATGTTCACCGCTCTGCTGTTCATATAAAGAGTTTACATTTCTGAGCAATGGACGTCACAGTATTACAATGACAATCAGAGATTTTTAAAGACGCGTATTCAAGATGTGGAGCACATTGTTGAAGAGCGTAAAGAAAGTAATTCGAAGTCAAATGTACATGAAGAGCCAAATTCGCCAAATGTTTCTACTACCACTACTAATGTAGAGCAGATTCCTCTAAATGCTACAGCTAGTATCAATGTAGAGCAGATTGTGACGAATGCTAGTACTAGTAGTAATAAAGACCAGCTGATTACGCTAAATGCGAATAAAAGTAATGTAAATGAAGTAGAACATGAAATTCCGTCGATTGCTAGTTGCAGCAGCAATGTAGATGAGGTTTGCGTATCCAATTTAAAAATTATTAAAAATGTTACTGCTGATATTACACTGAAACTCATTATATCTAGAGGATAGGAATCTAGACAATAGGAACTCGTCGAAAAATGGCCAGTAATGATGATACGCGTACAAAGCGTCAATGTACATCTAAAATAAATACTGTCAAAAAGGATGCTGTGCATCAACAGAATCCTACAATATCTCTACAAAGGCCAGTGAAGCCTCAAACTTTGATAAATTTTGAAAATATGTCTGAAAACGACAAGGTATTTATTATTTTGAAAGGCTGTATTACTGATGATGTTCTTGAAAAAGTAATATCTGGATCAACCGCTATTTCAAAAAGTCATTTTACATTCCCAACAAAATATGTTTGTTGGTTTTACGAAAATAAGGTTAAAATTGAAATTTTGACTAACTTCAACAATCAAAATCTTTTTTCTTATTTCAAAACTATTGTTTCGAAAAAGGGAAGAAGAACGCAATGAAAATGTCAAAAATGCACAAAGGTCCTTGATGGACAACAAATATGTTGCGATTTTTGTCTGATTTGGATGCATTACGAATGTGCTAACGTAAGTGACAATCCCGGAGATGAGGTAGATTGGTTCTGCGAGAAATGTATACATGATATGCAGTAAGTCTTTGATATTGTGATGATAAGGTAGATTAGTTCTGCGATGAATATATAATGATATGCAATAAGTTTTTACATTATGATGAAAACGTGTTTATAAAACAAGCGTTTCGATATATTAGTAAAATTTGATGTTTCTAAAACTTATTGCAGTGATGTTAATTTTAGTAACGTTGCGTTTCAAAGACTGAACTTTTATAAAAACATGATACTTATTTCTCACTTAACACTTTTCAGACTTTTTAGTTCCAAAGTTAGATAACTAAGTTATTTACAATATATATAATCTCACTATATATATAACAAAAAAATTGTTAATAACTTAGGTATCTAAATTTGGAAGTAAGTCTTTAGAAATAAGTAACTTCGACTAAAAAGTCTGAAAAGTCTTAAAAGTCTTAACTAAGTAACAAGTATCATGTTTTTATAAAAGCTTTAGTATAGATAAGTGAGCTTGTTACTCGCGCAAATAAGTAACATATACCATTTACTTAAAATAGCATTTCTCACAATATATATATATATATATATATATATATATATATATATATATATATATATATATATATATATATATATATATATATATATATATATACTTTTTGGTCTTGAAAAGCGGGGTCGAAACAACGTATTCTGTTAGATAGAGGAATGCGTATGGGTTCTATACATGTATCTTGTTCCTTAATTCCGCTACGTGCTACCGTGTGAGTGGTGGCGCTGCTAGGCGGTATTTTACGACACTAGCACGCATCTTGTTTGAAAATTTTGGAAAATTTTTTTAATTTCGGAAAATGTCTTTAATTTTGGAAAATTTTTGGAATTTTGGAAAATTTTTGAAATTTTGGAAAATTTTTGAAATTTTGGAAAATTTTTGAAATTTTGGAAAATTTTTGAAATTTTGGAAATTTTTTGAAATTTTGGAAAATTTTTGAAATTTTGGAAAATTTTTGAAATTTTGAAAAATTTTTGAAATTTTGGAAAATTTTTGAAATTTTGGAAAATTTTTGAAATTTTGGAAAATTTTTGAAATTTTGGAAAATTTTTGAAATTTTTGAAATTTCGGAAAATTTTTGAAATTTCGGAAAATTTTTGAAATTTTGGAAAATTTTTGAAATTTTGGAAAATTTTTGAAATTTTGGAAAATTTTTGAAATTTTGGAAAATTTTTGAAATTTTGGAAAATTTTTGAAATTTTGGAAAATTTTGGAAATTTTGGAAAATTTTTGAAATTTTGGAAAATTTTTGAAATTTTGGAAAATTTTTGAAATTTTGGAAAATTTTTGAAATTTTGGAAAATTTTTAGAAAAAATTTACTTTTGCCCCGCTAATTTTACTTTTGCCCCGCTAATTTTACTTTTGCCCCGCTAATTTTACTTTTGTCCCGCTAATTTTACTTTCGCCTCGCAAAACTAGTTTTCGGGAAAAATATGACACTTTCGCCCCGCTTATCAGGAGCAAAACGTGGGCTTTCTAGTGGGGTATGGAATAAAATAAGTATAAATCTTTCGCGTTTAATGTCTCTACATTCTACGGGGCCGTTCATTGGGTTATTAGGTTATATTTTTTAAGATTTTACCCAAAACGCGAGTAAATGACTCTACGTTTTACGGAGGCGGTCATCGATTTATTAGGTTATGTTTTTACTCTACGTTCTACGGGGGTGGTTATTGGGTTATTAGATTATTTTTTTTAAGATTTCTCCCTGATGGATTCAACATTCCCATAAATCCATCATCTACATGGTATATACAACTCTATTCTGTGGATTATTATAATTTATAATTGTATTATATAAAGACAGAATACAATTTTATGTACTTACTTATATAATTTTGCTTTATCTACTCCAATAACTATTTTTGTTCTTTTAGACATAAATTTAGGATCTTATTTTCTAGGTTATTGGGAAAGCAACTGCAAGATTTTTTCATCTAATATAGTAAATACTTCATTTAACAATAATTAAAAGTTATCAATAACTGTTAAAAAATTATAAATATGATTTTACCTGCATCAAAATTATCATTTTTGTTGAAGTTGCTACTTGCGCACAGTCATATACAGTGTTTAAAAACTTTAATTTTAAAGCTATCACTTTTATGTCTCTTGCGGGTTTATATTACCTTCAATTTATGTTTTCTGACTCTTTAGAGAGAGAAACTGAACAAACTCTTGCTTTTTTTTCTTCGATTTCTCCGTTTTTCCCATATTGTTTACGTTGTCGACGACTCTTAGACAGCTTCGGCTCTGACCGACCAGAGGGCGCATGGGTATCGTTTAATCGCCATCGGACTGGACTGAAGTTACCTGCAACCACCGCAGTGCAACTGCCACTGTCTATGAAATATTCCCTAGTTTGCTTGTACTTTCTGCTGTAGTGACATGAATTATAGGTTATTATTTTAATTATCGCGTATCAAATATTGTTTAATTAACATTATTAATTAATACAATGAAGTAATTTAAAAATCAGTGTTGTTATTTCTATTTCTAGCCGTCAGATCATGCACACAAAACATGCTTTAAAGCTTCATTTCTCCGTCAGAAATAATCGATTTTAACCTATCTGACGGACGTATAGCACCAGCCACGAAATGATTGAATATTTACAAAGTTGATCTTAATTTCCAAGACCATGAAATATAATCCCTGATCCGTGAAAGCATACAAATGAATTTGAGCTCATCTTCATAAATTTTTTAAAACTTAAATGTGTGTAGCTGGTTGACAGCACTAGAGCAGCATTTAAAACTCTATATATTTATATTTGTTTCAATAATTTGCAAAGAATGAGCTCAGATTCATTTGTATGCTTTCACGGATCAGGGATTATATTTCATGGTCTTGGAAATTAAGATCAACTTTGTAAATATTCAATCATTTCTTGGATCTTGAGGGCCATTTTGACATGCTGGATATATGATACTATCTTTTCAAATTATAATAACAGAAATATTAACCTAAACTACGATTTCTCTTTCCTTATTATTGAAATATTTTATACACTTCAATTTGCACTCTGCTTTAAAAACACATATTAACACTTAACTTTAGACTAATAAATAACACAACACTTCTTTTCTGTTTGTTAACTTAAAACACTACACACTTCATTTTGTATGCTGCTCCAAAAATGCATATTAATAGCACTGAACATAAAGCAGCGACTCTGTTACTCTATTACTCAGTTAGGAAGTGTTCATTGCGCATTAGTGTACGCTATAATGACATAAGGAAATAAGTAAAACTGTTACTTGGGGAAGGTTGAAAATGAATAAAAATGTCAACCAACTGCAGTTGCGAGATCTACTTTGTATTAAGTAAAACGTATAATAGGCGGTTTCATTACATGAGGTTATACAGCAGCATCGTGGTTTTGAGAAGATAAGGGTCCATTTATGGTGAAAACGAAGAGTTAGGCTGGAATTTATAGTCGACACTTGGCACTCAATACTCAATGCTTGATGCTCAGTTCTCATACTCAAACTCTAAGAACGTACGCTTTCTAATATTTACCTAATCTATGCCTGCTTTGAAGGTATGGGCATAGAGTATGCAAACATTAGAAATCGTGCGGTCTTAGAGTTAGAGTTTGAGTATTAAGTGCCAAGTGTCGATTATAAATTCCAACCTTACAACTAATTGCAATTCGGCATTCTGTATTTTGACAATTTAGTAAAAATATATCATGTTTTGTAAAAAAAACATACAGAATATTCTTTTATAGAGCGACTTTTATCAAATTAACTCTACTAATGTAATTTTCAACTATCAAAGCGTAGTAGAGTTTCAGCGAGTTGCAACTATTTGTAACTCTTATCACCACTATAAACGGACCCTAATGTGTGCTCTATCCAGGAAGTTTCCTTTTGAGAATAGAAGCGCACAATCATTTTTTGACTGGAAATCAGCCACCGTGTTAAAGATATTGGAGGTCGCAGGTACATGAATGACACTTTTTCATTATTTGGTTGAAGGCGAGGTTGAAGGTGTGTCAAAGTCGATTTAGGAATTCAAATTTCCCGCGTTAAATGTTACAAACCGAACAATGAATAATTTGATTTAAGTCGAAATATAAAGATTATAGTGAAAAACGAAGAGATGTAAATAGCAAGAAATATCACTGTGCAACTTTTCAAACAAAAATATCAAAATCTGTACGAATAGCATTCGAACAAAGTTTATTTTAGCCCAGACTCGAACCTTTCAAATATTATTCCAATGTCATTCGTAGAGAGTTCTCGACAACGTAGAGATTTTTGTTTGAAACTTTACGCAGATGGTAGTTAATAGTATTACGGAGGGCAATGACCTCTTCGTTTAGCATATTATAATAATCTTTATATATCGAGTTATATCAAATTATTCATTGTTCGGACGGTAACATTTAAGGTGGGAAATTTGAATTCCTAAATCTACTATGACACCCTTTTAACTGATATAACTGTTTTATATTATTCATTATAAGCATTGCATATTAAAGTGATTTTTTGGCTTAAAATTCATTTCAGATACGTACAAACAAGTATATGGTAAAATTAATTAATAATATTAAATTAAAAGCAAAAAAGATTTCAGAATGATTGCTTTTGAAAGGAAGAATTTTTATGGATTCATACAAAAAAGTTGTGTTTTTAAATTCAAAGCTCATCATATTTTCTTCTTTAAACGTTTGAGTACAAATTCACCGTAAAAAAATTATATATAAACTTTTAGGAGAAAAGACTATTTGTTTATATAAAAACGTTTCTTATGTAAGAACTTATCAACAATTAGTCTTTTCTCCTGAAAGTTAAATTAATATATAATTATTTTACGGTAAACTTTTACACAAATGTTTAAAAAAGAAAATAAGTTCTGAAATATTAAAATTGATTGAAAAATGAGGTGATTTGTATTGTATAATGAAGTGTAGATTTATTTTAAATTGACAGTATTTACGCTTCTGACGTCACGATTTTGTTGAATATATTTTCTTTGATTTTGTGAAGCACCCTTCTATAATATACTTTATTAATTAAATTATAATATCCTTACAAGCTTTTTATATAATTTTTGTCTAATGGTCAATTAAAAATGACACAACTACCTGAAGAGCTCTTTCTTCATTTCCAATCATTTTGTAATCTTTGCTTCTTCAATGGTGAGAAAATGCGTTTAATTTAACGAGATATCCTCTTATAAGCAGGCATGCAATTAAACTCGATAAATATTGTACTCTTAGTTTATCTCTATATGTAAGAATTTGTAAGAATTCGAATCTATAATTTTGCTAAGCTCGGGTCTAGAATCAAAAGTTTGTATGTGTAATATGATATTCTGCCTTGTTTACCGTAATCCTTAAGTGTTTTATAAAATTAATCGTTGCATACGTAATGAATAATGATGTATTTACGGTGTAAAATTACACAGTAATTAACGATTAGAACGATTTGATACACTTCTAATTAATTGCTTAACTTTCAAAATCACGAAAACGTGCAGATAATATTAATATGAGAAATGATACTTATACTCAATAATATCGACGAAAAAAGTTTTAAAATGATCAAATTAACTATTATTTAAGTATCATGGAATGTTTAAAAGAATATTGTTTTTTATATACTACTTTTGATTAGAAAATGTTTAATTTGTATAAATAATTGAAAATAACAAATTACAATTTATTTGTTATATATATTTACGTTAATTGACATTTACAAAAGTGAAATTATCAATACTAATATAAATATTGATAGTTATATATTGTATAATATAAATTAATATAAATTTTGAAAAGTTTGACAAGTATTATTCATAAACTGTAAATTATGTTGAATCCTGTCTTATATATAAATATATATTTTTTAATGTTGAAATATCAAAATAATTAAAAACAATTCATAAGCAAAAATTAATGTTCAAATATTATTTTATATACAAATAAATGAACCAAACAACATGTTTTTATCTCGTAATAAGAATAACCTGTAAACAATAGTTATTAAGAAAAAATTTTGAATTAATTATTAATTTAATTCATTATTATTATTGATTTATTATTATTCAGCATTAGCACCCATTTCCCGTGATACCAGAAAAATTAACTTTAAAACTTGATAAATGTTAAATTAATATTATTTCAACCGAGCGACGGTAGGCTCGAGGTAAATCACGCTAGTATTTAATTATTTAAGGGTTTATATTTTTAATTATTACTACATAGACTTTTTTAATAATCTGCCTCGCTCAGATTGTGAGGAAACATCAGAAACATTCTCTAAAATATTCAGACTATATCGATGGCTGGATGCTGAGAAAGTTTACGAGGTGTGGTTGAAAATAAAAAAACTGAATATCAAAAGGAGTCACTTGGTACGATCCACAGATTCAAGATATTTGTTTTTAAGCGGTGAAAATCTTTGTCTTTTTACCTACTTTTGGTAAAAAAAAATTTCCCATATTCTAAATCACATCCAAAAAATACACAAGTATCTTCTGCGGGGTTTTGCCTACTCGCCTCGCAAGAGAGCTAACTGCGCTCTTGCCGGACCGAGATAAACCAATCAAAACAGAACGCTGTACAACGAAGCTCCTAACTAGGCGGCTCCGGGAACGCAGTGGGGAAAAAAGGAAGGGAAGAATCACTGGGTGGACAAAAAAGCTTGTTCTTCTGCCACTCGAGAGAGTCAGCACGCGAACCGCGTTTCACGGGAAAAACAAATCATTTCCGTGCTTTTCTTCTTATCACAAAACGGCTGAGACCGTAACATTGGCGCCCGAATGCAGGGACTCGAGAAAGTGGCTGAAAGAATAACTATTCAAATGATACCGGAAATAGACGGGTCGTTTGCGGAGATACGCATACACTCGCGCATTAATGACGTTCAAAAAATCATAAAACGGATGATCGTGATTGATGAAAAACGCGAAGCAAGGTTGGCTATTCTAGACGATGAAGTACGTACTTTAAAAACAGAAAACGAAAAGTTAAAACAAATGGTAGTACGTCAGCGTCAGGATGTAAATAAGTTAGGAAAATCAATAAATTATGGAATCGATTTTTCAAATAAATTAACATTAAAATCATATAACGTGCGGAGGCATCTGGGTAGTTTAACTAAAGCAGTAATGGTAAATTTGTCTAAAATCGAGAAAGTGTTTAAGCAAAGGGATGCAAAAATTGACGAGCTCACTCGGTTGTTTAATGCACTAAAATTGAAACAAGAGTAGAAGAAACAACCCATTTTTTATGGAAACGTTTCTTTATATTTTCAAAATTGTATAGAAAAGTTGCATTATTTCAGTATATAAAAGGCGAAAATGTCGCGAAATAAAAGGTTATCGGGAGCACTGCTCACGGATATAGAGACAACCGCCCCAGTAGACAGCTTAGATACCGAGCAGAAAAAACATAGGGATTGGGAAAAGGCAGTATCGGAGGACCTGAGATACCTAGATGAAAGGCAGGACGAGCTCGCGAATAAAGTGGAGGAATGGGTAAAAAATCCCGCGTATAGAAACAATTATCACCGATCTGATCACTCGAATAAATGCACTAGCCGACTTAATACAAAAAATGCAAGGAGAACGGACAGTGGAGAAAAAGCGGGGGGACGAGCTTGATAAAGAAATAGCTACCCTAAAAAGCCGCATAAATGTTCTTGAAGGGGAAAATGACTCACTGATCGCGAAAAACACGGAACTGTATACAAAAGTTGAGAGTTTGAATAAGCTCGTTACGGAAGACAGCGGCTGCGTGGAACTAAAAAATTACGTGAATGCGCGGGTTGATGAAATGTGCGCGAAAAGCGAAGAAATCGCGAAAAATGTGGGGGAGTTGCTTGATAAAAACCACCAAACGCATATCAACCCTGCAAATACCACCAGTAATGATATATCGCGGAAAGTAAAAATAAACATTCCAAAATTTAAAGGCTTACCATCCGAGAGGCCGATGAAATTCTTATTTGAATTAGAAAATTATTTCACAATAATAAAACCAGAGAAAGGGGATATTCTATGCATTATTTCTCAGGCTCTGGTAGATGATGCACACAATTGGTGGTATTTGCAGGAAGAAGAAGTTAAAAACTACGACGAATTCATCACACGTTTTAAGGAAAGATATTGGAATGCGGGGGTATAGAGGACAGCTAAACGAAAAGTAGAGTTTGGGCAATGGTACGCGACCGCGTCGATGAATAGGGTAAATTACGCAATTTACGTGTTCGGATTAATAAAAGAACTCGAATTAAATTATACCCAGGAAGAGGTCGTATAAAAAATTCTTGACCATTTTGAAAGAGGGGTCCGTTTAGCTATGATGGGTCAGCAAGTGAAAAACAAAAATCAACTATTAAAAGTTCTAGCTGAGTTCGGTAGCGACGACTTACGCTCAAAAAACGACCGCACGGCGGTAAATAAATTAGAGACAGAAAAAAATACTCGAAATTTCACGATTGCTCGCGAGGACACGTCAAATAACTCTAATTCCCGAAATAGTCAGGCGACAGAAACTGGTAATAAAAAACCGTGGCAAAACAAAACCATAAATGATACCCAAGAGGTCGATTTTCCAGAGAGCAAAACGAACTCGACACAAGGACGACCTTGGGAAAAGCGAAAGTTTGAAGGAGGGAAAAATAAATTTAAGGCCGCATAGGGGATTAATGTACTAGACATTGATGTAGATGGGGAACACGGAATATCGGAATCGGGAAACGAGCAGTAGTTACGTCTGGTATCTCGGAGTCTGCGTTTAAACAAAAAAAACGGGACGTAACTGACACGCTAAAAATAGCCTCGATAATAGAGGAGCCTAGAGAAACACTATTACACGATATAGAACCGGAGGGAGACAATATCGAAACTACGTGCTGCCCGGAAATTGACATAAGCATGCATAAAATCGGGGTAAAAGCTTTGATTGACACCGGTAGTGAAGTCACCGCTATCTCCGAGGAGTTTTTCTATGAAAATTTGGCAGTATTTAAAAAATGTCCAACTTTACCCATCACTGGTAAAATTATAAAGGGAGCAACGGGGGGAAAATCAGCGCGTTTAAAGCGGCAAATTATGCTCACACCGCTATCTCCGAGGAGTTTTTCTATGAAAATTTTGCAGTATTTAAAAAATGTCCAACTTTACCCATCACTGGCAAAATTATAAAGGGAGCAACGGGGGGAAAATCAGCGCGTTTAAAGCGGCAAATTATGCTCATACTCAGCATAGGAGGGTTTGAAACTAAACTAATCCTTATCATAATTTCAAAGTTAATAAAACCTTGTATCATTGGGTATGATACGATTAAGGCTCTAAAAATGTTAATAGACGCGGTTACCGAACAGATACTATTTCAAATAAACCATAAAGATGGTGTTATCAATTATATAGATAAACGGTTCGCATTAGGCGAATATACATCTTTATGCATAGAACAAATGAGCGATCACCTTGAAAACGAGGGTGGCTCAAATGAATATTTCGACGAAAATTACGTAGATTACACGGATTGTCGCGAATATTCTTACCATATCACTACCAGTGAAATCGATGAAAAAATAAAATCTTGTGATAACCTAAATGGATCGCAAAAAGAAAAACTAAAATCATTGATAATAAAGTACAAAAAAGTATTTGAAAAAAAACCACGTCTGTTAACTACACATGAGCATGCATTAATATTAAAAGATGACACTTCTTTTTATACAAAACCCTATCCCATTCCCCTAGCATACGGGGAACAGGTAAAAAGGGAAATAGATAGGATGTTAGATTTAGGAATTATTAGACGCTCGAACAGCCCGTATGTCAATCCTGTAGTTGTCGGAAAAAAGAAGGACGGCTCAGTAAGATTATGCCTAGACGCGCGAAAATTAAATGCACGACTAGTGGACGATTATGAAGGGCCACCGGGAATAGATGAAGTACTGCAAAGATGCTCGGGAAAACCGATAACTAGCACTTCCGATTTCACGTGTAGCTACTGGCAGGTAAAACTCGCAGAATGGTGCAAAAAATATACAGCGTTTAAGTGCGAAAACCACATTTATGAGTACAATGTCGTTCCTTTCGGGGTTAAGACTAGTGGTTCCGCATTAATAAGAGGTTTAGCTCAGACCACGTCGGATTTTGACAATTTTTTTGTATTATTTGTCGACGATATGGTAATTAAATCAAAAGATTTTGAATCACACCTAAATCATCTAGCATTACTTTACGAACGACTTTTGGCCCATAACCTTAGATTAAACTTTAAAAAATCAAGTTTTATGTGCGAAGAAATAGAGTTCTTAGGACATTTTATCTCAGCACGGCGAATCCGGCCGGATCCGGAAAAAATTAAAACGATACGAAACTTTAAACGACCTAGAAACGTGCGGGAGCTACAGAGTTTTTTAGGTTTTGTGAATTTTTATACGAAATTCGTAAAAAATTATTCACAATACATAAAACCTCTCATAGAATTATTAAAAAAGGGGGTAGATTTTCACTGGACTACGGAGCAGCAAAAGGCATTTGAGGATATAAAAACCGCTTTCGATGAAAATATCATCTTAAAATATGCGGATCCGAAACGCCCGTACATCCTCACGTCCGACTCTATCGATTTCGCGTGCGCCGCCGTGTTGTCACAATTAAATGATAAAGGAGAGGAGGAGGTCGTATGTTTTGTTAGTAGGACTTTAAAGGGGAGCGAGTGTTCGTATTTTACGACAGAAAAAGAGATGGTAGCTCTCGTATGGGCTTTAAAAAAGTTAGATACGTTCTTGCGGGGGGCTGTAAAAATTCTTGTTAGAACAGACCACGAGGCTCTCACGTTTTTAAAAACATGTAAATATAGTAATGCGAGATTGCAAAGATGGAACCTAGCAATCCAAGATTTTGAAATTGACACGGAATATTTACCGGGAAAAGAGAATGCATTGGCGGATTATTTGAGCCGAGTAACTGATCTTGAGCCAAATAGAGTAGAAAAATCAGAAATTATCATAGCGACAATAACTGGACCAAAACCCAGCAGGCGCTGATAAATTTTTGTAAACATATCGAGAAATATCAGAATCAGGATCTATCTGCGGTAGAAATAAGGCAACAATTACGATTAAGTGATGAAAAAATCAAAAAACAATATGAAATACGGAAAGATTTATTATGTAAAATCATGCCAGACCGGACAAAAATCTACATACCAGAGGGGGGGCTGAAAATATTAATTAATGAGGTGCACGAATTTTATGGGCACGTGGGAGCGCGCAAAGTATATAAAATGATTTTTGAACACTTTTACGCAAAAAATTTAAGAAAACAGGTGTTGAAAATTTTAAAAACATGCGATAAGTGCCAAAAAACTAAATATTTAACACAAAAATATAATGAAATAATGCAACCAATCCTCGTAAATAAGCCTCGGGAACTATTATCAATAGATTTTTTCGGACCTTTACCCGTCTCTACGGGAGGTGTAAAATATATACTCACAACCATAGATGTGTTTAGTAAGTATGTGGCATTTTATCCATTTAAAAAAGCAAACACATTAGCCGTGATAAAAAAATTAGTAAATGATTACATGCCAACATATGGCAAACCAGAAGCGATAATATCGGATCATGGAACCCAATTTACCAGTAAAAAATGGATTGATACGTTAAAAAAGAAAACATTAGATTAAGGTTTTCATCAATTAGACACCCCCAAAGCAATGTAATTGAACGCGTGCACCGCGAATTGGGGCGATTTTTACGTACGTTCATAAAAGAAAAACACGGCGGGTGGGCTCGACATATTCGAATAATCCAAAATATCATTAACGAAATGCCGCATGAAACGAAAAATCAACCACCGGTATTACTGCATCTAGAGCTTAAACCAACCAGAATTTGGGAGAGATATATAAAAATACCTCAAGTGGATGACGGTATTTCACGCAAACGTGCAATCTCGCTGGCTCGCGAATTTGCGCACAAAAATTTAAAGAATAGGGCAGCGAAAGCGAACGCAAACAAAAAACACTTTGAATTTAAGAATGGAGACGAAGTATTAATTAAAGCTTTAAATGTATCCGACGTCGAAAATGGAAAAATAGCTAAGTTTTTCGATGTATTTGAGGGGCCA
Organism: Gastracanthus pulcherrimus; assembly: GCA_949152435.1. Classification (NCBI taxonomy): domain Eukaryota; kingdom Metazoa; phylum Arthropoda; class Insecta; order Hymenoptera; family Pteromalidae; genus Gastracanthus; species Gastracanthus pulcherrimus. Next base: position 61,683,857 of record OX424573.1, on the reverse strand, counting down.
TTTATTGTAAAACAAAAGGTAGGTCTCGATACATATTTATTATACGATCCTGTATTAAAACAGGAGAGAGGAAAATTCCATTTGCATAATCTAAGGCCATATTACAGCGAAAAGAATGATAAATAATGTATAAAACATTAGTTCAGAAATGAATATAGTTTAAGCCCGTATAAGTTTGTAGAATTAAAAAAAATATATGTTTGTAAATAGATTAAGTAGTAATATATTTAGAACTCAAGCCGTATACTCACGGCCATAGGCTAGTTTCTTTGTATCCGCAAACACATAGAAAAAATGTTTTTTTTTTATGCATAGTTTTTTATGCCGTTCCGTTCCCTCTCGTACAACATGCAAAAAAAATTTTCTGGGGGGGCACAGGGGAAACAAAGAAACAAAATTTATAGGTATAGCAAAAATAATTAAGGAGGCTTGAAAGGTATTAAAACGCAAAATGTAAAAAAGTATGCATAAAGTAAATATAACAATTATAGAAAAAAGATGCACCTTGAAATTGGCACACTAGTCGATTAATCAAGAATGGAAAGATTATGCATATTTTTAATAATAAAAAAAAAAAAAAAAAATATTAGGTCGAAGATATTAAGAAACAAAGATTGTACTATTTAAATAAAGCAGTAAAAAGAAGCACCATGAAGTAGGCAAAATTAATGATTATAGAAACATAACAAGCTTTATTTAAATAAATATAACATTTAAATAGGATATGTGATTTATTATTTTTTATTCATTACTATCACCTGGCAATATTGAGGCCAGTAATTTGTTACACACATATACACTATTTGAATGTATTAAAAGAGTGAAATCAAATAAAGCTGTATAGAAGGGTAGAATGAAGGAAAGCAGAAACAGACCCGAGAAGACCACCGCGGAAATCCAAGTTTCACGAAGAAGACGAGAGTTTCGTGGAATCAAAACAAAAGGGGGTCCCCACGCAGCGCAAATTCGAATGGAAATTTCCAGGAAAACAGCTGATCGCAGGACTCATGCGAATTTTGGCAAGAGAGGGGAGGAAAACCGAGCCTACGAGGTGAGGAAAGGTGCGACAGGATTTTAGTATCGACATTAGCCTCAGCCGAGTAATCATGTCAGTGACAACGACAACCCCCGACTCAGCGACGTGCGCCGAACAGTTTACCGTGTGTGACCAGGAGACACTGGTCAGTGAACGGGACATACATCTGCAGACAGGGTACACCAGGACGATACCCATGAGGAGAAGCATCCAGTGCGAGCGCATATTATGGGGAAGAACGGGGCGTTTCATCTCAGCCCCGGAGCAAGAAGCCAGGGAACCAGTTACCACTCCCAGGCAGAACAAAAGACTGCAAGCCCACCCCGACGCCTGCGATGCAGTGGCCACCACGTGCAAGCGGCTGGAGAGGGCTATAAGGACCCATAAAGGATGGGCATTCTTCGGAGCGAGGCAACCTAGGGGGCCGGGGCAAAACCCGAAACCACCCGTATTCCTGGGCCGCGGGGAACCCACGCCCATCGAGCAAAAGGAGAAGAGCGACCGGCAGGCACCGGGAAAAATAAAAGGAGACGGCAAAATAGGAGAGAGAGGAGGATCCGTGAGGTAAGCAAACGGTGTGGTCGACTGCATGCTTCAAATGTGCAAAATACAGAAGAGCAAGCTAATACCACGCTGCAATACCATAAATAAATACATTTTAACAGGGACACGTTCGGGAATCAGTGCGCTTCGCGTCCTGGTGGATCTCTGAAGAAAAGAAGGAGGTGACAGAGGGCATGGGCGACGACGAGCACAGGTCACAACTCAAGGGGAAAACAAGAGAGCTGCAGGCGCAGCTGAGGGAAATAGAGGGTAAAATTGAGAAAGAGCGGGCCCTTATAGAAGCGCTGAAGAAGGGGGAAGGCAGCGCACCGAGGCAGGCAGACGTCACCTCGGGACGGGACGATAAAAAAAAACCCCTCGAAAAGACCTCGGCTGTTTCCGAACCAGGACGAAGTGGAGGAGGTTCTGCGGGACCTGGAGATGCACTGTGATCGAGTCGAAACCATGTACGAGGGGAGCATCGAAGAATTCGACGAGTGGCTGAAGAACCTCAAGGATTGAAGGGGTGTTTCTGCTCTCTTTGTATATTACCTTCTTTTTTTTTTACATTTAGAAAATAAAAGAAAAAAAAAAAAGTTTAAACATAAGTAAAAGGAAAAAAAACAGTGTTCATATTTTTTATTGTAAACAGCGAGCCAGCGGGAGCCGTCAACAAAAAAGGAAATGAATATTTTTTCTTTACTACGCAAAGAAAAAACTTTCATTTGGGGGGTACTGTGACGGCAGGGATATTATAATAATAGAATTTCAAGGCAGAAGTATAAATGTTTAATTGTTAATTTTAAATAATCTGAAAAACCAAAGAATAACGCGAAAAACGCAGTGTAATTACGCGGAGCGCACGAATATGCGAAAAGTCCGGCGACGCATGCAGAAACGCGCGAATCTCGTGGGGAGCAGAGAGAGAGAGAGAGTAGCGGAGAAAGAGAGCTACGTCACAGACGCACGGCGCGAGTATATAGGGAGCCGCGAGCTGCGGGCTCGGGATCACTTTTCTCGGAAACTTCAGGCACGCGGGTCTATCTAGACTAGTGCTCCCTCGGGTAAGAGAAAGTGTGCGAGTGCCCGTGGCCGGAGCTAACGCGCTTAGGCAGACGTTCACTCGCTTCCACCAATACTCTTTCCCGCTCCTATCCAAATATGTAATAAAAGCCAAGTCCAATAAACTAACACGTATCTTTAAATGTAATCTGTCCACGTTTGTTCTCCACATCCTTTCCCGACTTGGAAGCGCCGATCCCTCCTTGGTAGCTATCGAGGAGGCCTACGCGCCGATGAGTACTATTTTGAAGGGCGCACTCTAGAGCGGCCAGCGCGCCACTCGAGTGTTTTGCACTTCGGGGTTTTACCCGCAAAAAATACACAAGTATCTTCTGCGGGGTTTTGCCTACTCGCCTCGCAAGAGAGCTAACTGCGCTCTTGCCGGACCGAGATAAACCAATCAAAACAGAACGCTGCACAACGAAGCTCCTAACTAGGCGGCTCCGGGAACGCAGTGGGGAAAAAAGGAAGGGAAGAATCACTGGGTGGACAAAAAAGCTTGTTCTTCTGCCACTCGAGAGAGTCAGCACGCGAACCGCGTTTCACGGGAAAAACAAATCATTTCCGTGCTTTTCTTCTTATCACAAAACGGCTGAGACCATAACACACAGTACCATTTAAGACATTAATCAGTAAATATATCGCTCTCAAAGCTTTGTGAAGACAGATGTGCCTACTATATAAATTAATGCCTGATATTTAAATTAATGTATATAAAAACCATCAAATATAAAAATTGTAGGAAAAGTATGAAAAAAGATGAAAGTACAATACCTGTGTATCATCTCTTATTTCATCTTCTTCCATTCCATCCATCAATTCAATATCACTATCATTATCAGATTCAATTAATATATTTTCATTGTACAAATATTCATCTTCATTTCCTTCCTCATCATCGCTCAAGTCTTCTCTAACATGGTCAGATTCATTTCCATCTGATAACGATTCACAATCGTTTAACAAGTCATCAATTTCGGATTGGTTCATCAAATCGTTATCATCACTCCCATTTGCATTATCTATTGGAATTGGACTTAAACTAGACCTTGGTGTTGTATCATCTTTGTCAATGCTTTCATCGCTTTTCAGATTTACTTCCATGTGTTCACTATCGCTATTACTATCAAGTGATTCTACCTATAAATAAAAAATTCAGACAGAACTAAAATTATTGGGATAACTTGGATGAAATGTAACACTTTGCGAATATAGATAAAAAAATATTTTTTAAAAATTTTTAATTTGGTTGTTTATAAATTAACCTTTTGCCTTTTAAGGGGTAACAAAGACAATATAAAATTCAAATTTCGCGCTAAAAAATTACCGATTAAAAACAACTATTTTAGCTGTAATTAAGGACATGTGAAAGTGAACTAACAATCCCTACCTTACCAGCATCATATTTATATTTTTTTCTCTGCAATAAATAAATATTTCTAAAAATAAGCCATACTATGCCCTTCGTATACTTACCAGGAACCATCAGTTAAATTTTCAAAGGCTTTTATTATTAACTCTCAGAGAAAAATGCATTTGAATATATATAACTATAGATACATTTTCAAATGCATTTTTCACAGAGAGTTAATAATAAAAGCTTTTGAAAATTTAACTGAATGTTCCTAGTAAGAAAACGGAGGGCGTAGTATGGCGTTATTTTAGAAATATTTATTTAATGCAGAGAAAAATATATACCAGTTAGGTATTTTTAGTTCAGTTTCACGTCCTCTTAGATTGACTTTGGTACCTTCCTAACCTTTTAGGTTCGCTGATAACAAATTTTCTATCAGATTTTTACGATGATTTATCAAAATTGCGGATCCAATATGAGGCTCACGATTTTTTGTATTTTCGTCGATTTTTCTTCAAAATTGGTATACAGGGTTGGGTTGTGTTTTTTGGATAGATGTTTATGAATTGTTATTAAAAGAAACGGCTCATTTTTTATACATTTTATTCGCCATATATGTATCGATATTGTGGATTTTATAATATCGACTCTAAAAACTCCTGCAGACTAATTTTCTTTGAGTTTACTTTTAAGGGAGTATGGGACAATTAAGAATTAACGATGAGAAAATTATGATATTTGGTAAACTGCAAGATATATTAGTACAAAAGACCCAGAAGTTAAATTTTTGAGAGGTGGAATTAGTAGTTATTAAGCTAGATATCAGCAATTATTTATTCGTATATTTAACACAGTCTCTTATAGGGAATAACATTTTTATGTACTTTATTTATATATATATATATATATATATATATATATATATATATATATATATCAATAATTGATGATGACATCGTAATGAAACTTTTTGTACTATAAAAAAGATTCGAAGTTTCAAACTTGTACTATGTGAAATATTTTTCATCGTAGAACTATGTGGAATTAGTTCCATGTGAAATACTTTTCAAAATGTATAAACAATTAAAAACTAATTTAATTTTTAATAATATTAGGATGAATTTTTAAATTCACTTTTAATAAGTTACATCAATATTGTATGCGGAGAACTACTTTTAATAATCCTGTTGAACAGTTGTTGCCTCTTCGCAGACCCTCACAGAGTACATACTTAGCCAAATTGCATTTGCCGCAGGCTTCAAATCAAATTCTCAATCATTCGCTTAAAATTTTTAGGAAATCTTCAAAATAATTTTTACCTTTAATAAATGGAACGCTTTTTTAAAAAGTTTCAAGTTTAAAAACATTTTAAAATTTGAGCTTTTGAAGAAGAAAAAAGTATTTTAGGTTTAGAATAAGAAATTGAAAAAAAAATTGACTTGTAAAAATGTTGTAATTCATAATCATTCTTGCACGTTTTGTCATAGTTCATAACTTATTCATTTAGGCATACAAAGTGTTCTTAAACTTTTCCATCTTCAGCAGATTCAAATACCACTCATGCGCATCGCACCTGGTATTCTGCTGTATTATAAACAGTGTTAAATTTTGTCTGCTAGTATATTAACATAGTAGCATTCTTACAAATATCAACAAAACATATTTATAAGTTCATAAGTCAGTATATAACCTATTAATCAGATGAGGAATATTAGTAAGTTATTGTGATAAATATATATTTCTTTATTTTATGTCTTTTTTTGAAAGCTACATACATAAAAGCTAGTACTACGGCTGCTAAAAAGGTTATTTCTAATGGATCCTAGTTAGTCAAAAACTTCTTTATTATATTTAATAATGGTGAGTAGCTAAACAAGTGTTAATTAATAATAGAAGTGTATTGAAAATTTTTATCGATAAGCGTTATCTTATTTTACAGATTTAAGACTGGTATTTCTGCAGAATATACTGCATCATTGTCATGTACATTTAGATCAAGAAAATTAATTAATTAACAGGGCAAAGTTCAAGTATTTATACTGAGTATATTATTATATATAGCACATATTATATTACTCAAATAAACTAGCATTGGTGACATATGTATGTCTTGTAATTAATAATCATTCTTTTTCAAATAGGTTCTCCACTGAATCCAAAGCGATCCACAAATCTCAAGTGACTAAAAATGCTAAATATTAGTGTTTTTAATGATGGGTCATATAGAAGGACCAGATGGTTATATAGACATAATAGAGATACCATAATCAGATATTGTACATATATTTAATGCAGAAAAAGAACATAAACTTATATTGAGCTAAGATCTGCTTACATAAACTTATATTAAGTTTACGCAAGATCTGTTATTGCTTTTTTTTGAGAATGTAACCCAGGTTTGCATTCTTCAATGGGGCTAGAAAAATATCAGCCGAACACTAAAATTCTACCACAATTTTACTTTTACTTAATTTATCTTATTTTTATTGTAATCGCAGGTTTTTTATAATATTTTTACGTTTTTAACAGTGTAAAAAGTTTCCACTGTACTAAACAATTTGTAACTAACAGCCAAAATTTAAATTTTATTTTTCTTTACGTTCATCAAAGCAGATTATAAAAAAGATACATTTTAATAAACGTGTCATATTAGAAGTTTAATATACAAAAATATTAAAAAATGATAATATTTTAGGATAGTAAATATTTTGTTTATATTTATGAAGAAGGACTTAAAATTATTTAAATAAATCCAATCAAAGGAATGTACGCTAGTATTTTATTGGAACAAATAATAATGTATAATTTTTAACTAACCTCCAATTTTTCTTTCTTATCCAAGCAATCCAACCGGGATTGTAGGGTTGTTTCTGGCATATTTTTGTCCGGATCTCTTAAATATCCTTTATAAACCCATGGTCTTTTAGGAGTTTCCTTTTCTGCCATTTTGATTACAGTAGATTTGTACAACAATAAATAAACAACTTGGAGAAAATTTGGTGAGGGATGAAGCATGAAAACTTGCTTCCATTCCTACTTCTCGGTGTCACTCGTAATATGCTGTTTGCTAAAACATTTAATAGAAGGAAAATAATTTAAATTCTTCTACGTGATCACAAAAAATAAAATATAAAAAGTATGTCTCCTCGACCAATACTGCATATGCGAGAACAAAGGAGCATAGAAAACACAACCTGACAAAGACGAACAGTCCCAGGAACAGCAGGTAACGTCCATATAACCCACGAATATTCTACTTAAATCCATCTTGAAACTATCTTTCCTTACATCATGCTTAAATCGCATGTTTACTGGGATGGTTTGGAAGCGGAACTACAGAAAAAACGTTGCGTTGCCGAACATTGTTGTCTGTGGAAAATCTCATGAGTCTGATAAGCTATTGTCACCTTTCAAAGACCGGGAATGTTTTTCATTATTTAATACAATATAAGTTGTTCATCTAGAATTTCAACATTTCCAGTAAGTAAGTATAAGTTGATTTTTCCGAACGTGATATAAAATACTGCGAATATAATAGAAGTCGGTCGATCGGTTTCGGATTTAGTCCGCGAATGATATTACAAATAAAAAATAAGCTTTGTGTGAGAAATTTATACCACTTTTAGAGAAAAAATATATCTTAAACTGTTAAAAACTCAAAAGCTTTTCCGACGTCCGAATACTTTCACCTAAATAAATTATTATAAAAACTATTAGAAATAGGTTATGTACAGAAAATTTTTATGGATATTTATTCTATTTATATTTATAATAATTATTTTGTATCAATTACAGAAAGAAGAAATCATGACTGACGAAAATGAGAAGCAAAGACTGCTTAATATCAATAATGATGAATGCATTTTGATTGAATTTTGCAATGAAAAGGACGAGATGTATCAAAATCTTCTTGGAACGGGATTTCTGTGTTGGCTTGATGAGAATGTCTCGGATAGTGTTGCAACAATAATCGAAAAAGAAACAGAAGTCATTATAAATTGGCCATGCAATTGTGATGTTTCAAGTGCTGCAACAATGCGAAGTAAATTAAAAAATGTCGAATTTAAAAAAGCTTCTGTTAAGATTTTAGCTGTAGGTGGTAAGTGCTGTTTGTTGACATTTACTATATTATTTTCCTAAATTTACATATCTTTTATTAAGAGCTATAAAGTTTTCAATAATAATAATAATAATAATAATAATAATAATAATAATAATAATACTAATAATAATGATAATAATAATAATAATAATTAAAGACTTCGCCATGGTTGCCTGGGTTGACGCGTGGCCGGTGCACCACCTTTCTGGCATGAGGAAGGGCAACGGTCCTCCCGGCGGGGCTTGTAGCTGGATGATTTGCTGGTTCGCCTAGCAATCAGAAGGCGACTAAACGGTAACCAAGTACACGACAACATACCACACTAATATACAGACAACATCCAACGAAGATGAGAGAACGGAGACCCATCTCCGCGGCGTCCGAGGCATCCTTCTCCCTGACGCGTGATCCTAAACAGTATGATAGAAGAATGTCTGTGCAGGAGCCCTATGAACGGGTATCGCCTCGAAGCAAGTGTTACGGGGGCCCTATAGACGGGTATCGCCCGGAAGCGAACGAACAAAAAAGTATGATAGAGTCGGGTGCGCTATAGACGGGTATCGCCCAGAAAAAGAAAGAAAGGTTTAGGAAAATGCGAAGGTGCGACGGACAGCGGCGGCAACGTAGCGGAGATACTGCCGCGATCTCACTCGGGAAACATTCACCACACAATATTGCTCACCACTACAAACAGGACACTATTACACATACACTACACCTCAACCGACACTAATACAAGGGTCACGCTACGTAACGAGCATGTTGACGCTGCCCGCAAGGGATGTGCTGCATGATGCATGAAACGTGCGTAGCGTGGTATCTCCCGGCGTCAACGCGTCGCACCCGCGGGAGTGCCAGGATGCCAATGATTGGGTGTACGTGCGCAGGCTGTTTCGGTTGTAAGTTTCCCGTCACGGGCCCCAAACGGTTATAGCAATGGGGGTAGCTATAGCCGCGTTCACACCCCCACCCCATGAGGTAACCGCGTTCGGAGACGGCCTGGTATTCTGGAGCACTTAAAAAACTTATGGATAACCAAAAAAGAAAAGAAACGGAAGGTGAGGCAGGAAAAGAAAATGAAATGGCAATGAATGGGCAGGAAGAGAATGTCCTCCGCGGGCAACAAACACCGCAGGGGACACCCTCATCCGAAAAACGACGAAATGAAAAGCGGGATTGGGAGGAGACGAAAAAGAGGCTCCTTGAGATCCAAGGTAAAGAGAAGAACCTCAATGTAAGAGGTGAGAAAATGGCAGAAGAACTGCAAGGCAACTGCCCAGAACAGATGGGAGCCGCCCTGGAGGGAATGACGATGATGCTGTAAGCATTGTCAGATTATGTCTGCAACCAGCAAAAGGGTGCAGGAGGGGCTATCAAAAAAGGTATACCCCTACTACACGGCATGGTCCAGCTCCTGACTGAGATGTGCAGTGAGGCTCAGGGTAGATCAGAGACCTTGCCTCAGACAAAAACTGCCTCGGAGCAAGGTCCCGGTGGATCGCAGGGTGGCAAGAAGGCCACAAACAATCGACTGCCTAGATCTGAAAGGAAGAGAGACAGGGTTACTTCACAAGATGAAGAAACCCCAAATAAAAAGACGAAATCTGTCGCCGGCGCATGGCAACAGGTACGGAATAGGCACGTTAAGAGTAAAAATTTGGACGTCCCTAAGGCCTCCGCCGGACCCGGTACTAGTAGCGGGGACACGGCAAGACTGACTATGCCAAAGACAAAACAGCGCGGGAGTGAGGCTACCCAGAGGCTCGGCCCGCCATCCGGACCCCGGGGTGGCCTCCCCGCTCTCAGAACGAGACGCGACGCAATACTGGTACAACCGACGGAGGGCAAGACGTACACCGATATTGTAAGTACCTTAAAGAAAGGTGTGGACCCAGACGCGACAGGTACAAAAATACGCAAGATGCGTACGACGGAAAAGGGTGGCGTCCTCCTTATCTTGGAGCACGGGACGACCGATACACAGCCGTTCCGTGATGCCATCAAGGAGGCCGTCAAGGGAATGGGACAGACCGACAGTTGAAATCCTAGACCTAGACTGTATGGCAACAGAAGTCGAAGTGAGGGATGCAATCAAGCGAGAAACTGATTGTGAGACAGAGATCAAAATAACCATGTTTGATCCGAATGGCAGAGGGCAGAAAATGGCTCTAGCTGAACTAGATCGCAGCGCGGCCGCTATTGTGCTAAAGAAAGGTAAAATGAGAGTCGGCTGGATCAACGACTGCCGAATTAGACAAAGGGTAACTCGATGCCACAAATGCCTCGGGTACGGGCACCTGAAAAAACTGTGCAAAGGAATAGACAGGAGCAAATGTTGCTGGAAATGTGGCAAAGAAGGCCACAAGGCAGCAGCATGCTCAGCCAAACCAGATAACAGGCTCACCTGTTTCCTGTGCGTGGAGAAGAGTATCGACATCGCAGCTCGAACCCATTTTCCAGGAACAGGTGCCTGCACAGTATTCAGAGAAGCCCTTAAGGCATGCAAGTTACATCCTTCGAGATGATCTGCGTACTCCAAGGGAATATGCACAGAAGCAGACTCGCCCACGACCTCCTCCCGCAGTTCATCGCGGAGTGGGATGTGGACGTCATGCTTTTGTCGGAATTGTACAAACACGAGAATACCCTGTCGTGGGTGCCAAGCGACAGTGGTACAGCCGCGATCTGGGTACGTGCGGACCATGTGACCTCGGACAGGGGGGCCGGAAAGGACTTCGCGTGGGCAAGAGTTGGGACCGTTACGTTCGTGAGCGTATACCTCTCACCCAGTTTGACAGCTGACGAATTTACGCGCAAACTTGACACGTTAGAAGACGCGCTACGGGGAATAACTGGCAGTATCGTGGTTGGCGGAGATTTCAACGCCAGAGCGATTGAATGGGGGATGCCCATGATGAACGGACGGGGACAGCTCATACTCGACGCAACGGCAAGGCTTGGACTGACGACGCTAAATGTAGGCTCGACACCAACGTATGTTAGGCCTGGATTTGGCCGATCCATACCAGACGTAACGTTTTCAAGCGAAGGGCTGGCTAGGAATATTCGGAACTGGCACGTAACTGACGACGAGAACGGTAGTGACCATCAGTACATCCGATTCGAGATAGGGGGCGCGGACGAAAGGACAAACACGTCAAGACGAAGCGAGCCATTTCCGCGATGGAACGTCAGACGTATGGACCGCGAGAAATTGGTAGAGATGGTATTGGATGCGGAACCTCCTTCTGCAAGAATTCCGCGTGTACCAGTAGGCCGTGAAAGAGCGGAAATGCTCGTAGAAAGAACGACGAGAGTGATATCGAAAGCGTGCAACGCCGCTATGCCACGGACGTGCACGAGAAATAGACGACAACCGGTATACTGGTGGACCGACGATATCGCGACACTCAGGAAAGAGTGCCATGCGCGCAGACGGGCGGCACAGCGTGCGCGACTCCGGGAAGGAAGCGCCGATCTCATGCAGCAGTATAGGGTGGCACGGAAGCAGCTTCGCTACGCGATCAAGCACAGCAAGCTTCGTTGCTGAAGACAACTTTGCGAGGACGTCGACGGCGACCCTTGGGGGATGGGCTATAAGATAGTAACCCAAAAACTGAAAGCACGAGCGGCCAATTCGGTGATGAGCACGCGAAAAATCGAAACGGTAATTGACGGGTTCTTTCCAACCCATCCACTTAGGGACCACGCGGAATACACCGACATACGCGCGGACGATATCCCGCTATTCACGGAGGGGGAGCTTTTGGCAGCTACCACCTCCCTGAAGGGCGGAAAGGCACCAGGACCGGACGGAATACCAGTAGAAGCAATAAAGATAATCGCGAAGTGTAGGCCACAGATACTGCTTGAAATGTACAATACATGTTTGGTAGAGGGGGTATTCAGCTACCGCTGGAAGAGGGCGCGATTGGTTCTCATCGATAAAAATAAAGGGGACCCAAATTCTCCATCCGCTTACAGACCTCTTAGTCTGCTCGATACAATGGGGAAAACAGCTGAGCTGCTTCTTAGGCCAAGGATCCAGGGAGCGATTCGGGACGCAGGCGATCTTTCCGATAACCAGCACGGTTTCAGGAAGGGTCGATCGGTGATAGGCGCGGTGCGCGAAGTAACAGCGTCGGTCGCTAGAACAGATGAGGCGTGTCATGCGGCTAGACTGATAGTCGTGCTGGCAACGCTTGATGTTAAGAACGCCTTCAATTCCGCGAGATGGGTCGACATCCTGGCGGCTCTTCGAGCCTTTGGGGTGCCAGACTATGCCTTGCGATGGATTGAGGACTATCTGAGTGACATAAAGCTTTTGTACGAAACGGACGAAGGACTCAAAGTCAGACCTGTCACGGCCGGCGTGGCGCAGGGGTCGATTTTGGGTTCGGATTTCTGGTTAGTATTATATGACGCAATGCTGAGACTCCAGATGCCGATCGCGGTGTCGCTGATAGGACGAAAGAAGAAAAAGACAGGCGGCCCCCCACTCGAAGTAATGCGAAAGCGGTACCGGGTGGGGGGCGTTCGCGGCACACTCGTTTTTAGTGGGTAGGACACGGCGGCGAGCCCGCCTCGGCTGTAATCCGGCATTGAGCACGGACATCAGTTGAGGATGGACAGCGCGCCAGTGGAGTCCCACACTACCACCCCAGAGAGCAGGAGCTCAGGGGATGGTGTCCATAATGATTTTTGCGGGTTAAAAAAAAAAATTACAACGACAATGACAATGACAATGACAATGACAATGACAATGACAATGACAATGACAATGACAATGACAATGACAATGACAATGACAATGACAATGACAATGACAATGACAATGACAATGACAATGACAATGACAATGACAATGACAATGACAATGACAATGACAATGACAATGACAATGACAATGACAATGACAATGACAATGACAATGACAATGACAATGACAATGACAATAACAATAATAATAATAATAATATAATTTTATAATTTTTTTTCAGAATGGACAAACATAAGGCATAAACATAAAAATATGCTTGATTATGAGTTATTAAGTCCCACACGAGGGGACAGGCGAACATTAGCTTCAAAAAGACGTCTCGAGAATGATGAAGCTTCAGATAGTGAAGCCGATATCAATGATATCAAAATAAAAAAATCTCATTCCAACGTACCAAGTCAAAAAAGTAATGAAAATCTGCTATCAAAGATAGATACAACGTCTTCTGCAAAAAACAAGGTAATGCATAGCATATAACTGTTCCAAATCTAACATTAATCTAACAAAAAAAGTTAATATTTTTAACGTTCAAAATGTGATCAATTTACTATCTTATATTATTTCATTAATGAAGCATACCATAGTACATGAATTAATACACTACTTTATAAAACTTTAATAGATCTCATTTCATATAAGTTGAAATAATACGTACTTCTTTTCCTCTGTTAAGGAGTCATTGTATTACGAAAAACAAATTTTTTGAATTTTTTAGTTTTGAAAAAACATTAATTATTATAAACTATATTATAACATTTACTTCGTACAAGTAAATACACCATTTTAATATATTTCACCAGAAAAAAGTACCATTATCAATGACATATGGTAGGTAAATGACCAGTACCATTTTTTTTGTACGCGCAGGCTCCAGACTACCCATGCAGGATATTGGGTCATCCAGGACTTAAAATACTTAAAATATATACCACTAATGGCATAAAGCTATTTAAATTTTGTTACCATAGAATACATAATTTTATGTATTCTAATAATCATGATCCACTAGCTGAATGAATTACGCATGATTTTAGCCCTGGGAGAATATTTTTCATGCTTTTCACTTATCAGGAGCCTACCCGTAGGATCTGAAAATATAAAGTTGAGCAATATAAAGTTAACGTATAAATGTATTAATATTACAATATCTATGACTAGCATACATGACACAATTCTATAACGTTTTTATTCACTAAAGTAACTGACATAAAATATGTCATTTAATACTTGTCTATCCTGTAAAAAATGATAGAACATAAGTATATTAAAAAAATATATACGATTCAAAGTTTAAATAATTTGCGTACATAATAAAACTAACCTCTTAAAAGACTAGTAACTTCCTTGAAGTGATGCCTTCATAAGCAGAATTATTTCAATAATAATATATATTGTTTACTATATTTCTCCCTTGCATACTGGTTTTGCTGAAAAACAAATAAGTATATCACAATGTAATAAATTATTTCCAATATTTAGTTTTCTTATAAAACGAATACTTATCTGGTTAACAAATTTGCTTTTTATAATTAACTTGTATAATAACTATTCTGCACTATGAAGTTTAAATGTTATGTTAATAAAAGTAAATACTAAAACTGACTGTCAGAGACTGATCAGCTGATTGTCAGTAAGTACTACTAAGTAGTGCTAGTGATCGCTAGAGCAGCTGAACGATACATCACGGAGTTGCAAGCTAAACGAACGTAAATTTAAAAAATGCTGCTATTAAAAAATGATAATTAAAGTCTATATATTTTTTATATATGCTAATTGGTATCTAAAACTTCATTTTTAAGTATTAGATACCATCTAAATCAATAATACGTTATAAAAAAAAAAAATATTTTTTCGTTTCTTTTATATAGTACAAAAAATATCTAAGTTCTAATATTTAATATTTTGGAATAGATAAATTACGAGACAGATTCAGACATATCTGATGAACCCCACAATTGTAATACCGAAAGTGATTCCGATAAAGAGGAAAATGAGTCAAAACTAATGATTGTGTTACAAAAAAAGGATGAAGAGAGGATTAAAGAAAGAACGTGAGCACGAAAGAGAGCAAAAAGAAGTTTTGTTACAAAATAAAGAAGAAATATAATTATAATTTACATCTTACAAAGATGAAGTCGAAGATAAACTTAAAGCAAAAAATATGGATACTTTTTTAAATGGTATGTATATGTCAACAACATTTTTTTAAATTTTAACAATTTTAACAATGGTGGAGCGCTCAATGGCTTTAGTGGTAAACGCGTACCTCTTAAGACAACGACCTCTCAAGGGCACCGGTTCGAATCTCCGTGAGTCTGAATTTTTCAGGGTCATTTTAAGAAAATGTTTTTCTGGATTTTTTGGAGACGGAAGTCGGACCACCAACCTGCTATCTAGATTAGTGGCAGTAATGCCGTGTATACAATTTAAAAAAAAAATTTTAATTTATATAATTGTTTATTCCAGACTTGAAGAATCCTGGCCTTTTGTGGGAAGCACAAAGAGGCCTAGTTACTGTTTTTTATTAATTTGACTTTAAATATTTCTATTGACTTGAATTAACTGGAAAGGAAGATGACTTTTAGGTGTTTCTTAATGATTACGACTATGTAAGGGAAAAAGCCTTTCGGCATAAAAAACCCTGAATTTATTCAAACACTAGAGATACACTATGATAACAATAAATCACGCGAAAGTGACCGCACGCCGGGCGAGTACACGCGCACATGCATCAAACGCATTCACACACAAGTATTCACATGCATTCAATCACACAGATAAAGATTGCTGATTGTGCTATCGAGCACACCGTCAGCAGCGGTAAGACCTAGAAGAGGCCGAGTAATGTGCAAAGTATGCACCCGTTAGTACACGGAGCACGAGGCCGAGTAATGTGCAGAATATGCACCCGTTGGTACACGGAGCTCTAGATGAGCTGAGAGCACGTGCGCAAGGACACACAAACCGTACTCGAAAAGATAGAGACGCGAGGGAGCTCCGCACGCGATCCGGTCTGGCCGTTAACTGGCTGTCAAGCCAGCGAGTTCAAGCGATCGCCCCGAGCGGTGCGATCGCCGCGCTTACATACATGCACACACACACACACACGCTTATTGCGCGCGCAGGCGCAGAAGCAACGTATTTATAAGAGAATGCGTTGAGAGATGTTGCGACGCAACAAGACTTTTATAAAATAAAAAATATAGTAGATACAAGAATTAAAAATTCCTCATCATCACACAGACATCACTTTGCGGGTGTGACGAATAAAAATTATTCAACAGGTGCACCGGTAAGTAGTCTTTTAATAATTTTTAATTAGCTTGAAGTATCTAATAGTACATTTCGATCCGGGTGCGTAAGTTGATTATTTAGCTCATGTGACGTTTTTCGCACGAGCGAAGCAAGTGAGAAAAGTCACATGAGGTAAAAATCTTCTTGCGCACCAGTTAAGAACCGTATTTTATACCACGAGACCCGAATAATCATATTAAAGTTATTATTTCGAGGTTCGAGTAATATAAAAAATATTTTATACTTATTTCATAAAATTATATATTTAGCAGATGCATGAATCATCAGGACTCGACGAGTTCAATGAAAACTATGACCATATGAATATTGAACATAACGGCAGCGAATCTAAGAAAAGCTTAAAACTTACAAACGCTACCCCCAAAAAGTCTGATGGCAAACATTTACAGCCATCCACATCACAACGAGAAAAACCATCAGATGTAATAACTATTTCCTCTAGTTTATTCAGTGCAATAATGTATCCATGCTAATAATACGAAACGACTAACAAAATATTATTCATAGGATAATCCAGAGTTTAAAATAAAAAAGTCAATGTTAACAAACGTGAGGACGTCATGCGTTGCAGATTTTACTAACGATATTTTAACGACAATTTTTACCGACCGGGAATTAGCTACATGCACCGTCACAGGAAAGCAGTGCAAAGCTAATCAAGGTAAACCCGCTCGACCAGCCTTGGATCCAGCACGTTTAGAGGCAGCTAGAAGTATGTATTTATTATTATTATTATTGTTATTATTGTTATTGTTATTATAGTTATTATAATAGATACTATTGTCTTATTGTAATTTTGAAAAATTTTATTTGATTCTAGAATTATATAAGAAATACTTTGGCAAACAAAAAGGTTGGAGAACAATGTTCAATTATACCGCCGGAAATAAATGTGGTGGTTTTAAAAAGAAAGGTTTTTCTGATGACCTAGATGAAGATATCATTGAAGAAGATTAGGAGAAGAAATATATAGTATAGTTTCTAGATATATATATATAATATATATATATAGATTTTAAGTGAAAGTTACCTGATAGATTTATGTAATAAAATGTTAAGTGTTGGTTGAAATAAAATGAACGAATAATTACAATATACTTCTACTCTAATAACTTACCAAAATAAATTAATTTACATTTCACATCAATCACTGCAGTATTTATTCTACAAATTTTCGATTTCAGATATTTAGATTTCCGGCAGTATTTCGTGCAGTAGATCATGCAGTATTTCCTGGAGGATTTCTTGCAGGATTTCCTGCAGGATTTCCTGCAGGAAAAATGTACGAAAATCCTGCAGAACATCCTGCAGGAAATCCTGCAGAACATCCTGCAGGAAATCCTGCAGGTCTCCTGCAGAGTTTCCTGCTGGATTTCCTGCAGAATTTCCTGCAGGATTTTCTGCAGGATTTCCTGCAGGTTTTTTTCGTAAGGGATGAATAAACTGCATTAAATTATATTGATTTCCTATACTTATAGGAATTGATTAAAATCAATTAATGAGAAAGGTATTTGCAACCTACAGAATTCAATAGAATGTGTGTTTATTAAAGTTTATTGAAGTTGATTCGCGGCTTATACGAATAAACTGTATTTAAATCTATTGATTTCTCTATCTCATAGGAATTGATTCAAGTCAATTCATAAATAAAGTTTTCACAACATACAAAATTCAATAAAATTTTCATTTTTTAAACGCGATTAAAGTTAATTCCGGGCTTATACGAATAAGCTGTATAAAAATCTATTCACGTTTGGAATTCATAAAAATGAATTATTGTGGATAGAAGTTTTATAGTCAATTTATACTAAATGAGATAAATTCAAATAGTATTGGAATATATTAAAATTCATTGAACTGTATTATCTAAATTGTAATTAAAAACAATACAAAAAAAAGAACTATTCTGTTATAGAAGTCGATTTAAATATATAGAAATCAATACTAAATATAGGGATTGAACTAAATTGCAATTAAAGTTTATTAATCACAATTCATTTTCAATTGACTTGTTTTCTGGTAGTCAATTCAATCAATTAAAATAAATTTAATTCAATAAAATTTGAATTTTTTTAATTGACTTCAATCGCATATTTTTAGCAGGGTTACGGAGGATAATCGTCATCATTACCATTTATTCTTTACAGAATGCAATTCCCTATTGTATTAGCTTTTTCAATGTCCATTAAGGTGGCTCGAGTGTTAGGTGCCGTATCAAGCGAGGGCACCGTAAGGAGCATTGCATTAGCAAGCTATTTAATAGTCATAATTTCAGAAAAAAACATGAATTACTACTTCCTAGTATGTTAATGTAAAAACTATGACATAAATGAGTAAACAAACTCGATTTTTTTTACTTTTTCTTTTATCTGTGGGTGTAACAATTTTTTCGACCGCTTCTGACTCGGTAAGTCTGGCAACGTCGCAAGGATCAGCTGATCCGGTAGAACATGTTCGCCCATGACGGTTGCTTTGTGATTTCTGTAGTCGTTTCGAATAAACATGCCTCATAATGTGCATGCGACAATTGGCAAGATGAAGGGTAAATTTTGTAAAAAAAGTGTTAAAGAGAAGATATTGAAAATTGTCAAAGTAACTGCAGGAACACAAGGGAGACGTGTCACTGAGGCCAAACCACGTAAGGTTAGTAAAAAATTACGTTTTCATTTATGTTTATTATGTTTTATAATCAATTCTATATCGAATCTACAAAATTCTGTCTATTTTTGTAAATATTTAAACAACTATATATTCCAAAAAGTGATACAATAATTTTTAATAGTAAAATCATCAGACTTCACTTACATTTTAATTTGAAATCTAAATAGAAAGCTTTAATTTATTATTTGAGAAATACTCAAGAACCTTTTATATATTGAAAATATATTGAAAATTACGAAATCTATTTTTGTAGGTTAAAGAAGACAAAAATTAACAAGTATATTATGAACATTTCCATGGATGCAGGATTGTTGAAATGAATAAATTGGCTAATATTTGTGGTGTAAAGTATGCGATCTTCCATTATCTTTACGGTTTTTGGTAAATGAAAAACAGCAAGGGATTGCTAGTAAAATTACTGTTCAATGTCAACAATGCACAAATATTGTTGTCGCAGAAACAAGCTCAAGAAGTTCTACAAATTATTATTATAATTCTAATTTGAAATTACCAATTGGTATAAGTTTAATTCTATACTTGTATACTATATTAAGGAAACAAGACAGTGTTAAATTCTAAAATACAGTTAATGTATGATTTGTTGTTGAAACCAATTTCTTTTCTTGGGTCCTCTATTTAATACTTGTTACATTAAATAGTGATATATTTCCAATGAAATTAAAATAATGAAATGAAAGAAAATGTTTTAAATAAAACAAGTAAAATGTCTCTTCAAAGGAAAGAATTTTTTAAAAAATTGAAAACTTTTTTAAAATGGGCAATCTATAATATAAATAGTTAAAAATATTTAGCTTTTTTAAAATTGTGCTCTACTTATTCCATTACTTCATAATCAATAAACAGTACCAACTCCAATGGTGCAGAAACTATGGCTTCGAACTAGTATACGCATATAGCCATATTTGTTTTTATGTTTTTTATGTTTATTGTTGTATATAATAAACTCTTTTTTAATTTTATTTAATTAAAAATATATTATTATTTAATATAACAAATTATAAATGAGTGACTTGAGGAACTTTAGGTAGCTCTAGGCTTTTATTTCTAGTTTTGCTGTTTAAATTTTAATATATATTTTTTTAGGTATTGTAGTTATAAACCAATGTTTGGAGTATACGAGGTCTGTCCCAAAAGTATCCGACCTACCTCGATTTCTCGGCGCTTGATTTATTCTTCGTCATCCGCGGGGTGGCATCCTTCAAAGTAGTCCCCATTTGATTGAACAAGTCGCTCATATCGATGTTTCCACTTATTAAAGCACTCTTGAAAGTCAGACTTCGGAATCGCCTTTAGTGCATTCGTCGCATTAGTTTCAACAGTCTGTTCATTGTCGAATCGATGTCCTTTAAGCGGCATTTTCAATCGAGGAAACAGCCAAAAGTCGCAGGGAGCTATATCAGGACTGTATGGAGGCTGGCGAAGCTGCGCAATATTGTGTTTCAATAAATACTGCTACACAAGGTTTGATGCGTGCGCTGGAGCATTGTCGTGATGAAGAAGCCAGTCACCGGTTTCCCAAAGTTGCGGTCGTTTTCTCCTGATTGCATTACGTAATCTTTTCAAAACTTCAACGTAGTGCTCTTTATTGATTGTCTGGCCTGTAGGGGCATATTCGTGGTGCACAACGCCCTCATAATCGAAAAAAACAATCAACATTGACTTGATGAACGAGGATCACCGTCAACAGATGTGCGGCCACTTTTGAACCGCCTATACCACTCTTTTATTTGTGTTTTGCCCATACACTCATCTTTAAAGGCCTTTTGCAACATTTCAATAGTTTCCGCACAACTTTTACCAAGATTAAAGCAAAATTTTATGCAAATTCGCTGTTCGGTTTGTTCTGCCATTTTTAGCAATAAGCAAATTGCGACGAACGCAAAAAAGTTGGTGTAAACAAATAAACGCTGCGCGGGAACTAAGGCGTTTCATCGGTATCTCAGGCTACTGACGAGAAGGTTAGGAGTTTCTGGTGACGTTCATACCCTCCAGAGGTCGCCTGAGTCTCTCCGCGCGAAGATATGAACGTAGGTCGGATACTTTTGGGACAGACCTCGTATTTTCAATTTTACACTAGCTTGTCCCCTTAAGGAGAAACATATGAATATGCATATAATATGATTTTTTTAATATTCAGGAATGATGGATGCTGGCTTGGGCGAAACAATCACAAATACTTTCATATCAGCACTCAACATCCTAACAGTCAGAGCCAGTTCCTTGAAACGTTATGAAAGACATGTAGGTTCAGCTATTGAAAAATTGGCTAAAGATTCTTGCATTGATGCAAATTTACGAGTTTTATGCATTAAAACATTTTTAAAAAGTTATTATGTAAAATATCACTTTGACAAAAATGTTATGTAAAAAGCCAGTGTCAAAAAGATACTATGTCAATATATTCATATATAAATACATGTTTTTGATTGAATTTGTACATAGCCTTCTTTACATATGTTTTTATATAACATCTTTTGAAAAGAAAATCTGATACGATCAAATGATATTAATGTATTTTTAGAAGTCTTTTTTATATCGAGCTTAAAATTTAAGTTTGATAAAATCATGCGATTAATTATAAATTTATAAATGTATGAAAAGTGTTTTAATTGAGGAGTGGTAGAACAAAACCAAATAATTCAAGTTTCGGTAATAATTGTATTTATGTATTATAATTTACTGTTGTCTTTATATATTTTACATTATTGGATACTTAAACTTAATATTTTACCATAAAAACAACACTTTAAGATGCACTTACTCCATAATAAACAATATTAAGTAGATTGACATTTAAAATTGCAATTATCCGATTTTATTCCGACACTCCACAATTATAAAATAATTAAATGTACTTATACGATTTTTACACTGATTTTCTTGTTTATTACAAGTTTCTTTTACTCCTAAATAAATAATGTATACTGAATAGTATTAATAAAGTAGTCACAAATAAAATAAAAGTCATACAATTTAAAGTTTAGTCAGTTTAAATTTCCCGCCATTTCATGTTCATTTTGAAATGCGATGTTGCCGCTTGTAATAGACATGCGCAGAAAGTACTACAGAGTGTAGTAAATAGTTAGTTTATATACATTCATCATTATTATTTCTCTATTTTGATCGACTACTCACAATTATTTTTATGCCATTGTAATCCTCATAAACCAGTGTATAACCACCTGTTTTATTGTTATGATTTAGTATTTTACAACATTACTACAGAATAATTACTCACAGATAATGACAGATACGCCATAAGCTACGTGTTGTACAGACTCATTTAAAGTATATTTCCCGCATATTTTTAATGTGATTTAGTATTTTTGAAAAGTCGATCGAGCCACCTTAATAAATCTAAAGCTTAAAGTTTTTATTATGTAGGATTATACATTAAAAGACCTTTATTTTCGCATTTATTATTGTATGTTACATTGTGCATATGTAAAAATCCAAATAATATATGCATTCAAAATAATTCAGAAAATAAATCAGAAATTATTAATATTGTATGGAAAGAAATTTTCGATAATTGAAATTAATAAAATAATTAAACTTTATTCAATTATTGATGTTTTTATATATTCTTAGTATTTTACTTATTCTTAAAATAAAATATTAAATAGATTATACTTACAACTTTATTAAAATATAATACTTTTATTACAGGATGTTTACGCCATTTTTACAGGCCTTAGTAGTATAGGTACATTTCTGTAGATTTGAATTTCGCGCCATTTCGTGCGGTTACTTGCGACGTTGCGCGACCGTCAGCTATTGTTCACTTTTGACAGGACCTTCAAGCTGTTCGCGCGCTTAGCAGCCCTGCTAAATTTATAGTTGCATTTTCAGCTCTTTTTGCGTCCTGATTGTCGTGAGTTCCTTTTCGATAGGCTGAGATATATTTCCGTTCTTTTCAGAGCGAATATATTCAGCCTTCCTGCGATCGTGCGAGCGTGAGAATTCGCGCGTGTGTGTGTGTCTTGTGTGTGCCTCGTGGCCGTGTTAGGGACAACTGTGGGGACGGTGTCCACGTGTTGGACGTGACCCGCCCAGGGCGAGCGCATTGCGGTAACATCCATGTTGCCCGGCATCGAGGCGTCTGGCTCCCCGAGACGTCGGGGCGCGCCCGGTGCAGGTCGTGGACCATTTTGCGCTCCCCTCGCCCGGCTTGCCAGCCCACCAAGACTCGGCGAGAAGCTGCGGTGGCGTTTCACGACCTTCTCGGCTCAGCGACACCCAGGCGGTGGCGTTCGAGCTTCATGCGGCGGTTTTGCACGGGCTGCGTGCCCAGGTAAGAGAGCTCTCATCGGCGTTACTATTAAGAGTCTACTGTAAAGCGTTAAATTCTTCTTATTTCCCGCGTCTATTGTAACTGTTTGTAGCTTCACTTTCTTAATAAATCTTTACGCTTGCTTCGGCTTTTTCCGCTAAGTCGTGTGGTTTTTTACGCTGAAGCAAGTGCCTTTTTTTTATCGCGAAAGTAATTGTGTTTAATTTACTCAACCTTTCACTCACTCACGTTGAGTTTATTATTTTAATTAGATTATTGTTCACAGGAATTGGTCGATTTTAAAATTCAAAATATGAACATTGAAATGAAATATGACCATTTGAATACTTTAATGCAAGTGAATGATGAAATTAAAAATAATATAAAAATGGCGGAGGTCTGGGATCCTATTCAAATTAACTGCAGAGAATAGTCATGATATTTCAAATTTATTTGCTAAATTTTTTTGCTACATTTTATGTCAAATTGAATCTGAATTATGGGAAAAATGAGATGCGTAATGACATAAATTCACTACACATTAATCATATTGATATTAATTCGACTGATATATCTAATAAATACTTTATGTGATAATATGGGCATCGGCAAAGATGTCGCTTGAAACAAGGATTTTCCCTGAATTTTGGAAACATAATTATGTAAAACCTGTCTTAAAAAAGGTGATAAAACAAATGTTGCTAACTATAGGCAATTTTCGAAAGTAAATATTTTTGCAAAAAAGTTTAATAATATTATAGAAGAGAAACTCTCCAATTTCTTAAACATTTTTTAGTTGATGAATCACTAAACAGAAATTGTCAAATAGATTCTATATACACCGATATGGGTAGGGCTTTTCACACTGTAAACCACAATATTCTGTTAAATAAGCTTTCTTTTTGTGCTCCTATATGCTACTCTAATCGACGGAGGTCTGCGGTGTGTTCATAAACCAAGCGCATGCAATTTTTACAGAAAGCTTAGTGTTAAAGTTAAATGCTCCATCTCTGTTAGTTTTATAGCATTTTCTGGGGTTCCCCAAGGTTCCCATGTAGACTCAATGTTTTTTAATATATTTATAAATAATTCAGGTTATGCTATTAGGTATTCAAAATTGTTGTTATTTGCAGATGGTTTAAAAGTTACAGAAGGATATCGATTCCTTACAAATGCGGTGCTCAAAAAATGAAATATGTTAACTTTAATAAATTTAAGTGTAATGTGATAACTTTTTCTCGCTCAAAACCGCTGTTAGTTCTTTAAACTAAACTAAAACGTGTTACTGAAGTAAAGATTTACGTGTTATGTTTGATGAAAGGCTGCCATTCAGCTCGCATATTAAATTTATTAAAAATGAAGCATCTCGTAGTTTATCATACATTTTAAGGTCCTCTGCACAATTTAAAAACCCTAAAACGCTTTGCACCTTATATATGACATTAGTTCGCAAGACTTTAGCCTATGCATTTAGAATATAGTATCCGCTATATAATGTTTATTTGAAAGAAATTGAATCGGTTAAACATAGGTTTTTGCGTTCCCTGGCACATAGAACAGGTGACCCAATCTCTATATTTGATCATGATTATTCAAACATAGCTAAACGATTTAATATTTGTAGACTCAAATCATTTTTTGAATACCAAGATGTTTACTTATTTTACAAACTATTGTGGTGTTTTCTGGATGTACCTAGCTTATATGGCAGAATCGATTTACATGTTCTGGGGCGAATATTAAGAGTAAATAGTGTTATTTTGTAGTAAAACCACTAAAAAGTGATCTTCATCATTTTTGTATAAGCCGACTCTCGAATTCGTTGAACAGCTATAATGAAAACCTAGATATATATTCTTAATCAATCGAAATTTACAAAAAAAAACAGAAAAAGCCAAGATTCTAAAATTTTAATAAAGAGAAGAACATGTAATGTACGTCAACGATTTAAAATATGTAAAGGCATCTGCCCATGTATCTAATTAAATAAATAAAATAAATAAATAATATATATACATATTTATTACATAAGTTACATATGATAAAAATTAAAAGAGGAGGGATAAGAGGAGGGGCAAGAGGAGGGACTGAGGAGGGGCACCGAGGAGATAGATAGATAGATATACCATTTATTCCTCAATGACGAAATTCTTACAATTGCATGTACATATATAGTTAAAATAATTAAAATATCAGGCAGTTTATACATTCGTTATCTTACATTTAACATTCATTATTGTGTTTCTTATATAAAAAATAACATTATTCCCTGTAACAGTTCGTCTATTTATAAAATCTAAATATTATGATCTAGTC
Organism: Gastracanthus pulcherrimus; assembly: GCA_949152435.1. Lineage (NCBI taxonomy): Eukaryota > Metazoa > Arthropoda > Insecta > Hymenoptera > Pteromalidae > Gastracanthus > Gastracanthus pulcherrimus. The sequence goes on along the minus strand of OX424573.1, from coordinate 61,658,394 downwards.
ATAGTCAAATGGTACATCACTGAATACTCGTCGTCAATACATAATAAAATAAATATAATAAAGATAACAATAAATATAAAAAGAATACATACATACACTCCTCCAAAATTGGACGTAGATCTATCACGTCAAAAAATAAAAGCATACTCATTCATCTGACATTTTTACAATTCACGCTAATAAATACATTCATACTTAACACTTAACACTTAAAATAAAGTAAATAAATAAATAAAGTAAATAAATAAATTAAATAAATAAATAAAGTAAATAAATAAATTAAATAAATAAATAAATTAAATAAATAAATAAAGTAAATAAATAAATTAAATAAATAAATAAATAAATTAAATAAATTAAATAAATAAATAAATTAAATAAATAAATAAAGTAAATAAATAAATTAAATAAATAAATAAATAAATTAAATAAATTAAATAAATAAATAAATTAAATAAATAAATAAATTAAATAAATAAATAATTTAAATAAATAAATAACTTAAATAAATACATAAAATAGATTAGGACTACACAGAAATGAACGAAAACAATTTATTTATCAATATGCGAAAGGTTCACTTCTGTGTATTCTCGTCACTGTAATGGTATAAGGTACTTGCCTAACGCCGTTTTAAATTTACAAAAAGATGGCAGGCACCTCACACTGCTTGGGAGCGAGTTCCAGAGGTGCGCACCTTGAACTCTAAACGAGAGCTCCTTCGTACCACTCCTACCTGAAGTCCTGGCCTGGTTTTTTTCAAAAAGGGCAGTAAGATATAATGGCTGCCGCATGACAATCGCTTCGTAAAGCAATAGCCCCATACAATACTCCCTTCTCGCCTTAGATCCAGCCAGTCCAGTCTTTCCCTGTAGGAGGTGATATGTTCATCACGCCTAACACCACATATGTATCTCACACATGAATTCTGTAGTCGTGACTGAAGCTCCCCTGACACGTCAAGAAGAACTACTAAGCAGTAATCTAAGTGAGGCAGTACCAGTGCACATGCCAGCTGCTTCCGTAGTACCTCCGTGGTGCAAGAACGGAATAATTTGAGACTATACAGAGCTCTATTTACTTTCTTACTGACCGCATTTAATCGCGGCTTCCATGTTAACCTTCCGTCCATCACCACGCCGAGGTTAGTAACTGTATCGACAAAGGGCACGTTTACGCCGGTCTGTATATCAATCCCTTGCAAGTCAAGGCTCTGAATCTGTTTGATGTTATGATCAGATCCAAAGATAATCGACTTTGTCTTGCCGACATTGAGGCGAAGGCCAGCTGACGATGCCCAATTCGACACTGCTCGTGCTACAGCCGACATACGACTGATACCATCACAAAGACCTTCCATGGTCACTTGAGTGTAGGTTTGCAGGTCGTCAGCGTATAGTATGTGTTCTACACCATCTAAGTCGAGTGCGTCTTGTAAGTCATTTATGTAAAGGCTGAAAAGCAAGGGTCCCAGGACTGAGCCCTGTGGCACGTCAAGATTGGTGGTTAGCCAACCAGATTCCCCTTTTGTATTTGTGACGGCTTTCTGTCGTCTCCCCATTATATATGACTTTAGCCACAGGAGAACACTCCTGGAGTGCTGAAACCCATGCGCATCAGCTTACGCAGCAGATTTGTGTGCGAGATGGTGTCGAATGCTTTAGTAACATCGAACATTAACAAAATGGACAAAAATTTGTTGTTGTTGTTAATGCCTGTTCTTATGTCTTCCGTGAGTTTTAGTAGTGCTGTCTGTGTACTATGATGCTGTCGAAAACCAGTCTGTATTGGGTTCAAAGTGTTGTTTTCCCTTAAAAAGTCAGTTATTTGGTCGTATACTATTTTTTCCAGGACTTTGGACGGAAAAATGCCACTGGACAAGGAGGACTTGAAGATTTTAACAATGTGATCTCCCACAAATGGAAGAGCGTTAGCCACTATACTTTGGGGGATGCCGTATTCTCCTCTAGCCTGTGACGAGAAATGAGCAACAGCCAGGACCACGTCTTAGAAGCTAACTTCTCGAAAAACAAAGTCGTCATCACTGGCAGCGGTCAAGACGTTGTCAAGTTCTTCATCACTTTCACCTTGTGAAATCGACACTCCTGGAAAGTGGGCATTGAGCTGAGTTCCGGCGAGAAACCATGAAGCTCCTCTCTTGTTTTTGGCAGAAGGCCCAGAGCCTTGCGCTCTTTCCAGATGTCCTTCTTGTTATCAATAGCTTCAAATATTCTATTTCGCAGAAAAATTTCTCGCTTATTCTTAGTTCGTAATTCAGCTTATGCTGCAAGACTCTGATACTCCCGCCACAGTCTGTCGTCTTTGGTTCGAACGTAACGTCTTCGTTCAGAGTCACGTTTTTTGTATAAATATGTCAGTTCAGCATCAACCCATGGGGGATTCATTTTTTTTCGGTGTAAATACTTTTATGGGCGCAATTTTATCTATTACAGCCATGAGGTTGACGCTGAGGCACTCTAATTGACTGTCAACACCCGCCGCAGAACCATCAAGCGGCGACCAATCACAGTCAGCTAGGTGAGATAGGAGGTCTATAACTCTACGACTACTGAAGAGGTCGTCTTGCTGGATCGATTTAAAATCCCTCTAGCTAAAAGATTCAGCCACAGGGGATGCAGCAGTTTCGACCCCACTCTCGACCTCTATGATGTTATGATGACTGGGAAAGAGCGCCAGCTGATTGCTGCTGCTCAGTACAACGTCATTGTTATCTGTCAGGATCACATTAATCCATCTGTGAGATGATGAGTCGCACGATGATCAACTATTTGAAGGTTGAGATCATCAGCCAACCGACTGATTAATCTTGCATCGGCTGATGTTTTGAGTAGATTCGCATTCAGATCTCCCATTATAATTTTATGACTAAAATCTTGCGTATGAGTAGTAAGTTTGTCTGTTAAGTCAGAGCCTAGTAGAAACGGTACGTGTGGTGGTCTATATATCAAAGCAACAAAGACGGGGAAGGCTGCCCTGTTGAACAATGCACATTATGTATTCAGGTATAAATGGCCTGCCCACCTGCGTAGTCGGAGAACTGCATATTAAATTGGCCTTAAATGAGTTATGAATGTACAGGACCAGCCCGCCCCCGAGTTTGTTTCGATCTAATATTATTAGTGAGTAGTCGTCAATCTGAATGCGATAACTCCCAACAGCAGGGTCAAAGTGCGACTTAGCAAGTCCAAAGAGATAGTAGATAGGACCAGCTGAAAGATGTTGTTTAATCATGCTAAGGTGCCCCATAAGAGAGGTGACACTGACAAAACCCGCTCTCAGTCCCTTACAGCGACCCCCCCCCCCCTCCCCCCGTGTCTGTGGATAGTCAATTTTTTTGCGACAGTCTCCTTTTGAACTGTTGTCGGAATAACAGTCTTGTCAATTTCATTTACATTTTTAACATTTTCTGTTGTCTGTTCGACAGTTGGTACAGGTTGAATAGTAGCATATGATGCTACTATTGCTTGGAGATCTGTCGCTGTCGAAAATTCATGGGAGACGTCGCCATCACGCCTCTTCACCAGGAATCAGCCCCCTCTATGCCAAACGTATTTAATATTAAGTCTCATCGCAAGGGCCTTGAGACTTCTATATTTAATGAATGAGTCCTTTGTTAAAATTCATTAATAAAAATTTTCCCATTAATAATCCCATCCCTTGTGTCCTGGTCAAGAGCCGTAGTGTCGACGTCTCTAGCATGAAAACCTGTAATCAGTTTTTTTGCTCGCATAATTTTGTCACCCAACACACTGCTGGACAGGGTAACAACCCACGGTGACCGTCTGCGTCCGCTGTTTACATCTGCTGATGCCGCAGAAATCGGCACCTCTGACCGAAGCAGGCGTGCACTTATTATTTTAGATTTCTGTGTTGATGGGAGGATACGGCACAGTATTGCATGTGCCACGTCTACACGCTTGGAGATATTACCCTCAAATATGTTAGAAATTATTAACTTCGTGTTAGTGCTTTTAATGTTGTTACTGTGCATTGCCCTTCCACCAACCATTCAGGTGATGCTGCAGCAGCATCATTGTCAATATTATTAGACGTCATTGTTATCGCCTATATTGCTCCTATTGTTACTTAATTTACTATTGTTTATACTATTGTTACTATCCTTACATTTGTTGATACTAATTGGTAGAAGGGAAGTGTTTTCTATACTGGGGAGCACGGCAATTCGATGATTTTCAATTTTATTTAATGTTAGTTTATTATTTTGTTGAATATTCTCTACGTTATTCTCAATTTTATTAATAGCAGTTTCATATTTAGTGTTAATGATTTCTTTGCTATTAATTTTTCCGGTTATAGTTTTAAGTTCATTTTCAAATGTATTTGTTGTTAAATTTCCAATTATGGTTCGAGTCTCTATGTTGTTCTGCTCTAAATTCTCTATTTTGTCTAATAGCATATTGTAGTCTACCTCTATCTTATTCAACAAATTATTAGTTGTGACTTTACTTTCATGTAATCATTTATTTTTGAGTTTTAAATTACCAATTTCTTGACAAAGCACTTGCTTTTCTTTTTTTATCTCCTCCAGCTGGGAGTGTTGATTTGACAACTTTTTCTCAACTTTTTGCTGTTTGGATTCAATTGAGAGTGCCAAAGTGTGTATTGCTGGTAAGGAATTTAGCCTATTAACAATTGCTTCCAATGTGCCAGAGGATCTACGGCGGTCAATATCTGCGAGGAGTTCGCAGGTTTTGGGAGCTTGAAGAGGTCAACGGAAAACCTAAACTCTCCACCCAGGACCAAGAGTGCGAAGAGCACTTCATACGAACACATCACCGTGACAGTTCAGGCAGGTACATTTTAAGGTTACCTTAAAATGTAAGCCGGAAGGACTACAGGCCTACTCTAAATTCATGTCTGGGTTTCTCTCACTCGGATACATGGAACTGCTCCCTGCAGACGAACAACAGAAGCGAGCAGCATTCTACATGCTACACAACGCTGTCTACAAAGTGGATGGAAGTGGAAGGATACGTGTGGTCTTCAACGCTTCTCAACCTTCTTCAAATGGGCTGCCTCTAAAAGAGTGCCTGCACGCAGGTCCCAAACTTCAAACAGACATCACTGTAATTCTGAAACGTTGGAGATTTTTTTAATTATGTTTTTACAGCAGTCATTATCAAAATATTCCCGCAGTTTCTCATACATACAGATGATCACAGTCACATATGGAACGGCCTGTGCTCCTTACTTGGTTTTAAGAACTTTGCTGCAACTAGCTCAGGATGAACACAATCGTTTCCACCAGGGACCCTACATCCTAGAGAATCATATGTACGTCGATTACACAAACGTCCGCTGAGCATTTCTTCAGGTACCTCCTCACAAGTAGTACCTAAGAAAATTCCCAACAAAGAGAAACCAATGCATTCCGACAAAAAAAAAATAAATGATACACTGCACAAGAAGAGGTCGAAGAACAAATCAACTGTGCAAAATATTTAAACTTAAGGGATAACGTTACCTTGGACTTTTAAAAAAAAATTTCTTTTTTGCTTATTTCAATAGTTTTCATACATAGAAATATGGTGCTGAAAGTTTTAAATGGAAATTCGAATTATTTAATAGCTTTTCAGAGGCTTCTAAGCGAAGTGCTAACCTGCGCACTTATGAGTTACGAAAACTTTAAACGCGTTTTTCTCAAAACATACTCTTTTAAATTTGCGGACAAGATTTCTCTTACAATTTCTATCCCATTGACCTGAAATTTGGCCACCATCTTTATGTATATATATTCTACTGTAGTACCCATGCTTTTTAAAGAAAGTTGAAAACTCTTCTTGCAACCAGCATTTATTCAAAAAATTTTAGCATAATAAATAAACTTTTTCAAAAAATAACTGCTATCTTGTAAAAAAAAATATGTTCAAAAAAGGATGAGTACTTCATCAGGTTTTATGGTGTATCAAACTGCAATGACTAAGATAACGTAAACGAAATGCTTTCTTATGCATATCCTTAGTTATTCACTAAAAAAATACCATAGCCTATCAGCAGGCGAAAAATATAACTTTTTTGTTAATATAATTACGTAAACAGTTAAAAGTAGTACCCCTGTCAAAAAAGAAAAGTTCTAATCGAGACAAACCGGCGAAAGCTGGTATCATGGTGGGATAAGCAATGTACAGATATACAACAAAAAAGAAATTCGGCCTTCAAAAAATGGATAAAAACTAATGACCTCATGGATCATATACATTAAAAAAAATAGAAAGAAATGTCAGCATTGTGAACCCAAGCATCGTCTACTTTTATACGTGCCAAGCTACTTTGGCTCAAGAGTTCGGTAGCTTCTACTTGACTCTAAGACCCAAGTAGATTCTGCTTAATAGTACGACGCGCCCAAGCAGATGTTGCTTGGTTTTCAAGTAGCTGCAACTTGACTACCTATACTTGACTGACTACGGCAATTATTGCTTGAATATCGAGTTGGGATAACCCGTTATTTTTTTCAGTGTAGAATTCAAAAGACTAAGAGCGATTGCTAGAAAAGCTTTCAAAACTAAAAAGAGAAACAGCTTTAAGGAATTTGCATAAAGTATATATTTTAATCTCAATACTTCATATGTTTGGAATACTGCAAGAATACTTAAAAATAAATGGGTCAAAGTAACACCATCCCATTTCTCACACAATTTACAATTAGATCACAAAATCATTGCGTTAAACAAATTATTCCCTCCTTGAGTACCAGTCGATCCTACTTTCGCCCCAACTGTGATGAAAATCAATTTCTAGATCAAGAACTCAAATTTATTCAATTCAATTTAGCCTTAGATTCGCGAAATCTGAAGCTCTCACCAGGTATTTACGGAATTGATTATCTTACTATCAAAAACCTGCCTATTTAATTCAAGCTTATTCTGCTTAACATCTATAATGACATGTATAGAACAGACCAATTCCCGGAAGATTGGAGTAATACATATGTACATTTTATTAGTGAATTGGACGGTGTAAACTTTCGCCCTATTACCTCAACTTCAGCTATGTGCATTTTGATTATATGGAAAATTGATTTAATGCAAAACAGATAAATGTCATTACGTTTAGGTTCATTTTTTAATTTATTATTTTTAATTTAATGATACTATCTTATGTATAAATCTTGATAGTACTGCATAGAATATGGAGATTCAAATGATATTTGGATGTTATGAATAATTACTAATTTATAATTAAATTTTATTTCTGAGGAATGTTATGAATGTTGTACACTCTCATCATCAAAGTTAACATTGAAATTTACGGCTAAGATTAGTAGCTTATTATTATAATTTGTTTCAGTGTAACACTTTATATTGAAATGGTTTATTTAAGTTATATTGAATTTAAGATAATTTTCAATATTTAAATATTTAAACATTGCATTGTGGTGCAATATAAATATTGTTATTTTTATAGAATACATAGGTTGAAATAAGTTGTGACTGTTAATTTTGATTCAATATGTCGATGTGCAAATCGGCAGTCAGCATACAGTCGCCTAGCAAGCAGGACCTCACTCCATCTGCTCTTATAAAATGATTTGGATAGCTAACTTATATTCTCGCTAGTTTACTTATTACTATTAGCACTTGATTTATATAAATAAATATTAACTATTATTTATTTGATATACCCATATATATATGCACACTGCTCTAAACTATCAATACGCCCCTGAACATTATAGTTGGTTTCTTCCTGTTCACTTATAAATCGTTCTAACTGGGCCGACAGCTCTCCGATCCTCCTAATCATGCTTCGATTTTGGATTCTGAGTGCTTCGCACAATTCGTTATTTTGTTGGGCCTCGCTCTCTATCCGCTCAATATGCGCAATTAAATGACTCTGATCAAACTCCAGCTCCTTTACGCGTGTCTCAACACCGATTTCTGTTTTCTCATTAGAAAAATCATCCTCCGGCCACGGAAAGCTTATCACTGGAGTTACCGGTATTATTAAATTTATATAAGAACAAAAAAAAATTTTCTTAAATCCCCTTATTTATTATTATAAAAAATTTTCTTAAACCCCTTATTTATTCACTATTCTCACTATTCTCACTTAGAATATTTAAGCTCTATCACTAGGATTTCTTTTTATTTAAACTTCAGTTCCGTGTTCGAGCGCCATTGTAAGAGTTCTTGATTTTGTATATTATATTTAATTATTATTTACTGAGATACCAAATGATAAAAAGTAATTAGGAATAGGATATATATATATATATATATATATCATTTGGTATCTCAGTAAATAATAATTAAATATAATATACAAAATCAAGAACTCTTACAATGGCGCTCGAACACGGAACTGAAGTTTAAATAAAAAGAAATCCTAGTGATAGAGCTTAAATATTCTAAGTGAGAATAGTGAGAATAGTGAATAAATAAGGGGATTTAAGAAAATTTTTTTTTGTTCTTATATAAATTTAATAATACTGGTAACTCCAGTGATAAGCTTTCCGTGGCCGGAGGATGATTTTTCTAATGAGAAAACAGAAATCGGTGTTGAGACACGCGTAAAGGAGCTGGAGTTTGATCAGAGTCATTTAATTGCGCATATTGAGCGGATAGAGAGCGAGGCCCAACAAAATAACGAATTGTGCGAAGCACTCAGAATCCAAAATCGAAGCATGATTAGGAGGATCGGAGAGCTGTCGGCCCAGTTAGAACGATTTATAAGTGAACAGGAAGAAACCAACTATAAAGTTCAGGGGCGTATTGATAGTTTAGAGCAGTGTGCAGGCAAAATCACGGTAGGAATGAGTCATCTAAAGCTCTAGGGGAATACATTTTAAGATTTTGGTATAGGAAAGGGAAATTTAAGCATAATCGAGTGAGAATGGCGCGGCAAGAGCGAAAACAAACTCGGCCGAAAAGCGTGCGAAAAGTAGCGTCGGTTCACGATAAACGGCAAAGCATGAGAGAGAGAGAGAGAGAGAGAGAGAGAGAGAGAGAGAGAGAGAGAGAGAGAGAGAGAGAGAGAGAGAGGAGAGAGAGAGTGAGAAAGAGAGAGAGAGAGAGAGTAAGTGAGAGAGAGAGAGAGAGAGAGAGAGTAATCAGTGTCGGTAGGAGAGGCTAGCTTCAGTATTGCGCGAGAAAAACGGTTAGGCGTCGGGGAATTTTGTTTGGCAGTGAGACTTTTTCCTTGTGGTAAAAACATATAAATTTAGTTAAGTTTCTTGCGAATATTATTAGTGAGAAAAAAAGGGCTATGCTAGAGAGGCGTTTAAAGGCGATTTGATAATAAATTGTAATAAAAGTTTAATAAATTAACATTTGAATACAGGAGAGAAAAACGTAAGTTGATTTCGATATTCTTGATATTTGATATTCTTGATATTCTTGATATTTTTTTTTACTTATTTCTAAAAGTATCAAAACAAAAAGGGAATATTGACATTAATCGGGTTGAAAAATAATATTTAAATTTTAGAAGTATAATAAGATAATGTATAATAAGATGTAGTTATTGGAATTGATAACAATGTTTGAATTTAAGCACTATTAACATAAAGTATATACAATTTCTTATATTAATTTATAAAAAATGTCCAACATGGTTAGAACACGAGCAAAAGAGTATATACCTGTAACGAAGAAGAGGCTACAGTAGAGACATGAATCTCTAGAAAAGACGTTCACTGAGTGTCAAGGCTCGGAAGAGGTAAATAAGTTTCAGCTAGATCAGACTCCAGGAGCATGACAAGATATAGTACATGAAAATATTCAGTCACTACTTGCTTACGTTGAGAAAAATGAGGAGCGTGTCGAGCAAATTGAAAAAGAGCAAGAGAGAATTAAAGGGCAAAAGGCTGCGATTCGCACTCAAATAAACGAAGTTTTGGCAAAAGTGAACACCAATAATGTCACTCAGACTAGATAGAGAATAGCAGTAGTCAAACTTTTAAGAGAGTCGGTAGAGAGAGAACTTTCAGCGTTAACAAAGGAAACGATTTCTCTAACCAATGACAGTGTAAAAGCCGCGGCGGCTGATGCACATGATGTAGCGGCTGTTATTGATAAAGTCTAGAAGGATGTTTTGTCGCTACCTGAGCAAATCAAATTAGTGCATGATCGCATAGAAAAAAATCTGCGTATCTCTTTTGAAAGTGAATGGAAAAAATCTAGTTCGACAGGAAGTCAGGGCTATGATAGACACATTGAAGCGGGAGCGGCAGCCAAATATATTCAAGAAATTCATGATAAACTTGAAGAGCTTGAATATGTTAAGCAAATATATTCGCAAGAAATTACTAAACTTGATCGAGAAAGTAGAGTACAAAAAAGGACACATTAGCCCTGTTTAAAAACGTTCAAAGTCAAAAAACCGAAATAAGTCTCCTGCAGAAACAAATGGAAGAGAAAGATAGGAAGATCGCTGAACTTAAGAGAAAACTGCGTGATACTGAGCAGCAGATTGAACGAGATGAGAGTGATATTGAGGATTTACTCATAAAAACAAAAGAGTTGAACGAAAAGTATATGGATAAGTTCGGAAGAATTGCTGATGTTAAAGGAAAGATAATTTGTCTAGAAACTAGCCAAAGAAAAGAACGAGCATCGTTCGTAAGATTCGAGGAACCTCGAAGAGATCTCAGAAGTTCAACTGAGATTCGTTCCGTAACTCTCGACCAATTAGATGGAGCGAGGAATGAGGACATAACTGTAAATAGGAGACAAATCCTTGAAAGATCAACTCTAGAAAACTCAATCTCTCATACATCAATAAGATGGCAAAAAATTGCCGAGCCGATTTTTAAAGGCAAAATATCCGAAAAGCCCATACAATTCCTAAAAGAATATATATAGTCTAGAATTCTGTGGAAAGTTTTGACGACTTTGAAAAAGAACTTTGTGACAGATTCTGGAATGTAGATATCACAGATAATATTACGCGAAAAAATGAATTTGGCACAAATGCATCTAGTGAAAAAAAGTCGCGTCTCAAATACACCACGGATCTAATAAGTCAGGCTTTAGATGTAGGAAAATACACTGAAGGAGAGCTAATAAGAAAATTAGCTGGCCATCATTACCTGGATATAGGATTTGCAGTTAAATCTCAAAGAATAGAAGATAAATCGATTTCCATGAATCTGCTCGCGTGTAAAGATAAAGAAATACACAGAGAAAAAGGATGGTCGTGCTGAGGAATCCCAGAAAAATACAGGTGGCTCAAATGAAAGGCCAACAATTAGTTTTCAAGGGGCAATTCGCCAGAATTATAAATACAATGGCAGTCAAAATGGTAATAATTATAATAAGAATGCATACAGGCCATATGATAAAAGAAATAATTACTCGGCTGGAAACCGACGTGGTTATAAAGGGCCAAGTAAAAATCAACAATACCTTCGAGGAGAAAAAATAGTAATTACTTTTATAAGCCGAATGCTTAAGCATAATGAGATTGCTTATATTACCATGGAAAAAGAATTATTTGCGATAATATGGAGTCTGATTAAGCTTCATACTTACTTGAGATCAGCAGAAGTACATGTGAAAACGGATCATCAGACACTAACTTATTTATATAAATGTCGATTTACAAGTGCAAGAATACGGACATGGATACTCGCTATTCAAGATTTCGACATAAAAATCGAATATATTGTATAGAATGGAAAGAGAAGGTCATGCCTGATTTATTATCAAGACATCCAGAATATATACCAACAGCGAGATGTAAGCCGGGGGAAATTGTGATATTTTCAGTTAAACATCAGAAATTCAGTAAATAATTTATAACTATGTTTAAAAATTTTCAAAAATATCAAGAAAATGATGAAAATATTTTGAAAATTAGAGAAAAGGTAGTTTTGATTAATACAGATATTCCCGAAATTGATAGGAAAAAACCGGCATTTGTAGAGAAAGATGACTTAATTTACAAAAGAAATTTCATAAATCAATATGTGTAAATTATGCCGGAAAAATATGTAACTCAATTTATAATTGAATTACATGAAATATATGGACATATTGGAAGCAGGAAAGTACAAAAATTGATAGACCCATGCATACACGCACGCACACACACATACATTTTTTAAGACTAGTCTATTCGGACTCCCCAAGGCATCAAACATGTTTATTCGTTAAAAAAAAAAATTCTAGCCTCACAAAGCTTTCTCTTTGAGAAAGCAAAATGGAGATACACTTACATTAGGTACAGCTTGTTTCTGTCCTATATTTAATATCAATGCAGGAAGAAAGTGTAATTTTGGTCTCACTTTTCAGGGAAAAAAAATACCATTTTCGTTCAGATGGGCATACATATAATATTGACATTAGAATGAATTCGTATTTGTTAGACATAAACAAAAGATATCTTGAATGTATAAGAAAAGACAAATGAAACCTCTTTACAATTTTACTTGATTCAACCGAAAAGCGACGAACAGGAGAATAAAACTGTAGCTACTTCGGCTAAAGAAGCAGCTGATTATACTGAGTTCACCGAATATTTTTTAGTATATACCAAAATGAGTCAGATTACCGTCGAAGATTTTTATTTGTTGACTGTTCCACCTAGAAAAGTGCACGTCGCAAAGATTTTCCAACAAATATAGTATTGATAGCGGTAATATCTTTTGTCTCGTTGAAGAAAAATTCAGAATGATTGCTTTAATAGGAAAAATTTGTATTGGCTCATAAAAAAGAATTTATTTTTCCGAGTTTAACTGAGGCTGGCCCCCTTAAAGAATTTCCGCAGTACTATGACACTCGGTATACCATGACATACAACTTATATTTGTCTCCAAAATTATGACGATAAGTTGAGAGTCTACTGTATTATACTGTACTATATTGTATGTGTATGTGTGTATTTCTGTGTGAGTATGTGGCTGTGTATCATACTAATGAAGCTCAATGCCTGCAGTTATATCAAATGAGCCTTTGTACAGTAGATACGGTCATTTTAATTATGATAGTAGATCTATATATATATCTTATTCCTAGCATTGCGTATGTGAACAATACTAATGGGTATATTGGATAATACTACAGCTGTTGGCATTAATTTATAGATACCAGAAAACGACCCCCAATATTTCATAAAAATATGTGATCCAGACACCATGTACTCTCCTTGTCAGTTTCACCGATTTTTAATGAATTCAAACCCAACTGTATAAACGTGGATAAATTCAGATTATTTTGGAAATTGAGTTAATCTATTTTGGATAAATTCGGATGAAATCTGATACATTCAGAAATATATATCGTTCAGAAAGCAATTCGTCTAGTTCTATGAATGTGAGTAGCTGAGGACAATTTTTTTCCAATTATTAATTATTCTAACCAAATTTTTTTCTAAAATTTGTGACAAATCTGCTGATATATCAGCATAAATAACAATTTACTTACAAATCTACAAGAAAATTATTTTAAAATTTTATCTCTATATACACAGAACTAATGATTTAAAAACCGGTACGTCAAAATAAATATGTGTGACATCTGTTACAATTTATAGAAATTAATATTTACAATGATTTTGTTTATTAGAATTTATTAGATGTAAGTGTAATTTACAATTACGGCTTTAGTTATTTACAAAAATAATGATAAATATACAATTTTTAGGTCAGTCAACATCTTAAAGAAGCACAGAAAATATATCGAAGAACTGGGTCGTTTTATCAGGCAAGTATTAATGCATAGAGAAATCAAACTTTTAAATTCGTATTCTTATCTGTGTAAAAATTAAACAATTTTATATTTTATATTGTAGAGGGCTCAATTACTCGTTGTTCAGTTAATTAATAATAAGAATACTGGATTGATCGCTACGAGATAGTTTATTCAAAATATTCCCCACGTTTCAGATGTATTGACTCGCATCCCTTTTCAAGGGCTAAACAAACATAAAAGACACCAAATTTAATACAATCAAATTACAAAATATTATTTACTTGTATAGGCATTAATAATTTAAGATCTATCTTCACAGCATATTAATAACACACACTCACCTACTTTAAAAATCAATATCGCTTATCGTAGCGACATCGTTGTACAGATGTTGTAAAATTAATTAATAAAGTGGGGCCTACGGTGGCTCAGTCGGTAGAGTGTCGGATTCTCACGCCGGTGACCCGGGTTTGATTCCAAGTCTATGCCGATTAATACAAACACCTCTGTAAAAATAACTGTAAAAACTACCTTTTTGTAAAGTTTCAGATAAAATGTCGATTTACTTAAGTTATCGCGTCAGGAAAAAAAGCGATTTTTTTAACAAAATTAGTTTTTTCTCGACAAAAGAAAAATATGAAGCTTCAAAAATTTTACAGGATATTATTCTAAATATTCTTCATCAACTCAATTTTTTTCAAAAATATTCCTTCTTATATTTCACAGATATAACCGTTTGAAAAAAAAAAACTTTTTCGTGTATAAAAAAACAGGGGAAATATCTTTTTCAAAATTTCGGATCGAAAAAGATAGGTAATTTTATGCTTTTTCAAATGCATTTTCATTGGATCGATGATGTTATTTCTAAAGTATTAAAAAACCCGAAAAACTAAAACTCAAAAATCGAAAAACCGCTAAAAACCAAAATAGTATCGAAAAACAAAAAAAAATTTATTGTGCCTTCTTCCTTTAAGAAAAACAAGAATAATGAGCGACTATTGTTATCTTTCTTAATGTTCTTATTATTGATAAATGTGAGACATTTATGAATGTATTTGTCAATAAATTTGTTAAGATAACCATTAGCTATTAAATAGCTTTTGGCTAATTTGATGTTTTTGTTATGAAAAGTGGGGTGTCAGAAGGGGATGCACTTATCTATTAAATTATATATTATGGCTATTTTTTGGGATAATGGATGGTGAGATGCAAAATTTATATAACGCCCTGATATTGTGTCTTTTCTATACCAATCTGTTAATGGAGTGTTATTTTCGAATCTAATTCTTTTAATGTCTAAAAAATTAATGCTATTATTATTTGCATGTTCTATTGTAAATTGAAGAGAGCAGTTACAGCTATTGAAAGCATGTAAAATGTTATTAATGTTATTGGTTTTAGCGATTTAAATGCTGTCATCCACGTACCTTTTGTATAATTTAATGCTATTTTTTAAAATCCTTAAAAAATGTAATTCTAACCATTCTAGTTATTTACAGTCGAACCTCCCGGCACTGTGAAACTTCCGGCACTATGACTGCGGAACATTTCGGCACTGTGATTTTTTCAGGGTCATCTCTATAAATGTGCGGGCCCAACACTCTAACTTTGCAAAAAAGATTTTGGCGTACACTCTTACTTACACTTTTTATGTTATTAAAACATTTATAGCCTATTTCAAAATTGTGTTTCTATCATTTTATGTTTCAAAAAGAATTGTATGATTGTCTAAATCAAAGTCACAATGAATACTTGATGCATTAGTAGATGTTATTATGAATTTGTAACATTATTTGCACCATAAATTTGTACCAAGATACTAGAAGTACAATTGTGCATACATTTGAACTATTCGCGCGCCCGGCGATTCGCTAAGGTAGGAGTGAAATTTGAATTTTTACGGCCGTGGCACTAGGCTCCGATTGGCTTACTCACCATTCACAGTGCCGGGAGGCAGCTACTTCCGAATTTCACAGTGCCAGGAGGCAGCTACTCCCGAATTTCACAGTGCCGGGAGGCAGCTACTCCCGAATTTCACAATGCCGGGAGATTCGACTGTATCAGAGAACCAAGGACTAGATAAGAAGCCCATTGGAGATTCCATTATTTGCTTATAATATTTACCAATGAATTCTAAAAAGATAAAATCCAATAAAAATTCTGTACACTCTAAAAATTCTATTTTGGATAAATTAATTTTATTTTCTATGTACTTTCATTTTGAGGATATGGCGTTTAAAATTAATTCTTTGGGTATGTTGGTAAAAAGAGACACAACGTCGAGTGAACACACCAAATAATCCTCAGGAATGATAGTTTTAGCAAGAATGTTTTTCATAGCCATGCTATTGTTTACATTAGAATTCGGTTTAGGTATGTATTTGTTAAATAAAGTGCATATACCTTTATCAAACTTAGATACTATATTATCACATGCCGAGGTTATTATTCTTATACGAAAATTAATTTTGTGGATTTTTATCAAGCCGTATGCATGGGGTAGATTAGTGTGATCAACATTCGTTTCTATACCTTTACAGTCGCTCTCTTGTTCGAAAATACCCTTCCTTCCCCAAAATTCCAAAAAGACTTACAAGGAGAGACCATGGAGTCCGAGTCACCGATTTTGATGAAACTTGATGAAACTGATTTTTGGGATCATTTTCTGATATCTAAAAATGAAGCCTAATACTCGTGGTTTTATCCAAAGGGCATTTGTACGGTATATACGGCGTATTTAATTAACGCTGATAATATATCTATATATATTTGATTTTTAGCATTGCCCATATGAGCAATCTTAATGTTTGTTGGCACTATCTAAGATTTAAAGACCCATTGAATAAAACTACTGGTATTGTGCTTCATTTTTGCGTTTCAAAAGTATATCCCCAAGTTTCATCAAAATCGAAGACCAGAACTCCATGGTCGCCCCATATTAGTGTTTCTTTGGAGTCTTAAAAGAGGACTTTTGTTAAGGTGCTGGTAATAACGGGTATCGCTAAGAGCTTGTTAAACTTTTTCAAACTATTTACTTTTTTCTATGGCGATAGCAACATTGCCTTTATCAGTTTTAGTAAACATAAAATTCTTATTAATTTTCAGAAATATTATAGTTTTTTGTATTTTATCATTAATGATTCTGTCCTCAAAACTAATGTGTAGTTTGTTTCTAATATGATTACTTATGGATTTTGAAAGTTCATCTCTAGCTTTGTACACAATTTTTTTATTAATTTGTAGACAAGACGCTATTTTTTTTTTAAATTCAGAAGTCGTTCGTTTGTCAAAATCTATTGAAAAATTGAATTTCTCGCCTAAACTTATAACGTCATAAGCAAAGGGTAGGATTATAATATTTGATAAATTAATCACCCATTTTTCATATAAATTTGTGATTTTAAAGTCGGTTATAGAATTAATATTGTTAAGATGATTATCAAAAGAATACTCATGACGCGAAAAATTATTATAATTGTTATGTTCAGAGGTATTAATATAGTTCGTTATTTATATTATTATTATTGTATATTATAAAATTCAGTTTATTGTTATATACTTAAATGAATTTCTATTTTAAAATGTTAAGTGTACAATCGTTGTAATTTGAAAATTCAGAAACAATAATAGGATTAATATTATTATTTAAAAAGTTCGTTAATTTACTAATTTTATTTTTAAGATTTTGATATGAAGGTTCAGATCGGTAATTTCCTTTTAAGAAGTATTTTCTGTATAATGGAATGGAACATGATATTATTAAAGTTAAATTATAAATTAACACTAGGTAAAGATTTTAATATTTTAATTAGTAATAAATCATTAAAGTTCATATCTAGCTTTCTACTCAATTTTTTGATTAAAATATAGAGAAAACTCTATATTTAAAAAAAATTCAAACTGTGAATTTTTCAAAATCGAAACATAACAATAATAATAATTTTTTGCCTCCTGATTATTTGTTTGATACACAGGACCACAATATGAAATCGGAGCGGAGCATTTCTGATCTCAATTGATCTTCATGTTTTTGGGGTCCTTGATCACGATGCCGGTGTCCATATGACCCCAGCACGTCTGGTTCATGGTCAAATGAAGGTTAAATCATTTTAATCGATCGATATGATTTTTTCGACCCCGGATTTTGAAAGAAAGGCAAATTTTATGCCCAGATACGCTTCGAACTTTCGTCAAAGTGACCCTTAGAGGTCATTTGAAAAGCATTTGGAGGTCACATCCTTGTTTCGAACTACAAGGCTGATATTAAGGCAAGAAATAGGTGTCGGAACAGTTATTTTTTATGTTTTTGGGGTTGCTGATCATGATGCCGGTGTCCATACGACCCCAGCACGTCTGGTCAAGGTCAAATGAAGATCAAACACCTTAAACGATCAATATGATTTTTTCGACCCCGGATTCCGAAAGAACGGCAAATTTTACGCCCAGATACCCTTCGAACTTTCGTCAAAGTGACCCTTAGAGGTCATTTAACGGGCATTTGGAGGTCAATCCTTGTTTCGAACTTCTAGGCTGATATTAAGGCAAGAAATAGTTGTCGGAACAGTTACTTTTTATGATTTTGGGGTCGCTGATCATGATGCCGGTGTCCAAGTGACCCCAGCATATTCGGTTCAAGGTCAAATGAAGCTCAAACCCTTTAAATCGATTGATATGATTTTTGTGACTCCGGATTCTTAAAGAACGGAACATTCTACGTCCAGATACGCTTTGACCTTTTAGTCAAAGTGACCCTTAGAGGTCATTTGAAGGACATTTCGAGGTCAAATCCTTGTTTCGAACTTCTATACTGATATTAAGGCAAGAAATAGGTGTCGGAACAGTTGATCTTTAGGTTTTTGGGGTCGTTGATCACGATGCCGGTGTCCATATGATACGAGGTCTGTCCCAAAAGTATCCGACCTACGTTCATATCTTCGCGCGGAGAGACTCAGGCGACCTCTGGAGGGTACGAACGTCACCAGCAACTCCTAACCTTCTCGTCAGTAGCCTGAGATACCTTTGAAACGCCTTAGTTCCCGCGCAGCGTGTATTTGTTTACAACGACTTTTTTCCGTTCGTCGCAATTTGCTTATTGCTAAAAATGGCAGAACGAACCGAACAGCGAATTTGCATAAAATTTTGCTTTAATCTCGGTAAAAGTTGTGCGGAAACTATTGAAATGTTGCAAAAGGCCTTTAAAGATGAGTGTATGGGCAAAACACAAATAAAAGAGTGGTATAGAGCGGTTCAAAAGTGGCCGCACATCTGTTGACAGTGATCTTCGTTCATCAAGTCAATGTTGATTGTTTTTTTCGATTATGAGGGCGTCGTGCACCACGAATATGCCCCGACAGGCCAGACAATCAATAAAGAGTACTACGTTGAAGTTTTAAAAAGATTACGTAATGCAATCAGGAGAAAACGACCGCAACTTTGGGAAACCGGTGACTGGCTTCTCCATCACGACAATGGTCCAGCGCACGCATCAAACCTTGTGCAGCAGTATTTACTGAAACACAGTGTTGCGCAGCTCCGCCAGCCTCCATACAGTCCTGATATAGCTCCCTGCGACTTTTGGCTGTTTCCTCGAATGAAAATGCCGCTTAAAGGACATCGATTCGACAATGAACAGACTGTTGAAACTAATGCGACGAATGCACTAAAGGCGATTCCGAAGTCTGACTTTCAAGAGTGCTTTAATAAGTGGAAACATCGATATGAGCGTCTTGTTCAATCAAATGGGGACTACTTTGAAGGATGCCACCCCCCAGTGACGAAGAATAAATCAAGCGCCGAGAAATCGAGGTAGGACGGATACTTTTGGGACAGACCTCGTATATATTTAAAAGTGGCAATTGAATTGAGATTTGAAAATAACCAGAGTATTTAGTTTTTTTTTAAGTGTACCAGTCATGCACGAGATTAACATTGGGTAAAAAAAGTTTGGTCACTTACGCAAGATTTAACTCTAGGATCTATGAATATTGTTAAATAGGCTCTCATTTCTAGTCATTATGTCATCCTTTCACCTTTACATATCAATCTCGACTTATTTAAATAGCTTTTCAAACAATGAGGGTATTGGAGAGTAATGTTTTTATGTATATATTCGACAAATTTTGCAATATTTTTAAAGCAAAAATCAATGAAGGTGTTTTTGGTGGTTTTCAAAACAGAGAACTAATGAAGAATGCTGAATTCGAAATGAGAATGACAATAAGAGAGCAGCTAAGATTTGTCACAAAGAAATTAATTAAAAAATTTGTGAATTAACAGAGAAAGATGGGATTTTTAATGAGTTTAAAGATTTATTTCCTTCATTCACACATTAATTCCCTGAAAATCTGAGTTAGTAGCAGATCGAGAGATTTCAGTAAGACTTCAAGGACTGAAAATAGACATAGAGGTGTGTGGTATGTGAACACATCAGACTATTGATGGTCTTTGTAAATAAACACATCCAATGTACATATAAACATGTCTTCGTAGATCTTTTGTGAATAATGAACACGTTTTATATGAATTTTTAATTCACGTAACTTAACGCTTACACTGTTGTTATATGTCCAGTAGATTTTATTCATGAATAACGTGTTCTTTTGTTCGCAAAAGATCTACGAAGAGATTTTCTTTTATACACATTTGATGTATCTCTTTTTAAGGACCAGCAATAGTCTGACATCATGTTCACATCCCAAACACCTAAATATCTTTTCTGAAACTCTTTCAAATCTTGGTGAAATTTCTCACCCTGCTCCTCACTGAAGTCCCCCAGATTTTCTGGGAAGTAATCAATGTGTGAATGCAAAAAATGGATCTTTAAATTCATTAAACATCCTATCTTTCGGTAGTTTTCCAATAGATTGTCAACAATATTCTTATAATCAGGATTTTTGTTATTTGCCAAAAATTTTTTTTTAATTTCTTTGAAACTATTCCAAGCTGCTCCGTCATTAGTTGTCATTCTCATTTCAAATTCGTCATCTTTCATCAGTTCCCTTATTTGAGGACCATCAAAAACACCTTCATTGATTTTCGCTTCAGAAATATTGGAAAATTTCTTAAATAGATACATAAAAGCATCACTTTCTAATACCTTCATTGCTTTGATAAGCTGTTTAACTAAGCCAAGTTTGATATGTAAAGGAGGAAGGATGACTTTATGACTAGGAATGATACTTTCTTTAATAATGTTCTTAGAGCCTAGAATTGATTCCTGCCTGCGTGGCCAATCCTTTTTTATATAATGTTGATCTCGGGCACGACTGTCCCACTCATAAAGAAAACATGGATACTTAGTGTTTCCGCTTTGTTGACATAATAAAATACTGGTTATTTTAAAATCTCCAATTATTTGCCACTTATGAGTATGATACTTCAATTTTTCAAGTAGAAAATGGAGATTATTGTATTCCTCTTTTAAGATTACTGAGCGGCCAACCGGTATAGGGGCATATTTGTTCCCATTATGAAGTAAGCTTTGAAACTCCTCACCGATGAATCGATAAATAGTCGCCAGTCACTAGCTGTATATTCAATACATCCATATTCATTTATCAGTCCTGCCACATCATTACAATAAACCAAACCCTTTGCATTTAAGAAAAATTTCCGAAATGGACGATCTCGATCACGATTAAAACTCACTTTAGTATCTGGAACTAAACAATTCTTTTCTTTTAATCTTGTAGCTAAGAGTTCGGAAATCTCTTTCGAAAGACCTGTGTCTCGAACCAAGTCACTTAGCTCATCTTGATTAAAACCGTGTGCATTCTCGCGTTGACCACCTTCAAATTCTTGCGATTCATTCAATTCGACGCATTGCTGATCTTCAAATTCTTGAAATGACATTCTTGTATCTGTATCATAATTTTCTATTTCAGAAACTTCGTCTATAGACATCGGATGTTGACTTTCATCCTGTCCAATACTAACTAAAACAGCATGAGTTATAGATTGAATAGATGCATAGGATATTCAAAAATTATTCTTTTTATTGAATACAGATATATTGGTCAAGCATAAATAATAATCAGTGTCATGATCGACTGGTTTTCGCCAGATCGTAGGCGATGCATATATTTATTTTTTCTTTCCTGCGATTCGCATTGAGCAAGTGACGCATACTTTCGTTGGAGCCCAAGAATTGTTCATCCCACTTGTATCTATATTGAAACATTTTTCGTAACGTACCATGAATTCTCTGATGTCTTGGGGTTATTGTTGAACTTTTATCATTAAACTCTAAAAAGGCCAAGTCTCGCACCGATTTAGAGCTGCGGTCGCATGATGACGACGATTGCGGACCCACTTGCTCACCCTGACCAATCGCCGATACTGGGGTTCCTAGTCCCTGCATCGTAAGATATTTCTTTGTGCCTGCCATGACGGCTTGAACGCCTTCACCCAGGGACTTTGCCGGTGACCCGTTGCCCGCCGTTACCACGTGGAGGTGCTCTTGGTACAGGCACAAGAAAATGGCGGTTTTCGACGTCCTTTATTATATTATTTTAAAAAGAATCTATTGAACTCCACGAGCTATAAACCCATATATTACTCAAACGTACTTTTGTCATTCTGCTTTCTCCAATTCGGATAGATGACTGTATTATAACAGTTTACCCTCCGAAAGAGAATTACTGCGAAAATAACATCCAAAAGAGAGGAATGTCTGAGCAAAGAAAAAGAATATATATTTTGAATGTAAATAAAAGATAAGAATAAGTTTTTATTAAGAAATAATGATAAAATTATATAATAACGTTTCGGCTCCAGTGATACTCCAGAGTTGGTAATATATATGGAATCAGTTTTCATTTTATACTTTCTTGCCTATTGTCAAGAAAGTGTAAAATGGAAATTTCTTTTCATAATAATTTGGCATTAGGACACAAATATAATATGCCTTATAATTCCGGGTTTTATCACCAGATGGATGCAAGTTTTTTGTATCCATATACAAATTTATCATTTCTATTCCATATATATGACCAACTTTGGAGTATCACTTAGCGTCTGTAATAGGTACTTACCATCATTGCACTGACTATGGCTCGCTGGTAAAGTACTGGAGCCGAAACGCTATTTTATAATTTTATCATTATCTCTTAATAAAAACTTATTCTTATATTTTATTTACATTCAAAATATATATTCTTTTTCTTTGCTCAGACATTCCTCTCTTTTGGATGTTATTTTCGCAGTAATTCTCTTTCGGAGGGTAAACTGTTATAATACAGTCATCTATCCGAATTGGAGAAAGCGGAATGACAAACGTCCGTTTGAGTAGTATATGGGTTTATAGCTCGTGGAGTTCAATAGATTCTTTTTAAAATAATTAAATACCCCAGAAGCAATCAGTTTGCATTTTATATTTTCTTGCCTATTATCAAGAAAGTGTAAAAATGGAAATTTCTTTTCATAAGTCCCTTATTATAAAATATTATATAAGTTATGAATCTTAACCTCTGATTGACCTGGAAAAAGACTGTCGATGTAATTCAAAGACAACTCATCAGTAAAAATGATCATTAGTTAAATGTGATTTCCTAAAATGATAGGTTTATAATATGCATGTAGGATGCCCATAAATACAAGAAATCGGCTCCTTTGAAGGCACGTATGAAACTTATACCAAAGTCCACACATCTAATTGTCTTTCTAACAAAAAATATTATAATAGCATACAAAAAATATAAAAATGTAAAATTAACATTTTTAACTACAAATATTCAACCCATAAAAACTTTCTCAGCAAAACAAAAATCCATAAACCCAACCCACAAACTTCCAAACTTTAACCTACAAACTCCAAACCCCCTAACCTTTTTATAGCATGGTGTTTGTGACTTCGAGATTTGTGGCTTTAGGAGATTCAGGTTTATGTGTATGGGTTTTATGGCTTTCAGGTTTCAGGGTTTGGGATTTGTAGGATTGGTGTTTATGGGTTTTAAGTTTATAGGTTAATATCAGGCTAGAGATCAAATGAAGGATTTGACCTCCAAATGTCCTTCGAATGACCTCTAATGCTCACTTTGACGAAAAGGTCAAAGCGTATCTGGACGTGGAGTTTTCCGTTCTTTCAGAATCCAGAGTTAAAAAAATCATATCGATCGATTTAAGGGGTTTGACCTTCATTTGACCTCGAACCAGACGTATTGGGGTCATATAGATACTGGCATCGTGATCAGCGACCCCAAAAACATAAAGATCAATTGTAATCAGAAATGCTCCTCCCCGATTTCATATTGTAGTGCTGTGTAATCATCTTAACAATAATAATTCTATTAATGATTTTGATATCACAAATTTAACCCTTTGTGGCCCCCATTTTTCCATAAAAATGACGACTTTTATTTTTTTATTTATTTATACAACAAAATATGAAATAAATATTGATTCAAATGCAATGTTAAACGCTTCTTCAACTCCTACTTAAATTGGAGTTTAAATTAACCGTGCGAAAATACATTATTTAGTCTTCAAAAAACTCTAAATTTCAAATGCATTCCGGTGGTCACTATAGTAGCCACCGTACCGCAAAGGGTTAAAGGAAAAATGGTTGGTTAATTTATCAAACATTAATATCCTTCAATACGAAAATGGATCTGTTTGTCTCCACGAGCTATAAAAATATAAATTTTTGACTCATTTCTCAAGTCAGGTGGACTGTATATATCCAGTGCCAAGTACCTTACTTAATGAGTATAAGGAATCAAAAGTCTTGTTTTACGGAAGAAATAGTCAAAAGTAATTAAACAGAAACTAATCACAATGAATGTGAAGAAAAATTGTTTTAAATTATAAATTGAGAGGGAAATGCGTTTTGATCAGGGAATGTACGTTGGTCTTCTCAGTTAGGACTTACATTCTTCCTAAGACGCATTCGGAGCAACATATTGCCCAAACATATCAAAGAAAGCCAGGTTTATATATGAAATCGACAGGTATAGTTGTTGTGCGTGAAAAAGCTGCCCACCAAGCAGTAAAGGTAACAAATACAAAAATATTTTCTATACTATGTTTGTTTTGTCCGGGCATATTCGTGATACAATACCAAATTTATATTAAGAAGTAGACTCTATTCCTCGGTATTATATTAATATTATATTGGTTTAATTTATCTCCACGAGCTAAAAAGGAATTTATAAAATAATTTTTGCTTAATTTCTCAAGTAAGGTGGACAATTTCGAATAATTTTTCTTCATATTTATGGTGATTAGTTGCCGGTTAATTATTTTTGACTATTTCTTCCTTAAAACATGGATTTTTGTTCCTTATACTCATTCAGTAAGGCACACGAGGCTGGATATATGCAGTCCACTTGAGAAATGAGGGAAAATTTTTTTTCAACTGGTCGAGACATATAGATACATTTTTATATTAATATAATACCGAGCAATAGAGTCTATTTCTTAAATTAATATCCCTCCCATTACTTATGACGTTTTAAGCTAAGGCGGGAAACCAATATTTTCTTGTCTATATTTTAATAAAAAAATTGTGTACATAGCTAGAGATGAACTTTTTAAACCCATAAATAACCATATTCAAAATAAACTACACATTAGTTTTGAGGACAGAATCCTTAAAGATAAAATTCAAAAAACTATAATATTTCTGAAAAGTAATAACAATTTTATGTTTACTAAAGCTTACAAAGACAACGTTGCTGTTGCCATAGAAAAAAGTGAACATTTTGAAAAATTCTTCCTTTTGTAAAATACCACACACCGAAGATTAATCAGGTTCTTCGTAAATATAATATAAGTCCTATTAACAAACCTATTAATAAATTCAGTTGCATGATTAAATTAGAAAAATATAGGTTAGATAAATTTTATACTAGCAATATTATTTATAAAATTAATTGTAAGGGAGATGAACATAATGATTGCTTAGCTACATATATTGGCCTTAATAAACGCAAATTTAAAAATCGGCACAAAGAATATCCCAATGATGTAAAAAATCTTGAGACAAAGTCAGCTCTAGCTTTTTTCTAATTACAGAAACGTTCCACTTAACTTTTAAATGAATTTTCGTTACTTCGAATGTTATTCAACCATAGAAATAAGAGGAAATAACGAGGAATGATAATTTGTTGTTGATAAGCTGTTGTTGGTTACAGGCATAGCAGTATTCTTGAGATATGTCGACCACTCTGACCTTCGATTCTTGCTTTGATTCTTAGACAAAAGAGACTCGATTCTTCAAGAATCGACCTTCAAAACAATCGGTAAAATAATCGATTCGTTGAAATAAGAATCCACTTCTTTTGAAATAATCGCGTGCAGTCGCCCCTTCCCTACTTCCTAGGGGGTATATTTCCCTGTTGCCTTGCACGGTCTACTCTTGTTTTGGCCTCTTCCTGGCAGTTTGTCTCTGGAGTTTAAGATAGCAGGACGCAATTTTATATTCATTCTCGGGGGCACTCGGCCTCCAGAGACCAACTGTATTTTGGAGGGGCTCATGGTTAGTATCATGGGTATTATTTTTCTTTTTAATTTTATTACACCTTTCATTAGTTACTTTATAATAAATGTTTTTAAAAATTTATCAATTTCTTTAGATTCTGTTTATTAATTTATTTTACATCTTTACAACGATATCGATACAATAAGCGATATTGATTTTTAAATTAGATGAGTGCTTGGTATAAATGTGCTGTGAAGACAGATCTTAAATTAGTAATGACTATACAATTAGATACTATTACACTATA
The DNA here is from genome assembly GCA_949152435.1 of Gastracanthus pulcherrimus. NCBI lineage: Eukaryota > Metazoa > Arthropoda > Insecta > Hymenoptera > Pteromalidae > Gastracanthus > Gastracanthus pulcherrimus. The sequence continues at coordinate 61,631,996 of OX424573.1, read as the reverse complement.
TACAATCAAATAAATTATATTAAATATTGTGTACTTTATGTTTGTTTAGCATTGGAAAGAGAATATGAGTCAATACATCCAAAACGTGGGGAACATTTTGAATAAAATAACTCGTAGCGATCAATCCAGTATTCTTATTAGTAATTTTATATTTTAATTACAAAGAATATTTCAGCTTTTAGAACTGTAATACCCCTGGTAGAAATCTAAGCTGGATTTAAGACAGATATTAGCTACTGTTTTTTACAAATTGTGAAATTTAAAATTCTAATACAAGAATTCCAATTTTGAAACTTAAAAGTTTAATTATTGATTCATTTGGTAACCTTGTAGTAACTATTTACTACCAGAGGGTGCTGTTACTGTAAATTCTATTTATCAACTGTGTATGTAACACAACAGTCTACCTCAAAAGTCAATCCAGAAATCTACCTTACTGACCGAGACGCAGAACATTTAAATTCGAAAATTAATATCTCTATATACCGACGCCAGAGGGTGCTGCAATATGGTGATAAATTCAAATGATTGACTATGTCGAAATTCCAAAAATAAAACTCAAAACTCAACCCAGAAATCTACGTTATCAACCAAACCGTGGGAAATTCCACATTTAAAATTAATATTTATATTTACCAATGTCAGAAAGCGTTGCAAGATGGTGGAAAATGGTGGTAACCCTTTAGTATTTACCACGAGAGGGCGCTGCGGCGGGAAATTTAAATTAAAAAACTCGTACTTTTATTTATCACCTCAAGAGCTAAAAAATGGCGGGAAATTTAAATGACCTAATTGTTATATGGGTATATACATAAAATTTTTTACTTTCTCTATAAAAAAAAATTTCAAATAAAAATTGAAGGCAAATAATTAGAAATTCGTGGGCACACTTCTAAAGCTATTTATGAAAAGAATTAATGCACGTGCCTTATTTTTACGGAACGGCATTGTTTTCCCATAAGAATAGCATTGTGTTTCTATATAGTAAATTGGTTATTTTTGGACTATAATACATTTTTAAACGAGCTAAATGTTTATCACTCATATACTACGCAGCTTAGTTTCTATATATATGTAGGATAATAAGATGTGATCACATATGGAACCAAACCATTTTAGATAAACTAGTAGATGTGCCATAGTAAAAACAATTTTTTTGTAATGAATCTCGTTTTTAAACAATGTGTATTACACTTTATAATTTTAATATATTAAGGGGCACATAAAACGATACGGGTCAATTTCTCTGTTTTTCAGTCAACAATAAGTATTGAATTTCAAATCGTGGATTTACAACACGGCGTAACTGCTGAATTAATAACTTTGCTTTAATTAGAAGATTTTTAGAATTCCGGGCACATATTTAAAGTGTCATAACTTCTTTTCAGAACGAGATACAGGTATGAGGTTTAACTCTAAGCTGAAGTTTATGCTTAATTTACTTCAGAAATTGTAGTTAGAATGATAAGTTAAACGGCGTTTATGTTTTATTCGTAAGAATACAAAAGTTCTTCTCTTCGAACATAACAATTTAGGCATTATTTGTCTTTGTTCGACTTGAATCATTGGATAAAAGCCAAATATTAGGTCTATGATGTACTAACATATTGCTAATGATGCGTAGAAATAGAAGAATGATTACGTGGGATATGTTAATAATTAATATTAAAAAGATCAAAAGTTGTACAGCTCAGACAGGCGAATAACGAAACCTAACGTCAAAAAATAAATTTTCTTCTGCCTATATATAGCGTGACAGTTTTATTATTCATGCAATTATAATACATTCTCTTCCAAAACAATACAATGCTTTCATCGCTAATTGATTAATATCTCATAAGTTCGTCACGTTCTTTTTTAAAAGTGCAATTTGGTCTATGTAAAGATCTATCACGTCAGTATTTTTGCATACAATATTTACATTTACACTTTCAATCCATTTCAATTGCGCATCCATACACTCCTATAAATTACAATCCTATATATTAAACATAGGACTTAACTAAAATAATTTAAATAACTTAGGGCATCACGATCTAGTCAATGTTTGCAAAATATTGTTTGACTGTTACCTTGAACGCTTTGTATGATGGTAATATACGTATCGCAAAAGGGAGTGAATTCTACAGATGCGCGCCTTGTACTTAGAAAGATCTTCTTCCACTTTCAGTACGCATGTGTGGAATAGAGAGCTCCCTTACATCGCCCCTAACAGGCCGATTCGATTTATTCTTTTTGAAAAATGGTTCAAAATGCTCTAGTTTTTTAATATTTAGTATTTTATACATTAATTGAGCTATAAATACCATGTTACTTGTGTCAACTTTTGTCAACTCTAATTGCAGCTTGTAAGGGGTGATGTCCTCATTCCTACTAGTACCTAAAATGTAGTGTTATCTAAATATACCACAGAACAATCAATGTGCGGAAAAACTAGAGCCATGGCCAAATGTTTGCGCAGTTCCTAAGTGGTATACTTTCTAAAGAACCTCAAATGATATAATACTCTATTAATCTTCTTTGTAACCATGTTTATATGAGGCTGCCACGTAAGTTTAAAATCAAGTATAACACCCAGGCGTGACAGTATACCAGAAAGGCACAGAGACGTCGTGTCCCGAACTTATTTTCGGCATACCTCGCGACTCAAGACTATTTACATATCAATCAGCCACCGCCAATCAGCCACCGCCTGCGCATCCATGGACAGGATCTCAACACCTTCAACAAAGTTTTCCGGTCTGATCTATACGTAAGTCTGTAGGTCCTCAGCATAGAGCAGGCGTTTAACGCGCCTCAGGTCGTCATTTTCAGGATGTTTGTTGAATTCGACGAATAGCTCTTTCATATCATTTATATAAAGACAAAACAGCAAGGATCCCAACACTGACCCCTGAGGTACTCCAAGATTTGTGGATAGCCAAGATGACTTGGTCTCGGAGCGTGCTACAACAGCTTGCCTTCTACCTGATATATAAGTTTTTATATTTATTAAAAGCTTGCTATCGAGATCATGAAGTTATATGATCAAGCAGTTATAGAGACTCTCGCAAAGTGAGTATTAAGTTCCTCCGCTGTAAACCCATGCAGCCCTCCCTTGGTTTTAGGGAGAAGTCCAAGTTGTGCAATTCTTTCCATACATCACTCTGTTGTTTTCCTAGCAGTCTATCTTGATAATAAGCAATACGCGCTTGTTCCGTCTTAAGCAAAGATTCATTACGAAACTTTAGGAACTTGTAATGAAATCGCACATCACATGTTCTCTTGTCATGGCTGTATGTCGCGTCTCGTTTTTTATTAAGTTGTTCAATGTCGACGTCAACCCCGGGTGGACTACCTTTACGAGGTTTAGCTCGTTTCATAGGTGTAAGCTTGTTAATTGCATTTAATAAGTTATTAGTAAAGTATTCTAGTGCTGAATCGAGGTCCACATCACGTGCATTTAAGATAGACCAGTCACAACTCGATAAAAATGACTGATGTTCTAACGGATCAGTGCTCCTAAAATCTCTGTACGAGAGAGATTCCTCGCGCAGAGTAGGCGCATGTACGTTTATGGCAACATCAATGATGTTATGTTTGCTAGGCCAAGTTGCATCGTTGTTTATAAGTTCCGTCACTACGTCATTACTGTCTACAAGTATTATGTCAATCCATATGTGCGACGATTCGGTATGATGTTTAGCCCCATGTTGGACAATTTGAAGTGACAGTTCAGCTGTAAGTTTACGAGGAAACTTCGCACCATCACTATCGGTCAACATATATGTATTCAAATCTCCCATAATAATTTTGTGTCTGTATGCATCACAATATTCTCTCAACTTATCGACAAAATCCGAATATTTAATAATTGCAATGACAGGGGCTCTGTAGATGACCGCAACAAATGCAGACTCTTGTGCTCCATACTGTATCTCACACATGATGTACTCATCCTTGTTAAGTTTATCCGGCCCATCAGTGTTCGACTCAGTCAGTATATTTGCCTGACCCTATATTTGCCTCGAACGTAAAGTGCAACATCCCCTCCATGTACATTTATATCCAATAACCATCGACTTGAATGAGATCATCGTCCTTCTCGTCGTCCAGCCACGTTTCACCCACTCTGAATAAATGATAGGATTGGCCTTCGATAAGAAGTTGATGGATTTGTTTGATGCAATGTCTAATAGAATTTGCATTAATAAAACCCACTCTCATATTTACCCCCTTGTCCATCTCACGAGTTATCTCTACATCTAGTCACACTGATTCTGGCGGTACTATCTCAGTAGTTTGTGCTTTATTGCTATTGACATTATGTTTATTATTGTCTGTGTTACAATCGTTGTTCGTGTGTTGTGATGAATCTGATTTATTATTGCTATTATTAATGGTGTTGTCCCTATTTCGGTTGCTATTTATGTATTTCCTATTATTGTTGTTATTACTGATGTTATTACTGGTGCTATTATATAAATTTGCAATGATATTAAGATCCGATATTGTTTTGAGCACGTATGCTCGCGTGCCTTCTCGCAGTCGAACGAGGAACTTGCCCCTTTTATGCCATACGAATTTAAGCTTTTAAATTCAGAGTAAGCACTTGAGTCTAGAACCTCATTAATAAAAATATTCGTATGACACAGACTTTTGGCAAGCCCTTCGCTCAGTTGTGAGAACTCTATATTACTTGTATTAAAGCGAGTGAGGGTTGCTTTTGCCTGCATCACCTCTTCCTTCTCAGCTGCACTTCTGAGACGGACAATAAAAGTTGGCGGTCTAGCAGGGCTCTCAGTGTTTGCCCTGGGGGTTCTGCGCTTCATCGTAAGGATGGCGGATTGTCTTACACTAAGGATATCATTCTTGCTGAGAGAAGGCAGAGCGCCGCTGAGGATTACATGAGCGACCTCAACAGGGTCAGTCTTAGTTCGAGAACAATCAACTATACCTGTGACAGTCAGCTCTCGATCCACATCATCGCTACTGTCTTCTTTCTTACCATGGCAGAATCCGTTTCCTCCACGAGCAGTCACTGCGACACAATTCAATGCAGGGTCGTCCTTATGACGCGAGATAAGTGTACTAGGCCGATGGTCCTGCGTTTGAATCCTACTTATACTTGACTTACTAGGGGTTACGCGTTCTGAGAAGTCGCTTAGGGACACCAGAGTCTGCGACTCATTTGGATGTTTATCGCTATTAAAACGCTCGCTAAAGTGAAGAGAGAGGGGGGAGAGAGAGATACAGAAAATAATTATTATTAGAATTAGACCTTTATTTGATTGCTCAAAAATTATATGTACATATGGATCAGGTACAGGTTATATTTAACTGCAGTCTTATATGTAATAATTTAGTCGCAAAACGCAAATCACATTATAATAGTACATCATGGCTTATCGCAGTTCATTGATTTACATGTCATATATCTCTGTTAACACAACTAATTATTTCTTAAAAATTGGTATTGCACTTACAATGATACCCTGTTTTAAGAGCGAATAGGACGAAACAAAACTATGTAATATTAGTTGTCACCGTATCCTTTAGCTAAGTATATTTGTGTCTCTGTTTTGAAATTGCTTAAAGAGTGTAGACTCTTTAGGCTACGAGGAAGGGAGTTCCAGAGTCGCACGCCCTGGGCATTGAACGAATAGAAACATGTGTTATTGCGTGACTCTGGAACTGAGAGCTCTGGAGTGTCCAACCTACTGGAGAACCGAGCTTCCTTTTTTGGTATACGAAAGGTACAGCGATTGTCCCATATTGACTGCTTTATACATAAGCACCGCTGCAATGTATGCCCTCCTACCCTGTATAGTAAACCAACCCAGTCTATTTCTGTAAGGAAAAATGCGCTCTCTTCTTCTAACACCACAAATATATATTACGGACGAATTCTGCAATCTTTGCAGTCTGGTCTGAACCGCCTCCGACAAGTCAAGGTACACAAAAGAGCAATAGTCTAAGTGGTAGATCAGAAGAGTATTTGCAAGCTGCACGCGTAACGCCTCGGTGGCGCAGGATCGAAAAGATCGTAGGCAACAAAGGGCACGCTTAACCTTTCTACTTACTGCATCAATCTGAGGTTTTCACGTCAACTTTGAATCCAAAGACACGGAAGCAATTAGAGCACTATAGCCGCGACGCGTTACGTAGGGTTAGGTGAAGGCCGTACTTCTCGCAGGTAGTCAGTCTTGCTTCTGCTTTCCGCATGACACGCGCTTTTACCGACACCGCGAAATATACGCTAGTGTGGAGCAAAAATGCAAAATTCTCGAAATTCGTTGTTGTTGTTACCTCTCCACGTGTAGATAAGAAAAAATTTTTGGTAGATGTCGAAAAATTAGATCTTTAGCACTGTCAAGAGTTCTGAAGTTTTGCAGTCGTACACAGATAATGTAGATATTTGATAAAATTAGATCTTACGCAGTTAGTGCGACGAAGCGTGGTACCGGCGCGGCCGCTAGACGGCATTACGCTAACCTGTAGCGAACTTATAATGTTGCGTGCATATAGAGCAGCGCGTCAGGGAATTCCGTCCCGTTTCGACCTGATCATCCCCATCTCAGTAAGCCATTTCAGGCAACACATACAGAGACAATAAAGCTATTTTTTAGAACTTAACTTTCTTGGTCATCGCCTACATTTTTTGGAGACTGAGGTTCCGTTCTCTTTTACCTCTTCCAACAGACACCAACGGATGCAAGCAGCGACCAAAACAGTCATTTGTATATCATAAGTTCACACATGTTTCACATAACAGTTAGTTATTTTCTTCGATCTTCGAAATTCTTTGTAGAGATTCGCAAATTGATGGTAATTTATCATGAATAAAACAAAGGATATCGCATCAAGATATTTCGAATGTCCAATTTTTGGCAAACCGAAAGATTTAGCACGTCAACTGCCAACGTATGCAGTAGATTTTTAATGCAGCCTGCATGAAAATAAAACTTTACTTTTTACGTCTAATAATAAGAAAGAACCACCATTTGGAGATATAGCAGAGATCATTGCTCTCAAAGTCGAAGACTTGTATTCTAAAGTTTGTATTCCGATTCTTCAACATAGAAGAATCAAGGCAATGTTGCACAGTTATCATACTAAGTATGGGAATTTGAAAGCTGTTCTAAAACGCATAAATAGCCAAGAAATAGTTAAAACCTTTCAAGAAATTTTTAAAAGCAATAAGGCCGTTTCCCTCACGTTATCGTACGACATAGAGATTTGATATTTTTGAATAAAATAATTTTTTTCTCGGAAGCAAAAAAGTAACCACAAATTTTTTTAATAAAGTCTCTAGCCGAGTAACAAGCCAATTTGGCCTTCGCTACGTAGAAAAATTTAAGTATTTTTTTCGACAGATATATGAAAGAGATAATTTTTGACATTTTTTTAACCCCCTTCCTCCCTTGTAGACTTAAGGAGGCAGGCCTGGTTTAAACAAAAAAAAACTTTTTTTCCCGTGTCCACAAAACTTTTTATGTTTAAATACAATCATACACGTCACAATATATCATTATTTTCAATACCAAATTTATTAAAGGAACTTCGATCCTCACACGATTCGATGTGATATGATGAACGATTTTTTTTCCACTGTTATTCGACTCCTTTTGACATGTATTGCAAAAAGAGTAGAGCATTTTTTCGTTAAAATTTTTTTTATTATTCTTTTTTGTAGATCAAATGAATTTTTTAAAAAATATTAAAAAAATTTCTTTAAAAAATTGATTGGATGTACGAAAAAGAATAATAAATAAAATATTAACGAAAAAGTGCTGAACTCTTTTTGTGATACATGTCAAAAGGAGTCGAATAACCGACGAAAAAGAAAATTCGATCATCATATCACCTCAAATCATGTGAGGATCAAAGATCCTTTAATAAATGTGGTATTGAAAGAAATAATGATTTATTGTGACATATAGTATCAAGATTTGGAGGTTCTGCAACGGTCAAATTTAAGATAGTATTGTGCTTTGATAGTATATAATTTTTCAGAATTATTGCTTGTAAACATAAAAAGTTATGTGAACTCGTGAAAAGAAGTATTTTTTTGGGTTTAACCCAGGCCTGTCCCCGTAAAACTGTGTTTCTTCGTAATTATTTTATATATTTCGTAGATTCAAATGAAAAATCCTGAAAAAACTCATGCATGTAGATTACAACTATATGTATAACTACAAATTTTTTCAGTTTTTTTGACGCCAAGCATAACCTCAAAATTTATTTTTTACATATCAATGATTTTTCAAGAGCGCAGATCGAAAGGAAACGTTTTAAAAAAATCTAGTGTATTTTCTGGTATGTCATAAAAATGTCGAAATTTTTTTCAAAAAAAATAAAAAAACTATGTTTCCTACATTTTTTTACTTTTGTGTTAGCTGTTTAGGTTACAATCAATTAATTACCTTTCATTAACTTTAAACTTTAATGTTTATTCAATTTTATACAACATTTACCTATAAAATGCAAAAATGCTAATCTTAACCTTCACGAATCCATATTCTCGCTGATCTTAACTATGTTTTAAGTTATTAAATGAAAAATTAAATTATCCGTTCATCAAATTTTTTTATTTTAAAAGTATTTATTCTAAAAATGTTGTTACTATAAATACCTGATAATATATTTACGTTTACTGGTGTAAAACCTCAAAATCTTGATCCTACGCATCACAATAAATTACCCTTTTCAACGCCATATTTATTTAAGGAACGTTTTTTTATTTTAAAACTATTTATTCTAAAAATGTTGTCAGTATAAATACTTGATAATATATTTATGTTTACTGCTGTAAAACCTCAAAATTTTGATCCTACGTATCACAATAAATTACCCTTTTCAACACCATATTTATTTAAGGAACTTTACGGTGTGCACGTTTCTATGATAAACGAATTTTCTTGTTTCGATGGTGATGCGTCTTCTTTTGACAGGGGAGATTTTAGACATCTTTCGATAAATGGTCTTATCAAAGTCCTGAACTTGGACATAAATTGATCTTCGTTCATCAAAGATTAAGAAAACGCTGCCAACTGCTTTGGCACTAAGCTTTCTCAAACATAACTTAATTAAAATTATTATATAAAGAAGAAAGAGCTGCGCAGTATCGCCCATCATGGTTATTTTCCAGTCTAACTATTTTCATTTAGTGATGTGAGCCCTACAGAAAAATGAATATTTTTCACTAAATATATTATCGTATATCGTATACAAGGTGTGTGTGGTCAGTAATGTGTCATTGATTGTAAAATATATTTTTATCTATAAAATCAAATGGAATTCATACCTATAAATGATTGAATTATTGTATTTCATCTTTCAGTGCAAAAAATGCGCAAGATACAAAAACGCATCGTTTCGAAGTAACTAATTTAAAAATATTACTTCTATTTAACATATACCAGTTTAAAAATTCCACCATCAAAATAGTATAAAAATTATAATTTTCTTATGTTATATTATAGATAGATACAGATTCAATATTGCAAAAATAAATTATGTCATTTTTAAATTATTTTTAAAGAATAACAAAATAATAATATTTTTAATATAACTTTTATATGATGCCATAAGTTGGCTAGAACTGTAGAATAATAAATCTCATATATAATAATACTTAATATCTACAAGAAAATGCACGATGGTAAAGCTTAGAGATGGCGTGATATACAGGGTGAAAAAATAATGTTAAAATTGAATAGAAATTGAATAAAATTGAGAGGACGTGATGGCATCGGACGTGGATGAGGTGTCCGAAAAGGCTAGCAAGAAAAACAATAAGTGTTTGCCTATAAGAAGGTGTCCATAGTGGTTTATATTGTTTGTGAGAAGGTATACAATGCTAATGACTTGAGAGAATTAAGTGAGCCAAAATATATTAGTAGTGTTTTAGTAGTTTGTCCTGACCATGCTCACATCAACCTAACCTCAGAGTTACAAAATTTACATCAACAGGACCAACTAAAGCCAAGCACAACAAAAAACAATAATCAGCAACAACAACAACAAAAACAACATAAACCAACAGGAATTAGAAGTAAAAAAAATGATTTATTACTACATATAAATATAAGAAGTATGAATGCATTTTAACTAATTGTTAATATTACTTGAGAGTTTAACCAAAAAACCTTCCACTGTAATATATACAGAAACTATTGTTCAGGAAAATTATAAATTATATGAAATAAATGGTTATGAAAGATACTATAATTTAAGTAGTATTAATCAAAATGACGGCGTAATTGTTTTAGTTAATAAGAATATACTTCATACAACTAACGTTGTTGAATCTGGAAGGATTAAAATACTTAATACGAATATTACTTTAAATAATGACAGTAGTATGGAAGTTTTTGCTGTATATAAAAAAAAGAAATATCAAGAACCATTTAGTGATAGGAGATTTTAATATTGACAGACCTCCAGTAAGCAATTGTAAAGGATTTAGTATTGCCAACATGTTTTCAAAAACAAGCTTTTTAAGAACAGAAACATATAAATTAAAACATTCTATAACAGACCACTATCCTTTATTTATTGCTATTAATAAAATAAAAACTGAAAATAAGATTTCAACTGTAACAGTGGATTATAACAAATTGAGAAATATTGCTAAAACAAGAAATTGCAGTGCAACTATGTCAATACAGGATCCTAACATGGCCGCAGATCAATTAATAAATCAAATAAAACTATGTGTAGAGCTAGCAAAAACAAAAAAAAAGAATGACAAAAAGACGCACAGGAATAATTGGTTCACAGATGCTATTATAAAATCTTGTGAAACCAATGATTTCTTATATAATCTATGGAAAATGGATCATGATAATGACCACTTAAAAACTCAGTACAAAAATTATGCTAAAATTCTAGACAAGGTCATACTATACGCAAAAATGAAGTACGATAAAAATCTAGTCCAAGATAATCTAAATAATCCTAAAAAGTTACGGCAAATTATAAACACAAAAGTAGGAAAAAAAAGCCAAAGCGAGCGATACCATCAATTATTTATAAATAAAGTTATGAATAACTACTTTTGCGAAATAGGTCAGAAACTAAGTGAAAAGATCATTAAAATGACTGAATCTGAGTTAACAATGACAAATATGTACGAAAATTCAATTTTCATAAATCCAACTAGTTCTCATGAGGTAACAAATGTTATAAATATGCTGAAATTTAATAATTTAAAAATTTAAAAATGGAGGTATTGATAAATATAATGCCAAAACATTCAAAATAATATGTAGCCATATTGCTGAACCACTAGCATATTTAATCAATTGATGTATTGAGCAAGCTATTTGGCCGGATCCTTTTAAAAAAGCACAAAATTGTACCTATATACAAATCTGCGGAAAAATCTAATGTTTCAAACTATAGGCCGATTTCATTAATATCAAATGTTGCTAAAATCTTTGAGTGGATACTATATAATAGAATATATGACTTTGTTAAAAAAATAATATAATATCTGATCACCAATTTGGTTTCATGAAAAATATAGGTACAAAAGATGCCTTAAACTACATTACCAATATATTATACAAGAATTTGGATCACAGTAAACTAACACTAATAACTTTTTTAGACTTGGCTAAAGCATTTGATACTGTCGATCATAAAATATTACTGGATAAACTATACTGTTTAGGAATTAGATGTCAGGCGCTGGATTTACTTTCAAGTTATCTTAATAATAGGTTGTAACGTGGCAGTTACTATGGCTTATTATCTCGACACTTTACCAAATTTTCTAAGTTAATGGGCGCCAGGTAAAGCGCGGCTAACTCGGCACGAGCCCTTTCCCATAGGAAGTTCCGTGAAGAGGAAAAATCAGGAATTAATAACTTTATAATAAACACTCACCAATTTCTCTTTAAATATACTTAAGCTTTATTTCTATTATAACTACGCACGGTCGCCACAATTTACAATTTCACACAAGGAATCGGAATATACAAACATGGCTACGCTAGCCCTCTCACGCGTCCCTCGCGACGACCAACTATTTGTAACGTGGCTTTTGCGAATTGGAAAATCAGAAACCACTAAATTTATAATAAACACTCACAAATTTCTCCTTAAATATGCCTACTTTATTGTAGTTATAAATACGCACGGTCGCCACAATTTACAATTTCACACAATGAATTGGTCGCTATAGAAACATGGCTACGCTAGCCCTCTCACGCGTCCCTCGCGACGACCAAACTCACCACGTCTCCCGAGTTTTCCGAGTCGCGTAACTTTCCCCACAGTAATACTTGAATCTTAATCCTGGCCCGACACGCACTGATCCTACATAACGGTGTCACACCACCACGGATTTATCCTACTAAAACCCCGAGCACATGGCGGCAATGTACGATAATTGTTCTAATAGATTTTACTTGCAAGTGCCGAGGGAAGCTCGACAATTACAGTCCACTCATCGTCGCTAATCGGGCACGTCTCGCGATGTTCCTCCCTCGTAGGTCGCAATGTCGCCGGGTAATGTTCCCTCAATATATCTGACTCTCTATGAGTGCGTCCACGTAGTCGACGGGCGGACGGGCGATATCTTTCAAAGCGGTCTCAATACGCTCGGACGGCAGCGCGGAAAAAAGACGAGAATCCAGCATCGCGACACGAGATGGCTACGCGCGCGCGAATGGGACGAAAAGCAGGACAAAAATATATAGAGGCTATAAAGGCGCTGGTTCCTAGGAAAGGTAAGAAACTAGGATTACAAAATCAGTAGAATACAATAGGAGTTGGAATGTGTAGTAACGATGCGTGGGAGCAATTGCCACCATTTATGACTAGTAACAATAGCTCGCATATATAATGAAAAAGGTAGCCAGGCGATGTCGCATTAAGCAGGTAAAGTCAACAGCCTTTCACTCACAATCCAACGGCTCTCTTGAGCGATCGCATGCAAGTCTTATGGGGTATATATATTTCTTTGTACAGACTAATAAAACGGATTGGGAGGATTATATTGATCTAGCAACCTTTAACTTCAACACCTCCGTATTCGAAACTACGCTCCACACTCCGTACGAGATAGTATTCGGAAGGATAGCGCGCACGCATATGAGCGGGGACTTAGAAACGGTTGACTTATTGCTGACCTTCGAGGGTTATATGACAGAACTAGTGACCCGTTTAATAGCATTCAAATGGCTGCACGGGAAAATACGATTAGAGCAAAGGAACGCTCCAAGCAATATTACGATCGCAAAGTGAATGGGGATCGAAACCTCATAAGTTCGGAGACGATTACACAGGGTCACAGGCGGTGCTCGATATTGAAAATAACGGGAATGTAAAAATTCAACTCGTTGAATAATTAAATGTTGCACGCACTTGCCACCACATAGTATCACGTAATACCCTTTAACCATAGCAAGGATGTGAGTTAAATTAAAATTCCCACGAAATACATGAAACACTCCAACTACGCAAACGAGCTATTTTCGTTTCTACCTTACATTCTTGCTAATAATTTTTGTTCCACAAATAAATGGACAAATAATTTTTTTTTGCTTTTTTTTTTAAAATAATACCAAATATTAATATTTGCAGATGAAACATAACTTTCAACTGGTTATTGTCACAGCATATACTCTACTTTACGCAAGATTTAGCTACGCGATTATCGCATATGAATACATCGAAAGTATAAGTGTGGTTACTACAGTTAAACGAATTTTCGAGCGCGCGCGTAAGACTTTGTAAAATGGAAATTAAAAGAAATGTTAAGTACTGCGGTGCATTTTCACATAGAAAGAACAAGCCACGGGGTTTTTAGACGAGATAACAGCGGAAGAATGTAAAATAATGCACATATATCGAGCCCATAAAATCAGTGATGAATTAATAAGCAAAAATAAACTCAACCACTGTACATCCAATGACGTATGTAGAGAAAATCAATCAATCGGGGGATAGCAGTAATGCGGGCACATACTCAGACCCTTACGGCGTTTTTGATGGTGCGGTAGTAACGGGCTACGTAACTATAACATTGAAAGAATATGAAGCGTCGGTCAATGTAAATACAAACGAAGTCATTTTAAAATCAGGAACGTGATGCGCGCTCAATCAGGACCAGTGTATAGACGTAGAGGACGGATACGCATTTTGGGACCCCGTGCCGGTAACATCTTGTGAGCATGAAAAATACGCCAAGTTATACTCCGGATATGTAAGTAAGATAGTGGAAAAAGGTAATGAAAAATTCCCGGTATATATAATAGAATCGAGCAAAATAACATTCCCATTCACATCAATAGGGACAGTACCGGTCTGATCTTATGAATTAATACATACAGAACATCCAAAATTGTTCTTTCTCGAAGGACCGTCTACGGAGAATTTCAAAACAATAAGGTACATTCAATAAACAATTTAGATATTTTTGCGTATGTGAATTTTTAATTTGTGTATGTTGAAAAGCACATCAGGGGACAAATTAAAGCTTTGTATCAAGACTTAATTTTGCAAAAATGCGAGCTCGAAAAAGGGTAATAGCAAACGCATTAAGGTGTCTACCCAATTTAGACGCTCAAAAAAAGGCTATTTTCATGAATTTTTTTGATAGGTTTATATTATAGATATTGATATAAAAATTATTACACTTAATAAATACACTCTCAAAATATATAAAAGAAATTTGTTTTATTTATTTGAGTCACATTTTATACACGAAATGGTAGTCAAAAAGAGTCCTAAAAATGGTAGGTCTGCGCTGTTGATGAGATCTCGAAAATGGATCATCTGAAACAAAAAATCGGTTTTTGATTCAGTATGTTAATGGCTATATCGCATATCATACGGTTTTTGATATATGCAAAAATAACAAAATGGCGGACATTTTTCGAAAAAATAAAGAAAAAGATCGTGTTTTTTCACCGTATGTGGCAAAAAAAGGTTAAATCAAAATTAAAAAAAATCCTTGATATGTGCTATAGCTATAGTCGTAAAGAATATGTGGTTCAAATTTCATTAGGATCGGTTTAGTAATTTCGGAGATTTTATCAACAAGGCGTCGAAAAACGTTGTTTCGAGTAAAACGCGTTTAAAGTTTTTTTAACGAATAATCGTAAGAAAATGACTTTCCTGCACCATGCACTATGCCTTCTGTTTCTTCATAATGTTCATTTTCGTCCAAAATAGCGTTTCTGCGTTTTGTTCTGGCTTCTTTTGAGGCATCGGAGCTGCGGCGGTTCGCTACGCGTATAAGCTCTCTGTCACGTTCAGCGATGAACTGTGCGGTTTGTTCTCATCTCTCTTTGCAGCTTTTCTTGCCTGTGTAAGAATTTTCTTAGCGTCATCAGCACGCTTAAAAATTCTTTTCGCAACGTGTAAGATGCACTCTAACTTTTTGACAATAACATCTGCACCGTACGGTGCTGTATTGAGCAACATTTTAAAAGTTTTAGAATTGCCGTCGCCGATGTAAAAACCATAACGCACAGCAAATTTTTCGAGAGACCACCAAAATATTTCACATATAACGTCGACCACCATTTTTCCAGTACTACTTGTGTGGCTAGCACTACAGACTTTTTTATGCTCGTCATACCATGCTTCATATTCAACCGTGTGCTCTGTTCCTTTTTTCTTCTCACACCCTTTGAAGTAACTTAATTTCAAAACGACGGCCGCAATTTTTTTACTGCGTTTATAGATTAAAGAGACAATGCCAATAAGAGAAGAAAATCCTATTTTTTGCCAGTAATCATCACCTGAAACGGAGCATTCATGAGTTTTTCTTCTCTAACAGCCTTAAGCGTCACTATATCGAACACACTTTGCACCGCGATGGAGATTGAATTGATAATATGATAATAAAGAGTGGAATTCATTAGATTTCCAAGTTCTACGAGGCCACAAACCATGTTGATATCACTCAATCCAATACCAATCAAACGCATAACGTACAGTAGACGACGATTGATTTCGTACCGAGTTGAGATTAGTGGACATGAGTTGATATACTTTTCTCCGCAATATCAAGCAATGCAAAGTTTAGAACCGAGTCCTCGCTGTCCGTATGTTGTAAATGAAACATCTTTATCACAAACTTTACACTTCACATACTTTTCTAACGTAGAAAAGACCAGAAAAGACTGAATAGTACTGTATCCTGACGTTGGATTGACGTGTACATCGAAACTTGTATCTTTCGATTTCTTTAGTTTCTCTGCAGACGCACTGGCATGACTTGTATTTGCCTCATGGGCATGTGGAAGCACTACTTGAAATTTTCGCTTTTTGGGTTTCGAACCTGAACGTTTCCATGATGATTTTTCTTGCGAGGACTTTTCATCCATTGTAACAATCACGAGCGCAGATATGTTACCGTTTCGAAGTTTTAAACTCGACTGATGTTGAAAGAGCGATATAGCGGTATATATATATATATATATATATAGTTTGCACACTTAAGCAGCTGCTACCTTTTATAAATATAGTATCCCTGCTTAAGACTATTTATTTATGATCCCTTATTCTTTGAATTGAACCTTTACCATACAGATATTATACATAGAGTAGGTGAAGCATAGCAGATATATATATATATATATATATATATATATATATATATATCTGCTATGCTTCACCTACTCTATGTATAATATCTGTATGGTAAAGGTTCAATTCAAAGAATAAGGGATCATAAATAAATAGTCTTAAGCAGGGATACTATATTTATAAAAGGTAGCAGCTGCTTAAGTGTGCAAACTATATATATATATATATATATATATACCGCTATATCGCTCTTTCAACATCAGTCGAGTTTAAAACTTCGAAACGGTAACATATCTGCGCTCGTGATTGTTACAATGGATGAAAAGTCCTCGCAAGAAAAATCATCATGGAAACGTTCAGGTTCGAAACCCAAAAAGCGAAAATTTCAAGTAGTGCTTCCACATGCCCATGAGGCAAATACAAGTCATGCCAGTGCGTCTGCAGAGAAACTAAAGAAATCGAAAGATACAAGTTTCGATGTACACGTCAATCCAACGTCAGGATACAGTACTATTCAGTCTTTTCTGGTCTTTTCTACGTTAGAAAAGTATGTGAAGTGTAAAGTTTGTGATAAAGATGTTTCATTTACAACATACGGACAGCGAGGACTCGGTTCTAAACTTTGCATTGCTTGATATTGAGTTCTAAACTTTGCATTGCTCAATATTGATTGATATATATATATATATATATATATATATATATATATATATATATATATATATATATATATATATATATATATATATATATATATATATATCTGCTATGCTTCACCTACTCTATGTATAATATCTGTATGGTAAAGGTTCAATTCAAAGAATAAGGGATCATAAATAAATAGTCTTAAGCAGGGATACTATATTTATAAAAGGTAGCAGCTGCTTAAGTGTGCAAACTGCTCCGATCTTTCTAACATTTTAGTATAATACTTTTAGATATGTATACTTTCTAAAAATGTAATAAAAAAATCGATTCTTTAAAAATTTTAAATTGGGTAGATCCCTTAAGTATAGCCTCGACACGGCTCCCGACCTATTCGCGTATCAAATCACGAAGAGAGCAGGATATATGGGGGTAGTAGCCGGCGAGGTAGTACATCTAATGAAATGCATTCAAGTAGATGTACAGAGAAGGAACAAAACATGGTTGTTTTATATGGACCCGGTAGGATTAGCTAGGAGCGGAATATATACGCCCGAACAGATTCAGACTTTACATCAACACCTGATGTTTCCAGTCGAAAAGCCAGTTGTGTTAAATTCGATAGATTTAAGTATGTCAGGGTACAGTACTAGGATGGACAGGTTATCAACAGCACGACTTTTTGACGAAGCCGCTTTAACTAGACTAGCAGACAGTACTTGGAATAAAATATGGACGCATTTTCTGACTTTCGGCTCCGCGTCCGCGGGGATAATCGGAATGTTTATGATCGCTAATTTAATAAAATTTGTAGTAGATACTATTTTGCATGGCTATGCCTTACATTCTCTTTATGGGTGGTCCGATTACATAATAGGTTCATTGTGGTCAAGTATGACCCAATTACTCCTACACATTGCGGGAAGCCCGGCCGACAATAAACCAGAGGACAAAGGAGGCAAAGAAACGGGAAGCGGAGAGAATCCATCCGCCCCATCAGCTAATAAGCGCCTCCGACTCCACCTCAGCCACCAAGCCAAACACAGCGTGAAGTCCAAGTGGACTTTCAGCCCGAGAAAGGGGAGAGCCAGACATACTGCACCGTATTCACCAATCGACTATATCCCACTCTCCAGGAGGAAGAACCAACCATCCCATCCCTTCCACCCAGAAAAAAACGCGAGGAGTTCACTTAAAGCGTTTAATTTGCGCACAATTATTTAAGAAGATAATGATTCAATTAGTAGTCAATATTATAGAGTCGAGTAGTAATCAATTAATATAATGAGTAGCTTTTGCAATAGATTAGTAAAATTCATTGTCAAAATTATGAAAACCATAAAGGTAATTACGAACTAAATAATCTATCACTTAAGTAGATATACTTTCATAAAATGTAAAGTTACATATTCACATGTACAATCACACCAACAAATTCACTTTTAGTTAGAAAAATACCACGTTTTAGTGCATATGACCCAAAACCTACATGGCCGGGTATATCTAAATACATTGCAGCAGATGGTTTTCAAAAGGTGGTTTTTAAAATAGTTTTATATAAATATATATATATATATATATATATATATATATATATATATATATATATATATATATATATATAAAGGGTGTCCCATTTTAAAACCACCAGGCAAATATCTCTAAAACTAAGGGAGATGGGAAAAAACTTTAAAGACAAAAGTTGTAGGGTTCAGAAGAGCCCAACTGATAGTAGCCTTGGTCATGACCTTGAGGTCAATGATCAAGGTCATTTGAAGGTCAAATCTATTATTTCAAATAGGAACCACCAATTTTGATATCGTAAATGGAAAGAGCGGAAAGTTTTACGTTGAGATATTTCCTTTGGTCAAGATCATGATCAAGGTAGTAGTCTTGGTCAAATCCAAATCAATCAACGCATCAGAACATTTCGATAATCACGCGAAAGAAAAAAGGTGTAAAATACAGAAGTTCGAAAGGGCAAACTGATTGTGACCTTGACCATGACCTTGAGGTCAAGAATGTGATTTTAAGGTCAAATCAATTTTTTCAAACGGGAAGCCCCACTTTTGGCGTCGCCAATAGAAAAATCCGAAAATTGTATCTTTCAGAAATTTCCCTGGGTCAAGGACTTTGTCAAAGTTATAGCCAGTTAAGTACAAGGTCAGTGGTAAACTGGACAGCTAAGCAAGGTCAAAGGTGACCCAGTCAGTGAAGGCAAGGCCAAAGGTAACCCGACCAGTTAAGGCAAGGTTGGAGGTGACCCGGCCAATGAAGGCTAGGTCGGAGTTACCCGGCCAGTGAAAGGCAAGGTTGGAGGTTACCCGGCCATTGAAGGCAAGGTCGAAGGTTACCCGGTCAGTGAAGGCAAGGTCGGAGGTGACCCGGCCGTTTAAGGCAAGATCGGAGGTGACCCGGTCATTTAAGGCAAGATTCGGAGGTGACCCGGCCATTTAAAGCAAAATCGGAGGTGACCCGGCCAGTGAAGGCAAGGTCGGAGGTGACCCGGCCAGTGGAGGCAAGGTCGGAGGTTAGCCGGGCCAGTGAAGGCAAGATCAAAGGTTACACGGCCAGTTAAAAATACTTAGAAAAATTTCGCGTTCATATGTGTATTCAATCATATCATCGAAGTGTTTCAGTCACGATTTACTGAAGAAGATGCTCAAAAGTTGCACCATTCACTTGTTGACAGTATTCTATTCTTCTTTCAAAGTTTCTAATAGTATTTAATAATACTTGACGTGGAATACTTAAGCAGATTTGTATAATCCTTTGAATCATGTCAGCTCTTCTAGTTGGCCTGTTACTGTAGATTTGATTTTTTAGGTAGCCCCATAAATAAAAATCGTGTGATGTCAGATCTGGTGATCTTGGAGGCTATTCTACGGGACCTCCTTGACCAATCCATCGATTGTTGAACCTTTCATTAAGAAAATCTCTTACAAGTCTGGCATAATGTGGAGGAGCGCCATCTTGTTGTAACCACATCCTGGCCCTTATATAGAGATCAACGTTTTCTAGAAAAAGCGGCAGCTCCTGTCTGAGCAACTGTAAATAAGTGTGTTAAGTTACGTTCCCTTAAAAAAAATAGGGTCCAATTAGATATCCATTAACAATACCACACCATACTGTTACACTCCAGCGATGCTGATGATCAACTTCTTGCATCCAATGAGGATTAACAGGCGAACAGTAGTGACAATTATGTCGATTCAACATACCAGTACTCTCAAATGTAGCCTCGTCGCTAAACAGAACATTGATGAAGAAATTTTCATCATCAGTAATTTGTTGTATTCATCATTGCCAAAATGTTATTCTCCGTCGTTGATCTTCCTCAGTTAAAGCTTGATTTAAAGTAATGTGGTAAGGGTGGTAATGCACATATCGTAAGTATCTACTGGCCGTAGATCTTGGAATAGCCATTGTTAACTCGATTTCGCGTAAACTGACATGAACATTTAAATGTACCATACCTAGTATAGCAAGAAAGCGAGGATTATTTTCATAATCGTGTTCATTCAGTGTCCTCCTTCTTCGAAGGAAGTTTCCTTGTCGACCGCGCAGTTCAATATCACGTATTACCCTATGATCAGGATGTTGTCGTTGAGGGAATCGAACACGATACAATCGGCTTGCCTCTCGGTAGTTTCGTCGACATTCTCCTAAAATAAGAAGAATGTCAACTGTTTCATTAGCAGTATAGTCAGGCATTCTTTTTGGGTTGTAAATGCAATTGTTTATCGAAATCGTTATTTCCGATCAGAAATATGTACAAGAAACGATCGCAAAACAAGTTTAGATGGATAAGCACATTTGCAGCGGACCAGAAAAGAAATAAGATGTTATTATACTATACAATTTTTTAAAACGAAAAAGTTTAATTTTCTTTGACAGTATCAGTGTGCTCAATTTGAAAACTATTTGACGTAAACACTAATAATTATTGATTATTACTCGTCAATGCTGAATACTCCCGGTGACTGTTACTTACAAATGGTCAGTACTTATTAACTCGTGTTATTATCTGATATAAGTGGTTAACTGGGGTAAGTACTGATAATAGTAGATTAGTGGTTGTCAATCCTACTTATGACTGATCATTTTTCGTTAGAAGGGGTCATTCATGATAAACTCCTTTCATACCCAAACAAATTCTAATCTGTTACAGTTTGAAAAAATCACGATTTACTTACAATTCTGAACGAAAATGAAATTTATCCTTCAAATGCATTCCTACACGGATAGAGCGGAAAATTTTACGTTCAAATATGAGCTTGTGACAAAATCATTGTCAAAATCCAAATCAATCAACGCATACAAACAAATCGATAGAAAGAAAGAATCCGTATGCGGATTTCTCCGACATCAATGTGGGATAGAGAGGATGGTAACTTCCCCGAGAATTTTGATCCCAAAGTCAAACAGTAAGGTCATTTCAAGGTCAACTAGTATTTTTTCATAAAAATTCAGATTTTTAATCAAGAATATGGAGAGCAGGTAACAATTCTAACAGTGTCATGTAGGTGTGAGGGTTAGTTACATAACATGACCAGCACCAACTTGGCGTAACCTTCAATTAGTTCAATGACCAGTGCTATACGTCAATGTCCCTCAATTAGTTAAAATAACTAATTATACTCAATCACTTAAAATGCCCTTTATAATCCCTTAACTTGCCGGAAACTAACCATATATTTGACCATGACCTTGATTCAGTCATATCAGAATGTAAAATCTTCCGGTTTCTCTATTTACGAGGTCAAAAGTAGGTCTTCCCGTTTGAAAAAATCGATTACACCTTCAAATGAAATCATCCTTGAACTCAACGTCATGATCAAAGTCACAGTTTGCCTCTCCGAACCCAATAACTTCTGTATTTAACACTTTTTCTCGTATGCGTAATTATCGAAATGTTTGACCATGATCTTGACCTTGACCGTGACCTTGACCCAAGGTCATATCAGAATGTAAAATTTTCTAGTATTTCTATTGACGTCAAAAGTGGGGCTTCCCGTTTAAAAAAATCGATTTGACCTTGAAATGACATCATTCTTGACCTCAAGGTCATGATCAAGGTCACAATCAGTTTACCCATCCGAACTCTATAACTATATTTTACAACTTTTTTCTTTCGCGTGATTATCGAAAAGTTCTGATGCGTTGATTGATTTGGATTTGACCATGACCACGACCTTGATCATGATCTTGATCCAATGACATATCTGAACGTAAAATTTTCCGCTCTTTCCATTTACGAGGTCAAAATTGGTGGTTTCTATTTGAAATAATAGATTTGACCTGCAAATGACCTTGATCCTTGACCTCAAGGTCATGACCAAGGCTATTATCATTTGGGCCCTTCTGAACCCTACACCTTTTGTCTTTAAAGTTTTTCCCCATCTCCCTTAGTTTTAGAGATATTTGCCTGTTGGTTTTAAAATGGGACACCCTGTATATATATATACCGAACCTAAATAATCGGGATAAACAACGAATTCTAAGCGATTTAATTAATTTAAGACAAAGACTTCCGTGGGCAGCACGTGAGCTACTTTCTATATTGTAAAGATTTATACAACATACGATACTGTAAACGCGACCGCGCATTGCAACGGCAAAAAGGTACGAACCACCTTTGAGAGCATTGTCGAACTGAAATTACCCGCGAACTATCACATGCTAGTTAATAATAAAATCTATTATGGAGCGACAGCTTCGCCTGACGAAATAACTAACTATTTTCTACCAAAAGTTCACCTTAGCATGATTAGTACGGTTTTCACACAATTCCACGCGAAGGGGACGACTAACGTTGTAAAAATCGATAACAATACCCCGGTGTATTGGTACGGGTTACTTGTAGGAATCCTAACTTGCATAACCTATGCGTTTATGTATTGGATAATAAATCGAAAAATCGCGCCGAAGCGTACACAAAAGCTAACCTTTGTATGAATGCGGCCGTTAGACTCATCGTGTGGAACTTTAGAGCGCTTATACGCAAATCCGCGCGAGCCGCCGCAGCGAGTTCGAATCTCCCCTGCACGCGTGAGCCAGCCAACACTCGCCGATCTACCACCACCACCACCCTGGTAAAAATATGCGATTGAAGTCAATTAAAAAAAATTCAAATTTTATTGAATTAAATTTATTTTAATTGATTGAATTGACTACCAGAAAACAAGTCAATTGAAAATGAATTGTGATTAATAAACTTTAATTGCAATTTAGTTCAATCCCTATATTTAGTATTGATTTCTATATATTTAAATCGACTTCTATAACAGAATAGTTAATTTTTTTTCGTATTGTACTTAATTACAATTTAGATAATACAGTTCAATGAATTTTAATATATTCCAATACTATTTGAATTTATCTAGTTCAATGTATAAATTGACTATAAAACTTCTATTCACATTAATTCATTTTTATGAATTCCAAACGTGAATAGATTTTAATACAGCTTATTCGTATAAGAATTTTGAAGGTTGTGAATACTTTATTTATGAATTGACTTGAATCAATTCTTATGAGTATGGGAAATCAATAGATTTAAATACAGTTTATTCGTATAAGCCGCGAATCAACTTCAATAAACTTTAATAAGCACACATTCTATTGAATTCTGTAGGTTGCAAATACCTTTCTCATTAATTGATTTTAATCAATTCCTATAAGTACAGGAAATCAATATAATTTAATGCAGTTTATTCATATTAGGCGGGAATCAACTTAAATTAACTTTGATAAACATACTTGTTATTGAATTGTGTAGTTTACGAATATCATTTTTATTAATTGACTTTAGTCAATTTCTATGAGTATAAAAAATGAATAGATTTAAATGCACTTTATCCGTACAAGCCGCAAATGAACTTGATAAACAAACTTTTTATTCAATTCTGTACATGTGCGAATTATCATGGAACAGTTTATGAAATTGTAGGAAGCTACATGCTAATCGATTGTCAGTGGTTTTTTACAAATAATTCAAATGTTAATTTATTAGAACAATAAATTAATTTTAAATTTAAAATTCAAGATGTCCCCAATTTGGCATTTAAACTGTGAAAGTTTTCATGAATTAGAATAATTAACATTAATAAAAAATGGTACACTTTGAACTTTTTGCACTTATCGTCTACATAATGAATCATTACCTTAATCTACTCTAAATAATACTTTTATAAAAGGTTCTCACGGTTGATATTTAAGAAAGTAATTTTTTTTTTTTTTTTATTTAACGTCGCCATGTTTGTGCTCCTATGTGGTGCTAATCGACGACGGGGGTCTGCGGTGTGTTTTGTAAACAAAGCACATGTAATTTTTACAGAGGTGCTTGTATCAATCGGCAGAGACTAGGATTCGAACCCCGGTCACCGGCGTGGGAATCCGACACTCTACCGACTGAGCCGCCGCAAGCCCCTTTAAGAAAGTAATATTAGGTATTAATTAGGTTAATCTCACTCCAAACGGAATTAATTTATCGTAAGCATAAACAAATTGTTTCATGCTATTTTCGACAAATCGTACAAATTACATGTGTAATATTTATTTATTTTATTTAAATTATTTAAATTATTACTTATAACTGTACCATTACTTTTTGATAATATACGTATTTTCAAATACAATCTATAGAATACACATTATACAAAATAATTAGATATTAGATAAAATATTCGATCTGTAGACATGAATAAAAAATAATTATATTTAATTAGTTAAATCTCTATTAAACTTAATTGTCATGCATCAATTGACATGAATTATATTATAATGCTAAATCTTAATTCTATTTTGTTATATTAAATTCGATTAATACTATAAAATGATAAAAATCAATTGATACCAATTACATTGAATTGACTAAAAACCTATTCAAATCAATAGACAAGCAAAGAAAATGTATTTCTTTCAATATATTTTTATAAACATAGATCTAATAGTTTTGAATTGTATTCTAAAGATTATATATATTTCTATTGCACTTTCCAGAATTAAGATTTAGCATCAAATGCAATAGATTTTTTTTATTGACTTTAATCTCATTTTTTTAACAGGGAAATGAATATAACTTTCAATAACTGTAAAAAACAAGTTATAACTACTTACAGTAGAAGAAAATCAATTAACAGTCTTTCCGTTTCACCCAGATAGCACAAAACGTTTGTAAAACGTTTCTGGATCGTTTCGGTCGAAACTATGTAACGTTGTATTCAAAGTTTTCAAACGTTTCTGAAACGTTTCTAAAACATGGAAATGTCCGCTTTTGTTGCAAAAGATTCGTTGTCAAAACGTTTCAGAAATGTTTCTAGGGTTTTGAGTCTATAAACAAATGTTTAACAGATTATAATTTTATCATCATCTCCCCACTCACCACCCTACCTGAGTCATTTTCCTATATAGACTTCACAGCACTACTTTACTTGTGGTTTACATGACGCCATCTAGCGAAATCCATCCATATTATGACATCAGTATACAAGTTTTCATATTTTCACGACGTTTCTAAAACGGTTGAAAAATATTTTTGTAACGTATCCGAACATAATATATTTTTCATTATGTTCTACACAATCGTTTCAGAAGTGTTTTCAAAACGTTGTACAAACGTCGTAAGTATGGTTTTAGAAAAGTTACGAAAACGTTTGATAAACGTTAAAATTTGCGATTGAAAAATATTTTTCAAGTCGTTTTCAAACGTTTCTTAAACGTTGTTTACGGTTTATAAACGTTTCCAGAAACGTTTCAGAAACGTTTTGACAACGACTCTTTTGCAACGAAAGCGGGCATTTCAACGTTTCAGACACGTTTCTGAAACGTTTGAAAACTTACAACACAACGTTACATAGTTTCAAACCAAACGTTTCAGAAACGTTTTACAAACGTTTTGTGCTATCTGGGCAATTTCGATATTCTTCAATAGTTTATTTATGTTGTCTTCAGCTTATATCAGTTTTATTCTGATTCTTTTTATAGAAACCGAGTGGTCCCCGTTCCTAAATGTTCACGTGATTTTACCTGTATTTATACTTGAAATTTAGGTAAAATCTAAGTTAAGTCAAGGTGAAATCGTTTCATTTAATGTGTACGTTTTAGTGTAGAATCCGAAATGGTCACGCAAATTCTATCTGTATTTCACGTAAAATTCATACGATTTTCGCTTAAAATTCCCGTGAGAATTGCATAACCGATGAAAAAAAAATATGCCAGAATAACATAGAATTAGATTCGTGAACTAAAATTTATATAGAAATTGAAATGATTTCTAGATTATAACCCGATGAAGTGGCAAACTTATAAGATTAGAATATTTGATTTGATCAGTATTATAAATAATTATGCTCTGCAAAGCCAATGTAAAATGCATGTTAATGTATAAATTTAATTAATTGGATATATTTAAAATCTTTATAATCATAAAAATATATATTATAAAAATCTTAATTAATCGTAGGGTTTCATATATCTTTAAAATAATGTGGTCTCTCTTAATATATAATAAAAAAAGTATCTATGGTATAAGTAAACAATTAATCAATTTCTCTTTCAGCAAAAGTATGAAGCGTAAAGTATTTACGCCACTCCAAATTAGATTAGATGAAGAAGATGAAGATGAATAGAAATGAATTTAAAATGTTCATGTATGGGGGCGCCGTATTTAATAATTATTTATAAAACGTAAAATGTAAGAGAAAATGTTTATTTTTATAATTGAATAAAATATAAAAATTAAATAAATAAAAAACCGCTGCCAATACATTAGCACGTAGCTTCCTCAAAAATGATTCATAGTTACTATTTTTATATTATAAAATTACAATATACAATTTGTTAAATATTTTCCTTTTTTTAAGAGAAATATATTTGTGATTAAAACAATTACAATTTCCTATTCATTTATGTTTGCTAAATGTATATTCCTGTCCATCCGTATGAATAATTATCTGTATACACACACATACATCATACGGACATTTTCTACAATTATTATTACAAAGATTCCTCTAAGAGGAAGCAAAATGCAACTTGATTTATGCGTTTTTACTTCTGTTATCACGTCCCATTAAAAAACAATTATTTCCAGTATTTGATTTTTTCTCTGGATCTACTCAATTAAATGAAGGGAAATTTAAATGACAAATAGACCTATGAGCTTATAAACCTCATAACACAATGAATTTTCTCAAAACATTCTAAGCTTTAGTTAGCGAGTTATAAGGTTTAACAGAAATCATGATTTTCAGTTATACAGGGTGAGAGAAAAAAATTGGGACCTTAATATCTTTTAAACTAATAAGTTTCATAAGCTGCAAAAAGAACTTAGGCGAAGTAATCAAAATATCTATATTTTACGTAGTTCCAGAAATATGACGGTATACGTACATACATACATACACACACACACACCCATCCATATGGACATTTCTTAAAAACACATGATTCGTCTAGGAGGAAGCAAAAATTTAGCTCTATTAATGTATTAAAAAAGAGTTTACAATATGAGAAAAATATTTCAAAATTTAAGAATCAGTAAATATTTCTACACGAAATGTTACTGAAATTATTTAAAAGTATTACAAAATCGTTTAAAATATTGATACACATTTTTCAAGATATAAATTAAAAAATAAAATAAATATATTTTAAAACATTGTTAAAATATCTTAGAAATGTTTATCAAACATTGAAAAACATTTTTCGACACTCCGTGTACAAACCTCGGTTTTGCACAGGCTCTACAAAATAAAAAAATATAACAAATGTGAACAGACATTAAAATTTGAAAAATATAACATGTGTTCAAAACAACACCTTATTATGTATGGAAATATGTACCCACCAAAAATATAAGTACTTTATGTAGCTAAAATAACATATTCATAGATATGTACTAACAAATATTTCCGAAATATTGTATTCAATATTTTGTAAGGGATTTTTCTGAAAATAATTAAAGACTTCTGTAAACTTGAAGAAAACTCCGCACTAAGTTTGCAGGAAATATTGTGGAAACGTTACTAAAAACGTGGCAGAAACCTTCCAACCAAAGCTTTCAGAAAACTGTTACGTAAGCTTGCAGGAAATATTGCGGAAACGCTACTAAAAAGTGGCAGAAACCTTCCAATCAAAGCTTTCAGAAAGGTTTCAGAAAACTGTTACGTAAGCTTGCAGGAAATATTGCGGAAACGTTACTAAAAACGTGGCAGAAACCTTTCAATCAAAGCGTTCAGAAAGGTCTCAGAAAACTGTTACGTAAGCTTGCAGGAAATATTACGGAAACGTTACTAAAACATTCCAGAAACCATCCAGTGAAAGGTTTTTGATAGGTTTCAAAATATATTTTGGAAACCTTTTGCAAGGAAATTTTTAACGGACATAAAAACGTTACTGTAACCTTTTAGCGAAAGTTTTCTCAAAGGTTTTTAGAAAACTCGGTGATAAGCTTGCACGAAATATTGTATGAAGGTCATTAGATACGTAGCGGAAACGTTTCAGTGAAAGATTACTTAAAGCTTTCAAAAAAATTTTCTACAAGTTTGCATGAAATGTTCTTCAAAATTTTCAGAAAAATGTTTTGGAAACCTTCCCTGGAACCTTTCGCAAGGAAAGTTGTCGCGGACAGAAAAGCGTTACAACAACCTTTTAGCGAAAGGTTTCTGAAAGGTTTTGGATAACTCGGTGATAAGCTTGCAGGAAATATTGTGGAACCTGTATGCAGAACATTGCAGAAAACTTTCAGTAAAAGATTACTTGAAGCTTTCCAAAAACTTTTCTACAAGTTTGCGTGAAATGTTCTTCAAAATTTTCAGAAAAACGTTTTGGAAACCTTCCCTGAAACCTTTCGCAAGGAACGTTGTCGCGGACAGTAAAGCGTTACAGTAACCTTTTAGCGAAAGGTTTCTGAAAAGTTTTGGATAACTCGGTGATAAACTTGCAGGAAATTTTGTGGGACCTCTATGAAGAACATTGCAGAAAGCTTTCAGTAAAAGATTACTGAACGCTTTGGGAAAACTTTGCTGCAAGCTTGCACGAAATATTTTTCAAAACTTTCAGAGAAACCTTTTGGAAACATTTCCTGAAACCGTTCGCAAGGAAAGTTGTTGCGGACAAAAAAGCGTTTCTGCAACCTTTCATTAAAAGTTTGCTGCAAGGTTGGAAACTTTCACTGAAATCTTGCAGGAGCCTTCCAGAATCCTTCCATGCCCTCTGGGATACAACATACATATGCTAAAATCTTCATACACTGTTTACATTTAGATTTAACAAAACAACATAGATTATACGAGGATAGTTCAATAAGTCTTTAGAATAAAGTATAAAATCAATTTTTTTTGGGTAAATTTTTTTTTATTTTTCAACATAATCTCCTTGGAGCTCTATACACTTGGTCAATCGCTTTTTAAGTTTTTTTAATCCTTCAGAAAAGTGCGTTTTCGGAAGTTCCTCAAAATAAGCACTTACAGAGGCAATGACGTCTTCGTTGTCCGTAAATCTCTGTCCACCGAGCCATTTTTTCAAGTTTGGAAATAAGAAAAAGTCACTGGGGGCTAAATCTGGTGAATACGGTGGGTGTTCGACCAATTCGAATTTTAGTTCTTCAATTTTAGCCATTGAAACGAAGCATGTGTAAACTCGGGCGTTGTCGTGATGAAAGAGAATTTTTTTTCTCGCCAAATGTGGCCGTTTTTTTTTAATTTCTTCTTTCAGCTGCTCTAATAATGATGCATAATACTCACCAGTAATTGTTTTACCCTTTTCCAAGTAGTCAATAAGTATAATTCCACGTGCATCCCAAAAAACTGTAGCCATAACCTTACCAGCTGACTTTACGGTCTTTGCCTTCTTTGGAGCTGGTTCGCCTGTGGAAATCCACTGTTTGGATTGTTCCTTTGTCTCAGGAGTGTAGTGGTGTATCCATGTTTCATCCACAGTCACAAATCGACGAAAAAATTCCTCAGGATTCCGACTTATGCGCGCCAAAAGAGCCTCAGAGGCGACCACTCTATTGCGTTTATTCTCAGCTGAGAGCAAACGCGGCACCCATCTTGCCGATAGCTTTTTCATGCCTAATTTTTCATGTAGAATTGAAACAACTGCACCTATAGATATCCTTGTGGCCTCAGCTAACTCACGCACTTTTAATCTTCTATCCTTCAACACCATATCGTGGATTTTATTGATGATTTCGGGAGTAGTTGCTTCTACGGGCCTTCCTGAACGTGGTTCGTCACTTATTGATGTACGACCACGCTTAAATTCATTTACCCAGTTATAAACCGTTGCTAAGGCAGGGGCAGATGTGCCATGAACTGAATCCAATTCATTTTTTATCTCATATGGAGTTAAACCCTTTAAATGAAAATGTTTAATTACCGCTCTGAACTCGTTTTTTTCCATTTTTCTTAACAAGCAATTTTTTTTTTTCAATTGGTTATAAAAACACGTAAACTCAGAAGATGTGGACTGTGACTGCACCATATATCTTGTCGGGAGTGGTGCTGACTGAAAACAGATGATTTGGAGCGATTCGCGCGCCATCTGTTGGTCATTCTAAAGACTTATTGAACTGCCCTCGTATCTAGTCGGGAGTGGTGCTGACTGAAAACAGATGATTTGGAGCGATTCGCGCGCCATCAGTTGGTCATTCTAAAGACTTTAATTATTAGTTTGCTTTTATAAGACAAATACTCATACACAAATACAACCACATATAGGTACATGTATGTTTAAAAATTTCAATAACAGAATTGAGATAAAACATTATTATAAGAAACTTGACAAACTACACCAAAGAAATAAGGATTGTACAGATTATTTAATTTGCCGTTCTTGGTTGATTATTTTACAAGAGGATGATTGATTCAAGACTAGCAATTATCAATAACTTTTGAAGAATTGACGTGCTATCACTGAGTTTATTCTATCATCATTACACTGGTTGGAATCTGTATAGTGTCTTTAAGTGTTAAATAATGAAACAAAGTGATTCTAAATCAAAATTAGTGTTTGTATAACTTTCTTAATAACTTAAAATCTATGTTACCATATAATGTAAAATCTATAATAATAATATTTAAAATATATCAATAGAAATCAAATATATAAAAATAAATAACCACCTAATATACAAGATAATTTCTAACAAACAATTTAGATTCAGAAAATGAATAGGGACAACACATGCACTAGCTATTGTAACTGAATTTATGTACAAAAACCTAGACATAAGTAAAATTATTATAGCTACTTTCCTATACCTAGCAAAAGCATTTGATACAGTTGACCATTTAATTTTTTTAGAAAAACTAGAGAAGTATGGTATAAGGGGTATTGCACTAAAACTAATAAAAAGCTATCTTTGTAACAGAAAACAAATTGTTAGAATACAAGAATTAAAAAGTGATTCTTTAACAGTAGTATCGGGTATTCCACAAGGAACAATGCTTGGTCCTCTGTTATTTATTATTTATATTAATGATATATTTAACCTAATGCCTAATGACACTATCGTCTCATATGCTGATGATACTGTAATGCTAAGTTCCGAAGAAAATTGGGAGAAACAACTACCTTAATGAACAAAATGCTAGACGAAGTAAACGATTGGTTAGCATTCAATCAACTGGCATTAAACACTGAAAAACGGTATTCATAACTTTTGCAAGCTATAATGATAAGATACCAAATTACATTGAAAAAAAATACAAGAAAAATGTTTAAAAAAATTCAATGTTGTAAATAAACCTAGGGGCAATTATAGATATGAACATGAGATGGTCACTTCATATACTTAATATAGTACAACGAACTAAGTACTTAGTTTATATATTTGCTAAATTGAATAAAATAATGAATAAAAAAATTAACTACTTATTATATATTATGGATTATTTAATAGTTTGGCTAGTTATGGTATAGTGGCGTGGGGCTCGGCCTACGATAGTACCATTAAGCCACTTTACCAATTACAAAAATAGAATATTTAAGATAATAGGTACTAATAATAATAACTGGCAGAAAAAATTCCATGCCTCTAAATATCAAAGGAACTTATACTCGTATACTCCAAACATTGGTTTTTAACTACAATACCTACAAAAATATATATTAAAATTTAAACAGCAAAACTAGAAATAAAAGCCTAGAGCTACCTAAAGTTCCTTTAGAAATAGGTAAAAAGATACTATATATAACGCAAGAAAATATTTAAATCAATTACCAAATGAGTTGAAAAACTTAAATTATAGTATGGAAAATGTAAAGAACAAAATCAAAAAATGGGTGATATTTAATGTATAATAATATTATTTAATATATTAAGACAATCATTTATTGTTGATAGTTTTCCGATGTTAGTTTTTAATTATAGTTTTAGTTTGCAATTTAAAATAATATTAACTTATAATATTATTCTTAATTGCAATTAATTATTATT
This sequence comes from Gastracanthus pulcherrimus, assembly GCA_949152435.1. NCBI lineage: Eukaryota > Metazoa > Arthropoda > Insecta > Hymenoptera > Pteromalidae > Gastracanthus > Gastracanthus pulcherrimus. The sequence continues at coordinate 61,599,373 of OX424573.1, read as the reverse complement.
AACGTTTAGTTATTATTATTGTTTTGGATTTTAAACACGTATTTTAAAATCTATAAGCAAATATATAATATAATATTAAGATTAACTAGGATTGTGTACAGTTAATAAAAACTACCTCCTACGATACTTGATGCTTGCCGCAATGTAAAGCATCAAGGTTCTCTGTACCTGATTGAATAATACTAATAATAATAATAATATTATATTTTAATTTCTCTGTATGTTAAAATCAAATAAATCTAAAAATGTTCTTTGAATATTAACTTCTTTTTACTTCTCTAAACTTTAAAACGAAGCTTTTAATAGTTTATGTAAATACTGGCCTTATTTAACGGAAGATGTTAATATCTTACTGTATTAACTAATTCTATGGATACAAATTAAATAAAATGTAAGTGTTTATGAACTTCTATTGTTAAAGTAAAATGGAAAAATAAATGGATGAAAATAATTATTGCGACTTAATTATTGTTATTTGTATCTTAAACTAGTGTGAAAATAATTTTTGGAAACTTTTGATTTATGTGTTCAACTCGAGCAGTGTAAGAAATTGTTCTCATCTTTAATTTACCGCGCAAATTAATAATGAGACTGTGACGTCGCGAAATTTCCCATTTACGTATTCTGACCGAGAATATGTTTTTAACGCGAACGTGACACGCGGGTAATTTAATTTGTCAAGCGAGCATTAAAATGCTCTCTCAACACACGGAAAGATATAAGAAATAATAATAGTTGTTCAAGTTTAAATAAGATACCTAGGATAACCTCCTAAGATCTTATATATATTTTAGTCTTTGAAATTACAAGGTAAAGGAGTATATAAAAGTTTAGGAATAGAAGAGTGTCGCCATCGGCTGTCGAACTCTGTCTGACTGATGGTGACTCGCTCTCCTCTCCTTGAAGGCGGTGACATTCGTGGCGTCATTGTGGGTGCAAAGGGAAGAAGGGATATGAGTATCTCCACCCCTGCTTCCTCTTGGCGAATGAAAGCGAGTTTCCACTGGGTTTTCCCCGCATCGCCGACCAATCAGCTAAAGGCTACAAGGCCCGTACTGGCGTGGGAGAGAGTCAGAGTGGAGCCCTTTAGTCCCTCTGATAACGCCACGCTGTACACACATGTCTGAGAGTGCGGCGTTTTTCTCGCCTTTTTTCAAGTGTAGTAAACAAGTAGTGCATTGTTTCGGCTTGTTCGTTTCCGGGGGCCCTTAAAATCCGTCTCGAGTGAAAGGGCAGCCGGGCACGTACGCAGTTTTTTCTCGGTTCTTCGAGTTTTTTCGCTGAACATATTATTTATGGTTCTTCTCAGGTTTTCCGCTCGCAGAGAAAAACAATCATAAATAATACTGTATCAGGTTTCAGCTTCGAATTTTACAACCGTTTTTTCGAGTGACTGTTAAGATAATTTACACGCTTGTTTGCTACGTTTTAGGCACGTACAAAATAAATTAAAATATCCAACCGTTTCCGTGGGAAAACTAACGAAACTAAAGTGAACGACTATATCGTAATATCTGCATTTTAATATTAGCGCATAATATAATACATATATATACTATACACGGAGAGAAGTTTTCTGGTAGAAGGAACGTGCCGCACAGCGGCTGAAAAGAGCTTGACGCTCATCACCGCGTGGCGGCGTGCCGTACGAGAATTAGTCAGTGATCGTCGCTGGTGAAGACAATGACGCCGCTGCAGAACATTTCTCTCTCTCTCTCTATATATATATATATATATATATATATATTGCGTGATTCACAATTTCAACATTTTTATGGACGTTTACTAAATTTCGAAAATGGACTTATTCTGTCATGGTTCTGAGCGTTATACATAGCTATATGATACTTTATTAATGATATATATATATATATATATATATATATATATATATATATATATATATATATATATATATTCATTTCTATCATCGTTAATCATCATTAATAAAGTATCATATAGCTATGTATAACGCTCAGAACCATAACAGAATAAGTCCATTTTCGAAATTTAGTAAACGTCCATAAAAATTTTGAAATTGTGAATCACGCCAATATTTACCTGATTTGAACGTTGCAATTAATAAAAGTGATAAAATTCATCAGATTTCACTTTTTTATGTCAATAATATTGAAATGTTTGTCATATATAAATATGTATATAAATGTATATAAACAAAAATGTTTTCTGCATTTATTATTTGGGACAAGTCAAAAATAAGAACATGATCTTCTTTCTCTCGATCTGTTTAATTTAAAACTAATTTGAAGAATGATATCGCTTTTTTTAGAAACTATCGGTATTATAAAATGAAACATAATTTTTTTTAGTAACTTCTATTGAAAATGTATGTAACTGTCTTTAATAATATAATATACATATTTTGATAATATAAACTCTAACTAATTACATTATCAAAATTGTTATTATGTCACACAGGTTGTACTTAAAGTGGATCTATACTTATTTTTTTTAAATAAAAAAAATGTTATCTGTTAGATTTAAAAAAATTTCATAATCAACAAACCATTCAATGAAAATAAGTAACTTTGCATCTGTACCCTGATAAGACAAAACATTATTAAGACGTCTTAAAAAAGACGACATAACGTATTTTTTCAATGTCCAAAAGGACGTTATAAAAACGTCTTTTAAACGTCATTTTGGCCGCAGAATGTTTCCAAAAAATCTTTTATAGAAGCCTTTAAAGACGTTCTTTAAACGTTAAAAAAACGTCTTTAATACGTCTCCATAACAGTGAATGACGTTTTTAAGACGTCTTTAAGATATTTTTATATCTGAAAGTAACGTTCCAGAAACGTCTTATTAACGTCATTTTAAAGTATTTTATTAATAGAAGCTCTAGGAAACGAATAACTGTAGACGTTATAAAGACGTCTTAAAGACGTTTTTCCAACCTAGTATATACGTCCATAAAATGTTATAATGACGACAAAAGGACGTTTTTGTGACGTCTATATATATATATATATATATATATATATATATATATATATATATATATATATATATATATATAAAAAAATTTTTTAATCAATCATTATACTTTTATTTATTGAATGACTTGGTACACAAGATAAATGATCATTTTTTCAAAGATGTAAGAGGATATTTATTAATTTTAAAAGCGATTATACAATAAATCACCTAAAGAATCTTAATCAATAATGCTTAAACTTAAGTTACATTCAATGTTACAAAATATCTGCTTACTAGCTTGCTATTATAATTGAAGGCTCGATAATCAGGACTTGTTCCGGTTTGTTCGACATCCTGATGCCGTCGACTGTTGAGCAGCTTATCTCCGTAGACTGTTCGACGTAACCGTCGCCGTATCCGCAGACGTCGCGCGCTCCAACGTCCTCGTCGTCGTCGCTGCTACACTGCTGCCGCTCGCTTCAGTTTTCACACACCGCTTACTTATCTTTCTCTTTCTCACTCTCTCTTGCTCTCTGTCTCTTTCTCGCACACCTGACACGACTCTCTGCGACTCGGGCTCGCGCGAGCACTTCCGGAGACGTATTAAAGACGTTTTTTTAACGTTTAAAGAACGTCTTTAAAGGCTTCTATAAAAGATTTTTTGGAAAAATTGCGCGGCCAAAATGACGTTTAAAAGACGTTTTTATAACGTCCTTTTGGACATTGAAAAAATACTTTATGTCGTCTTTTTTAAGTCGTCTTAATGACGTCTTAATAATGTTTTGTCTTATCAGGGTAGGCGTACCAATGTAGAACTAAATATTTAAATGTGTTGTTCCCGAAATTTATTTTTAACTTCAAAACGTTCCTCGCACATTTAGCGTAGGTGGATCTAGCTGTAACTATCTGCAAGTTAGTTTTATTTTTCAAGAAGTGCGTACATACACATTTTTGCCGATAAAATATGTAAACAAAAACATGGTATTTTTAGAAATCGGTATATATTCTTCTTTTTTGTTACTAATAACATATTAAAATTTTGAAACAAAATTCGGAATGTATAAGGATTTTGTAAAATCAGTGTAGGCCTACCTTAAGGGGACACATCGCCTTGGAACTTAATAACAACACTTATTTGTATGAGTCCATAAAAATTAAATAATAAAGCTTTCTCTTTGAGATAGCGAAATAAGCATTATTTGTTTTTTTTTTAATTGCTAATAATTTGTACATTTGTACAAAATATTATTTATTTTAATAAATATAATACCTTTGAATTAATTTGTACATTACCTTATTGCAGTAGTAAAATAAAGATATATATTCAACCTAACTTTGTTAAAATTTTGATAAGTATACACGGAAAAACTCATTCAAAATAATTCTTTTGGCAAATTTTTTCTATTTTTTACAAATTCTTTAAATAAAAGTATTTATCATTTTTAAAAACGCTAGTTTATTAAAAATAAACAATTTCAGAAGTTTTTTCTTTATTTTGGCATCAACTTAACTTTCTTAAATTATAAATATCATTCTAATATGCACTAAAAAATTTATGGTACTGTCAGTTTAACTTAAAAGAAACTTATTTTTCTGAAGAACTTCAATTATATTTGTTGTAAAAAAAGAAAAAATGTATGTACAAGTTAGTAATGTAATTATAAACATCCCATGTAGATTTTTTTAACACATTCAGTAAAACAGTAAAAGAAGTACAGTAATCAGAAAACTTTTGTTGTTACCTTTTTACTACATACTTATATAAGTGTTATAAACAGAAAAAATGATACTTTCAAAAAATGTTAATACTTATTAAAGTATTAATTAACTTTTGTAAGGTAAAGATGGGGATGTAATAAATTAGTACAATAAAACTTAACGTAAAGTTAAACTTCTATTTTAAATAAATTTATAACTAAAAATACCATGTTTTTGTATACATATTGTATCGGCAAAAATGTGTATGTACGCACTTCTTGAAAAATAAGACTAACTTGCAGGTAGTTACAGCTAGATCCACCTACGCTAAATGTGCAAGGAACCTTTTGAAGTTAAAAATAAATTTCGGGAACAACACATTTAAATGTTCAGTTCTACATTGGTACGCCTACAGATACAAAGTTACTTATTTTCATTGAATGGTTTGTTGATTATGAAATTTTTTTAAAAAAATAAATATAGATCCACTTTAAGTACAACCTGTCTGACATAATAAAAATTTTGATAATATAATTAGTCAGAGTTTATATTATCAAAATATGTATATTATATTATTAAAGACAGTTACATTCATTTTCAATAGAAGTTACTAAAAAAAATTATGTTTCATTTTATAATACCGATAGTTTCTGAAAATAGCGATATCATTCTTCAAATTAGTTTTAAATTAAACAGATCGAGAGAAAGAAGATCATGTTCTTATTTTTGACTTGTCCCAAATAATAAATGCAGAAAACATTTTTGTTTATATACATTTATATACATATTTATATATGACAAACATTTCAATATTATTGACATAAAAAAGTGAAATCTGATAAATTTTATCACTTTTATTAATTGCAACGTTCAAATCAGGTAAATATTGGCGTGATTCACAATTTCAACATTTTTATGGACGTTTACTAAATTTCGAAAATGGACTTATTCTGTTATGGTTCTGAGCGTTATACATAGCTATATGATACTTTATTAATGATGATTAACGATGATAGAAATGAATATACATACACATATATATATATATATATATATATATATATATATATATATATATATTCATTTAGAGCTGCATGATATTTAATTATAAAAGTTAAATGTACCAAAAAGAGTTTTATTAATTAAATTAAAATAAGGGCCACATAAATTGTTAAAGCGGCATGAGCTCGATATCTTATTACTCAAGAATTTGTGGGCCACATGCCTCGCTTATACGTATTATGTGCATAATGCGGTGAGCGTCGTGCGTTGCGCGCGTGCCGACGGGCGAGAGAAAAACTAGTGATCGCCTTCACTGCTTTACTCGATGCCTGTCACGGGAAAACACCGTGACAGCCACCAAGAAATGTTCTGCCGCGGCGTCATTGTCTTTACCAGCGACGATCACTGCCTAATTCTCGTACGGCATGCCGCCACGCGGTGATGAGCGTCAAGCTCTGTTCAGCCGCTGCGCGGCACGTTCCTTCTACCAGAAAACTTCTCTCCGTGTACGCGAGTTCGAGAATCCCGGGAAGTCGCCGGACTTCACACCTCATCCCTTATGGAGAAGCTGTGTTGTAATAACCAGCTTCTTACTAATATAAATTTCATAGTTCTATATTGTAGGAAAATCTTATAAATATTCTATATTTTAACACACATATAATCAATTCTAATTCTTTTCTAAGTCACGCATACTCATTATGACTATATTAACATATTGCTTTTTAAATACCCTGGTAGAAAATTATCTAGTTTTATCGAGGCCCTCGATTATTTCCAAGTCAAACTAGATAGATCTACATAGTTCTAGATTAATTTTCTACCAGGGTCTATACCTTTTATATAAATACACATTAGGACGGTCGTTAATTTTTTTTTCTTAGCGGACTTTCTCCTCGGGTGAAAATGGGTTCCATATGATGCAAAAACTCTGTGCAAACAGGAATTAATTTTTTAAAATCGATTTAACACGTGTCTCAAAGCACTTCAAATGTTCCATGTATTTTAAATAGGAAAAACTGGTTAAATCGTTTATCCTTCTAAATTCGAGTGAAAATTTCGGAATTTCATTAATATAGTCTTATGTATTTTGAGTCGCTGAATCGATTGGTACGATTAGTTTTAACCTAAATAGAGATATAAAAGTTTTATCAGCAAAAAAAGTCTAAAATTTCGAAAAATGAGCGATATAAAGGCAATTATCTGTTTCGTAACGTCCATAATCAGTCAAATTTGTTTTGAAAAACATGTATTTTTATGTAATTTGAGCCGCTGAATCAGATAATGTTATTAGTTTTTGTCTATATAGCGATAAAAAAATCCTACAAGAAAAAACATCTAAGATTCGAAAAATGAGTGAAAAAAAGACAATTATTTGGCGCGTAACGACCATTATCAATCAAATTTGTTTTCAATAACATATATTTTTGTGTATTTTGAGTCGCTGAATCGAATGGTATTATTAGTTTTTTGCTGGATAAAAGATAAATTAAATTTATAACGCAAAATTGTTAAAGAAATTTGAATAATCAATGAAAAAGAGCAGATAATTTGCTTACAACGATGATGGTCGTTAAAAAATTAGTCATTTTTTCTCACTATCTTGCAGTATTATATATTTTGGGAGCTGAAATGAATGGTGTCATTAGCTTTTTTTCATTTTTGGGATAAAAAAAGGAATTCGAAGGGAAATAATAAGAATTATATGCTTTGAATGATCATTATCATTTATAAGTATTACATTCCCTCCAATAACTCACAAATTTCTTGATGTAAAAAGGATAGAAAACTTACTTTCGACGTATCTATTACTTTAATTCAATCTGTTACAGCAAATCGAATTTATAATCTTTTATTGATTTAAAATAATTATAAGCTGTTAGAAGAAGAAAAATCTTTCAAAAGATTATTTTGTAGGTAAAAACTATGAAGGACTGGAAAATAAAGGGAGAAAATTAATCTTGAAAGTTTACACGTCATTTTTTTAATAACTTTTCAATTATACAGATTCAAAATAAAATTTCAAATTATCTTCCATACATCATAAACTAAAACTATTTACAGGTTATATATTCATTTAAATTATTCATTAGTATGACTTCATCAATGTGTCCTTGTTACTATCTGGAAATATACTACGGTAATCTTCAATCACAGGTAATAAGTATTGCGATTCCTTGGAATCCTTGGTCAGAAGGTTATTGAACTCTTGATGTGTAAACTTTCAAGATTAATTTTCTCCCTTTATTTTCCAGTCCTTCACAGTTTTTACCTACAAAATAATCATTTGAAAGATTTTTCTTCTTCTAACAGCTTATAATTATTTTAAATCAATAATAGATTATAAATTCGATTTGCCGTAACAGATTGAATTAAAGTAATAGAAACGTCGAAAGTAAGTTTTCTATCCTTTTTACATCAAGAAATTTGTGAGTTATTGGAGGGAATGTAATACTTATAAATGATAATGATCATTCAAAGCATATAATTCTTATTATTTCCCTTCGAATTCCTTTTTTTATCGCAAAAATGAAAAAAAGCTAATCAGACCATTCATTTCAGCTCCCAAAATATATAATACTGCAAGATAATGAGAAAAAATGACTGATTTTTTAACGACCATCAACGATGTAAGCAAATTATCTGCTCTTTTTCATTGATTATTCAAATTTCTTTAACGATTTGGCGTTATAAATTTAATTTATCGCTTAGCTAGCAAATAACTAATAATACCATGCGACTCAAAATACACAAAAATATATGTAATTGTAAACAAATTTGACTGATTATGGACGTTACGAAACGGATAATTGCCTTTTTATAGCTAATTTTTCGAAATTTTAGAATTTATTGCTAATAAAACTTTTTTATCGCTATTTAGGTGAAAACTAATGATACCAATCGATTCAGCGGCTCAAAATACATAAGACTACATAGCTTTAATAATGAAATTCCGAAATTTTCACTGGTATTTAGAAGGATAAACGATTTAACCTGTTTTTCTCATTTAAAATACATGGAAAATTTGAAGTGCTTTGAAGCACGTGTTAAATCGATTTTAAAAAATTAATTCCTCTTCGCGCAGAGTTTTTGCATCATATAGAACCCATTTTCATCCTGAGAGAAAGTCCCCCAAGAAAAAAAAAATTAACGACCGCCCTAATACACATATACATATACATATATCAGTTTAACCTGATCGTAGCATGTTATAATTTGTTTAAGTGTACTTCTTTGGTACCTTTATTGTTTTAAATCTCTGCATTAAAGGTATTTATTTTTGCTATAACATAAGGACCGATATAATCTTTGTCGAATTTGGAGCTACGCACTTCTTTTATTATATATACCGAATCGCCTATTTTAAATTCTTGTATATTAAGAAAACGATGATAATAAAATTTATATTTTTCTTTGGCCTGATTCAGTCTTTCAGATACTGTTGCTTGGGTGTGAGAAAATTTACGGAATGAATCGTCTATAAATTCGGAATATGTTAAAGGTACCTTTTGATTAGCAAATTCAGAATATATGCGGGCTTTACGATTGTAAAAGATCTCGAATGGGGTAAATTGATGGGTCTCATGGACGTGAGTGTTAAAAGAAATCATGCCGAATCGAATCCACTCGTCCCAAGTGTCTTCGGCACAATAATGTTTTATGTATTCAATAAACGTATGATGGGATCTTTCGAGGGCGCCTAATGATTGGGGACGAAAAGTTATTGATTTTATCTGACGAATTTTAAATATTTGGCATACTTGTTTCATTATCCTGCTGAGAAATTTGGACCCTCATCCATTTGAATAGTTTAGGGGCATACATGTCGCGTAATAAAATCCCTTGATAAAGCAAAATCCACAGATACAGCATCCATTATGGGAAGAGGAATGGCATCGGAATATTTGGATAAACAATCTTGCAAGGTTAATAAGTAACGATTTCCGTTCTTAGTGACTGGTAGTGGTCCTACTATATCCATTTGGACTTTCTCTAATATGGTTTGGGGGGTGTCCGTTATCTGTAAAGGTTGTCGAGTTCTAACTCTAGTTAATTTATTTTCTTGGCAACTTGGACAAGACCGGATATAATTTCGAACATCTTCTTTCATGTTTGTCCAATAAAAATCTTTACGAATTTCTCGATAAATCTTATTTATTCCTGCATGTCCACCTGGCACAGAGTCATGATATTCTTTAATTCTGTCTAATTTTTCATTCTCATCTGGAAATTTTAAATGATTTGTACAAATAAAAATAGTGTATCCGTGTGTTCCAAATGTATCAACAAAAAGACTTTCAATTGCCTGCCATTGAAGTTTATCAAGTCCATTTCCCGTATTACTTACTCTTATAACATTTATATTTTCGTTTTCCATAGAGGTTTTAAGACAGGCAATGGCATTCTGTACATCTGTTAATGAAGAAATATTATCAAAAGAGTCTGCTACAACTAAATTAAAAACATATTGGTTTTCAACTTTAAAGGTTACACATTGACCTACTTCCAAAGTTATATCATTAAAATCTTCCTTAGAAAGCATATGGTTATTCAATATATCTTTACTCGTCATATTAGAAAATTGTACGTCTAAGGAAATGAAATGGACTATAGGATCATGTTTCATGAGCAAGTGGTCTTTCGTATATCTAATGCAGGTGTAATCAATAGAAAGAATAAGTTGCACACATTCGAAATTCGCTCCTGGAACAGGGTCAGAACCTGGTCTTTGATATTCTTTCAGTACTCTTCCAGTACTGTTTTCTAGCTCTATCATGTAATTTACCAGGCAATCTTGCCTCTTCAGTGCCGTACAGGTACTGGTCTCAATTTAGTCCAAACTGATGTCCACCGGACATTCCTGTCCCTTCAGTGCCGTACAGGTACTGGTCTTTGTATTATCAGAAAGGACCTTCATATGGCATTTATGCCCTTTCATCACCTTGCCATTACTGGTCTCAAACTCAACCATTTTTCTTTTGCGACAGTTCTGACCCTTGCCATTGTCACACTGTATATTTTCTATTTCTTTACAGTCAAACATAAATGAAGTGGAAACTAGAAAAACGTTAGCAATGAGAATTTCCATGTTAAGAGGGTCACTGTCCTCTTCAAAATCTGTAACCGGTGACGCGCCAGCGCTGGCAGTCATCTTTTCCAGATCTTTTGAAGACAATTCAATTGATAGTTCAATAGGATTTCGGGATAGTGCGTCTGCATTAGAATTTACGCGACCTGGTTTATAAAAGACTTTAAATTGATATTCGCGAAGTCGAATACGCCATCGGGCTAAACGAGAATGTGGATTTTTTAAATTGTACAACCACACAAGAAGTTTATGGTCAGTGACTAATGTGAACAGGCGGCCATACAGGTAAGGTCTGAAAATTTCCACCGCGAAAACCATGGCTAATAATTCTTTTTCTGAGGTATTATGTTTATCTTCTGCTTTATTTAATGCTCTAGATGCAAAAGCGACGGGGAGGTCCGCATTTATGATCCCTTGACTTAAAACGGCACCGAGAGCAAAATTTGATGCATCGAAAGTAACTATGAGAGGTTGATCAAATTTAGGGTATTGTAAAATTGGCTCTGTATATAAAATATTACGAAGAGTGTCAAAAGCTTTCTGTTGCATTTTTGTCCAATTATAGTATCATTTTTTAACAATGAGGTTAATGGCTTAGCTATTTTTGATAAATATTTTATAAAACGCCTATAATAACCTATTAAACCTAAAAACTGTTTTATGTTTTTCCTAGTTTTTGGTCAAGGAAAATTTTTAACTGCTTCTATCTTTTTTAGATCTGGTTTAACCGCTTCTCTTGATATTACGTGACCGAGATAATTGATTTCGCGGCGAAGGAAGTGACATTTTTCAGGTTGCAATACTAAACCAGCGTGTTTTAATCTGCTTAAGAGATTAGACAATTTCTTATGATGTTCCTGCAAGGTTTTTGCATAAATAATTATGTCATCCATGTAAATAAATAAGTCAATTCCTTGAAGGTCAGATAGAATATTGGCCATCGCTCTTTGAAAAGTAGTGGGGGCTCCTTTTAATCCAAAAGGCATACTATTGAATTCGAATAACCCAAATGGAGTTTGAAAAGCAGTATAGGGAAATATCGCGCATGTCCGATTTGTTCGAGTATATCGGTTATATTAGGGAGCGGATAAGCATCTCCGACACTTGCTTCGTTGATTTTACGGCAATCTATAACCATACGATAACGAGGGTTTCCGTCAGCACTTGGTGTTTTATTAACAATCCAGATAGGGGAACAATAAGGAGACGTAGAAGGTTGAACTGTATTATCATTTAACAATTTTTGAACCTGTTTTTCAGCTTCTTTTTTGAAAACATGGGGCAAACGGTATTGTTTTGTACGAATCGGAGTATTATGAAGCATGTTAATTTTGTGTGTAACGGTTTTAGCACCTGGTAAAGAATCACCATCTAAATGAAATTGGTCACAAAACTTTTCTAATAATATTAACAAACTACCTGTTTCTTCTTCACTTAAACCATCAAGGTTTATTAATTTTAATAGCCTAACAAATCTATCCGCACCTATTTTCTTAATTTCTATTTCATTATTGACTAGTTTGGATGAGTTTAAGGGAATAGAATATTCCTCTATTTTGGGGGCTGGGAATGTGGCATCTATTGTTTCCATACTTGAGTTTATTGCAAAAACTTTTACTAAGCCTTCTTCCGGGAAAACAAGGGATTCTCCAAGGTAAACATCGGGGCCAATGTCAATCCAAGGAAGGTAACCATCTTTTAGATTAGTGGGTTGGATGGGTAAAGCAACTAAAACTTTACTTCGCGGTGGGAGATTAATAAGGATAAGTTGCACACAGATTAATACGACTAAGTTTGGTAAAGGGATAAGACTGAGAATCGACTATCATCTGCCCTTTTCCATGTAATTTAAAAATTAAATTGGCTTCCTTTTTCTCCAAAAAATTAATTCCTATAATCCCCTTTGCCATTACAGAAAAGTCGTCAGAGACGACTTGAAATATCACATCAGTGTTCTCTAATTATATAATTACTTCACCAAGTGTTTTTACTAAACCTGACCCGATTCCGATAAGATTGTAAATTATTTTGTTGTTTATAATAACTTCGGATTTTATTGAGCTTTGTTTGATTATGTTAATAGGACAACCCGTATCTATTAAGAATAATGTACTAACATCTGTAAGCAAGGTGCTTTTGAAGATGACCGTTTGTTCTCGCTCGCTAAACTTCCGGAATGGCTGCCTGTGCGACTTACCGAGTTGGCACGGATCATAAAAGAAATCGTCCTTGTCAGAAAATTTCTCCCCACTCACGAGGCCTTTGCTGACTAATTCGCGCACCGTACGTTCGTTCACGTGGCCGAGCCTCTCGTGCCATACTCGCCAACTCGCGGTAGAAACGTTCGCCTCGATCGCGCTTTTCCCGGAAACGACTCTAAACAGCATCCGATAGATCTCGTTCTGCACCTTCACTCCCGTCGCGAGCACCTCGTCCTGTCTCATAATTTTCACAAACTTTTCTCCGAACACCACGTGGCGTCCGCCTTTCGTCGCGACGTCGACCGAAAACAAGTTTTTCGTAACTGCCGGAACGTAGAGAACTTTCTCGATACGCGCATTCTCCCACGAGCCGTCGACGAACTTTTCAATGGGGATTGTTCCGTCTCCCACAACAGCGCAATTCTTGCCGTCGCCGAGCGTGACCGAACTGCCGTCTGTAACTTCCCGATAGTCGACGAACCGCTGGCGCTTGTTGGTAATGTGCCGAGACGCTCCGCTGTCGGTCAACCAGATCTCTCGCAGATCGGCGACCAGCACGTCTTTCACACTCGCGATTCTCGAAACACTTTTCCCGCGCTTACCGTGCTCCGCCGTGTCCGCCATGAACGCGCAATCTCTCGATTCCCGCGATTCACTGTTGTCGCATATGGCTTTCGATTTTCGCTTCGATTTACACTCGCGTGCGTAGTGTTCTTTTTGTTTACACTTGAAACACTCGACATCTTCAGGATCGCGCCATTTTCTCGATGACTTTTTCTTATGTTTCGTACCCGAACTTTCACTTCGCTCCGTTTTATTGTCTCTTCGCAGAGCCGAAAAAGCACCCTCGGAATCCTCGCTCGATGTCATTCGAGCTTCCTCTCGGATTAATCGCTCCTGTAGATTTTCCAACGTCTGCCGCTCCGGATCGACGCTATCCCACGCCATCTGAAACGCCGCAAACTTCGGCGACAAACTCGCGAGCATCTTCGCGATAATCGTTACGCTCGAAACTGTCTCACCCACATCCGCCAAATGTGCGGCCATATTCTGCACTTTTGCTATGTGATTCACCACGGAGTCTCCCGCAGACATCTGATATTCGTGGAACTTTTGTGTGAGCATCAATCTGTTCGACGCCGACGTTCGCTCGTGCACTCTCACAAGTCCGTCCCACATGTCCTTCGCAGTCGTACACACGATTAACGGCTCGAGCTGCTTTGGCTCCAATGTGGACGATATCAAATACGTTGCCCTCGCGTTGTCGTTTCGCCACACTACTCGCAAAGCTGCCTGCTCCGCTGCCTCGCCGACCACTTCCGGCTGCAACGTCCGTTCACCGCTCACGACATCTTGCACTCCGTACACCGTAAATAATGCGCACACTTGAAATTTCCAGCACTGAAAAGTCTGTCCATTGAATTTCGTGACATTACGCGCCGAGATGTCTTCGGACATATCGAATTCGAAATCGCGAGAACGCTCGCGATTAGCAACACTTCAGAAAATTGCACCGACGTCGACCTCGTGTTCGCGCGCCTTTTCTATTCCTCCGAATCTCTACACAAAATGCGCAGACAGGGTCACTGGGCCCATAACCTATTGACGCTATCGTATAATGTGTAGATTGGATGAGGAGAATAGAAGGGATGTATAAATAACTCTCGTAACGCTTCTCGAATATGATTGGTAAAAGTTTTATTGAATACTCAGCTACGTGCGTGATGGCGGCTCGTGCCCAACAGACGCTCAGCCGTCGCTTACCCGCTGGCTCGCTTGTCGCTACAGTCTCCCTCTTACGAACGAACATCGCCGGCATATCGGCACTCTACTTAGCCTACGGTACACGCGCTGGACTACATCAACATAAAACTTTCTTAATAACTGTAAACCTACGTTATCATATGGTATAAAATCTTATAACGAGCGTTTTCGCCGCTCGTGGGAAGACCGACAAACTCGCACGCATATGGTGAAATATAGAATTATAAGTAGAAATAAAATGATCAATTCGGAGTCGCTGTTCTCCAGCAGACTCCGCAATAAGGCTGCAGCAGAAGGCCGCATTAACAGGGCGCCAGACACTGATTTTAGATGAAAAACTACCTCAGCAGTGCCCCTGAGATTAAGAAAAAAAAGATTTTATGATTTCATTGGTGACTGCACTGGCTCGGCTAGACCGGCAGAGAGTCGTGAGGTCAATCGGCACGAGCTACTTACTTTTCTCAAGCGAGAGACGGTTACAGACGAGTATGCACACTATGGTAGGAATAGAAATAATAAGACTTGATATTAATTAAATTTGAGCCTTTAATGATACCTAATTACTGTTTGCGTATCATTACAAAAAAAACTAGTGCCTTTAAAAAGGCAATTTATCTGCTTACTTAAAGTTAGGACGGGCTCGATCGTTCTTAAAATTAGCCTGTCTAATCCCTAGCTCTAATATGACTCAAACAAAATATAATACAAAAAAAAAATAAAGAAAACTATTTTAGCAAAATTTAACGATATGGAAGATATGAAAATATTGGCCCTGAGGCACTCTACATACCAAAAAAAATTAATTAATTAAACAATATCAAAGAAATTATATGTAAAATATAAAGTGATTAAATATATATAGATAAAGGCCCCGTAGGCACCTATTAATAATCTAAACTAAGCTATGTGATATCCAAAAGCTCTCGTACTCTACCTCATTTTCATTCGCGAAAAACACGTGCTCGCAGGCACGCGGTCGCTCCGGGAGCTACTACGAACGATTGCTTCGAAGTTTTAAATTTTAAGAAGGCGCGAGAGAAAGAAATACGCTAGCGCAAATTTCTACTGCCTCAATGTAGGCACGCTTTGAAAAACTTACAGTTTGGCGGCGGAGCGAGTCTCGTCGTCGAGTTCGGTGCCTGGAGGCAAGACCGATACTAATAATTTATTAAAAGAAACAAAATTATATTTAACTTGAAATATAAAATAAATTAATAGGCCGAACTAAACAATTCAATATGAAAAAGTAATTGAAAGCGACGGCAAAACGAGTTGAAAGATCGCGGCGCGGGAGACACGATGGATGGCGCGTTTCAGCAAGTCCAGGTCCCGATGTCGTCCCTCGAAGGCAGCCAGTAGATCAGTAATTAGCCCAACGTCTCCAGCACATCCCCGAGGCTCCGTAATGCTACGCGGACAGTGCTGATTGGCCGCGAGCTGGCTGCGCTGTCGTCGTCGCCAGGTGGGTGCGTAACGCCTCTTTCGTCCCCTTCTCTCCCACTATTGCTCGGAGCCACTGTAATGTACATTGACTTGCAGTTTCGTGAGCCATTATTCCGCGAGGGAATTTTAAAACATTTAATTTCGTTGGTGAAATTAAAACTTTAGAGGTGCAAACGAGCAAGCACGCCTGCTCGGGTGTTTTATGTTAGAAAACACAGAAGGCTGCAACGAAATTACTTATGGGGAGAGAACTTAGGAAGTTAGAAAGAATAACTTAACTCGGCCTGGTTTAGGCAATTCTTGATGATGACGACGACCAGTAGCATAGGCAGGCTCATGTAGCTAAAGGCGCTCGGAGTGTGCGTCGACGTTGTTGGTACTGCTGGGAGGTGTTGAGGCTGAAAATGCTGTAAAACTTTCCTCGACGGAATGCGCTAGCAGTTAACTCGGCGAAATGAAAACAAAATAAAATAACAAAATAATAAATAATGATTCGCTTTTCTATACGGCCCCAGACGAGAAATAGAGTGACTAATCTCCTGGCTGCTGGGTGTCGGATTTTCATTTGAAATCGGCCTAATTCGTAAGGTAGCGCGTGCGTAACAAGCGACAAAAAATCGCTTCGTTACAATCTTTAATAATAATATTTAAAATATCTCAATAGAAATCAAATATATGAAAATAAATAACATCCTAATATACAAGATAATTTCTAACAAACACTTTCTATTCAGAAAAGGAATAGGGGCTACACATGCACTAGCTATTGTAACTGAATTTATATACAAAAATCTAGACAATAGTAAGCCTATTATAGCTACTTTCATAGACGTCGCAAAAGCATTTGATACGGTTGATTATTTAATTTTATTAGAAAAACTAGAGAAGTATGGCATAAACAGTATTACAATAAAACTAATAAAACGCTATCTTTGTAACAGAAAACAAATTGTTAAATAAAATAATTTAAAAAAAAGTGATACTTTAACAGTAGTATCTGGTATTCCACGAGGAACAATACTTGGTCCTTTGTTATTTATTATTTATATTAATGATATATTTAACCTAATGCCTAATAACTCTATCATCTCATATGCTGATGATACTGTAATGCTAAATTCCGAAAAAAATTGGGAAAAACAACTACCTTAATGAACAAAATGATAGACAAAGTAAATAGTTGGTTAGAATTTAATCAACTGGCGTTAAACACTGATAAAACGACATTCATATCTTTTTCAAGCTATAATGATAAAATACCACATCTTATTGAAATAAAAATACAAGAAAAATGTTTAATAAGAGTTTAATGTTGTAAATACCTAGGAGTTACTATAGATATGAACATGAGATGGTCACTTCATATACTTAATATAGTACAACGAACTAAGTACTTAATAGTTTGGCTAGTTATGGTATAGTGGCGTGAGGCTCGGCCTACGATAGTGCCATTAAGCCACTTTACCAATTAAAATATAGAATATTTAAGATAATAGGTACTAATAATAATAACTGGCAGAAAGATTCAATGCCTCTAAATATCAAAGGAACTTATATACTCCAAACATTGGTTTACAACTACAATACCTAATATATATATATATATATATATATATATATATATATATATATATATATATATATATATATATACACATATATATATAAATTTAAACACCAAAACTAGAAATAAAAGCCTAGAGCTACCTAAAGTTCCTTTAGAAATAGGTAAAAACAAAAGTAATAATGTAACGCGACAAAATATTGTAATCGATTACCAAATGAGTTGGGAAACTTATATTATAGTATGGAAAATGTAAAGACCAAAATCAAAAAATGGGTGATATTTAATGTATAATAATGTTATTTAATATATTAAGACAATCATCTATTATTGATAGTTTTCAGATCTTAGTTTTTTAATTTTAGTTTTAGTTTACAATTTAAAATGATGTTAACTTATAATATTATTCTTAATTGCAATTAATTATTAAGGTTTAGTTATTGTTATTGTTTTGGATTTTAAACACGTATTTTAAAATCTATAAGCAAATATATAATATTAAGATTAACTAGGATTGTGAACAGGTAGTTAAACTACCTCCTGCGATCCTTGATGCTTGCCGCAACGTAAAGTATGAAGGTACTCTGTACTTGATTGAATAATATTAATAATAATAATAATATATTTTAAATTCTCTGTATGTTAAAATCAAATAAATCTAAAATGTTCTTTGAATATTAACTTCTTTTAATGTCTAAATTTAAATGAACATTATTTCCTTCTTAGAACAAAATTAATTTAAAAAATTAGTAGATTAATTGTGATATATATTGACCTCAACGTGCATGTAAATGTGTTAATTATTTGTACATAAATAGCTGTTATACACACTCAATAATTCACTCATACTACGCAAGAAAATAAACTATTTGCCTATTTTTTAGTGATATTTCTCTTTTAGAATTAAGAGTAGATTTGATAAAATTTAATTTGACTTAATCAATTTAAAAACTATATAAATATTTTCAATGTCTGTAATTTCTATCAACAGAGTAATATTTAATAACACTTGTTAAAATAAAGTTGTTAATAATAATAATTACTAAATATTATATTTTATGGATTAATGTAATATGTAATAGATTTGAAGAAATTTTAAAAATAAAATGTTAAAAATTAATTTTGAATTGTAGTTAACGTTATATATTATAATCAAGAAATGTTTTTTTGAAAAGTTTGAGCAATATTTAAAAATATAACTTATCGGTTTCACTTAATCTTCTCTTAATAATAAAATTTATTTTATAACAACTAAAATATATGGTCACTCGAAAATCTTATATTACTAAACTTACATTTATGTAGAGCGGAGAAGGAATTGGTTTACACAATTTTTAACAATACACAAAATTCACTATTTCAAAATATAAATTAACACATCACATTTCACAAGTGTAACCAACTCCATGCAGTTCCAGTAGATTCCTGCCTTTGACTGAGAGCGATTTTTGTTCACGGGCTTTTCAATCACTTCATCCGTGGCATTTGCCCTATGCCTCCCGGAAAACCGTGAAAAACCTCGGAGAGGGGAAGCGGCAAGGCAACTGCTTCACAGTTAAACGATTATGGAGCTTGATTTTTGAAGTACTTCCTTCTTCCTGCCTCCTGGACGTAGATTTAGTTATATCTAGTGTAAACACCAGATGACTAAATGGACGGCCATGGCCACGAATTATACTAGTAAATGAACAAGTATCACAGCCAAATCTCTGTAACAAAATTTTCTGGGCCTTTGTCTTAGTTAATTATTTAAGACGAAGGTCCAAGAAAGTGTAAAAATTTTTCTGCATTCCCGCAGTTGAGTTGAAAAAGTACCCCACACACTTAGCACCAATGTGACGTCGCGAAATTTCCCATTTACGTATTCTGACCGAGAATATGTTTTTAACGCGAACGTGACACGCTGGTAATTTAATTTGTCAAGCGAGCATTAAAATGCTCTCTCAACACACGGAAAGGTATAAGAAATAATAATAGTTGTTCAAGTTTAAATAAGATACATAGGATAACCTCCTAAGATCTTATGCATATTTTAGTCTTTGAAATTACAAGGTAAAGGAGTATATAAAAGTATAGGAATAGAAGAGTGTCACTATCGGCTGTCGAACTCTGAATGACTGCTGGTGAGCTCTTGGTGATGCTGACTCGCTCTCCTCTCCTATAGGGCGGTGACATTCGTGACGTTGTTGAGGGTGCAAAGGGAAGAAAGGGTATGAGTATCTCCACCCCTGCTTCCTCTTGGCGAATGAAAGCGAGTTTCCACTGGGTTTTCCCCGCATCGCCGACCAATCAGCGAAAGGCTGCAAGGCCCGTACTGGAGTGGGAGAGAGTCAGAGTGGGGCCCTTTCTTCCCTCTGATAACGCCACGCTGTAGACACATGTCTGAGAGTGCGGCGTGGTTCTCGCCTTTGTTCCAGTGTAGTAAACAAATAGTGCATTGTTTCGGCTTGTTCTTTTCTGGGGGCCCTTAAAATGCGTCTCGAGTGAAAGGGGAGCAGGGCACGTATGCAGTTTTTGCTCGGTTCTTCGAGTTTCTTCGCTGAACACATTATTCATGGTTCTTCTTGGGTTTTCCGCTCGCAGAGAAAAACAATCATAAATAATATTATTATACGGTATTAGGTGTCCGCTTCGCATTTTACAACCGGTTTTTCGAGTGACCGTTAAGATAATTTACACGCTTATTTTCTACGTTTTACGCACGTACAAAATACATTAAAATATCCAACCGTTTCCGTGGGAAAATTAACGGAACGAAAGAGAACGAGTATATCGTAATACTGCATTTTAATATTAGCGCGTAATATAATACATACAGGATGTCAATTAAGTCCTGGGAAGGCTAAATATTTTCTAAAGTACTGCTTTTCTGGAAGAGGTCAAGGTCATTCCTTAAGTAACTTTGAACAAGGAACCCAACGGTGACCTTGGATTTGACCTTGAACCTCATTTTCAAGGTTAATTTGAGGTCAACCTCATTTTTTCAAACGGGAACCCCTATTTTTTATAGCGGAATCGGAAAGAGCGGAAAATTTTACATCCGGATATGTATTGAGGTATGGGGTTGAGGTAACCCCTAGAGGTCAAATAGAGGTCAAATAATGACTTCTTAAAAATCTAGCGAGTTCAGTGGTAAAACAAAACAAACAAAGGTCATACCTTAGGTAAATCTTTACGGGGTACCCGACGGTGACCTTGGATTTGACCTTGTACCTCATTTTCAAGGTTGTTTCGAGGTCGACCTCATATTTTCAAATGGAAACCCTTATTTTTGATACCGGATTCGGAAGGAGCGAGAAATTTCAAGTATGGATGTGTTGAACAAGGGATGTAATTGTGACCTTCAATTTGACTTTGGACTTGACCTTGAAGGTCATTTGAAGGTCAACTGGTTTTTTTAATCGGAAATCCCAGTAATAATACCGGAAACCGATAGAACGAGAAATTTTACATTCAGTCCTTATTCTCACTTTTAGCGTTACCCAGAAACAACGACGTGGACGTAGTAAGATCTGTTTCCTTTGGGGTGTGTGATTGAGTTGGAAAAGTACCCCACACACTTAAATTGGTACCAATGTGACGTCGCGAATTTCTCTATTTACATATTCTGACCGAGAATATAGTTATTTCGCGAACGTGACACGCGGGTAATTTAAATTATCAAGCGAGCATTAAAATACTCTCTCAACACGCGGAAGGATAAAAGAAATAATAAGATAAAAAAATGTAAGTTTAAAAGATACTTAGGATAACCTCCTAAGATCTTATGTATATTCTCTAATATAAATACAAGGAAAAATACAAAGGTATCGCTATCGGCTGTCGAACTCGGACTGATTGTTGGCGAGCTCTTGATAATGCTGCTCCGCTCTTTGCTCCCTGAGGGCGGTTACATTGGTGGCGTCGTCGAGGGTGCAGAGGAAGGAAGGGGTATGAGAATCTCCACCCATGCCTCCTCTCAGCGAATGAGAGAGAGTTTCCACGGCTTTTACTTCTCATCGTTGGCCAATCAGCGGGAGGCTGCAAGACCTGCACTGGTGTGGGTAAGAGTTCGTGTGGGACCTTTACCCTCTCTCTAGAATTTACACTCAGTAGATCTTCGGTGCTGAGAGTACGACGCAGCTCTCGTACTTTCTCAGCGTAGTAAAGCAAAGGACACATTGTCTTTCTCTTCATTTCGAGGAACCCTTAAAATGCGTCACGAGTGAAAGGAGACCCAAGCACGTACGGTTTCTTGCTCGATACTTTAGGCGTCTTAGTTGAACACATTATTTATGACTCTTCTCGGATTTTCCGCTCCCGAGGGAAAATAATCATAAATAATATTGACTGATGTGTCTGCGTTTACATTTTACAATCGTTTTTTATTTTCGAGTGACCATTAAATAACTTATTGTACACTTCGTTTTAGGCACGTACACAAGAAGAAAGTCTAAATCACATACTATGGCAATGCACGCTTTATGAAAATGAGAGAAAAAATCTGCTTAACTCTTTGTGCAAGGTCAACTACATGCCTCCGCTTAATATTGAAATGTTCATCGCCGAACCAAACATAGTAGCCTGTACCTACATTTACTCTTTTTTGAATAATTGTAAATTTAAAATATAATCTGCGATTGTTCTAATCTCTTGTAAATCTTACGCTGGCATGCTTTATACTTGAGAATAGCCACTAATATTATACGAGTATATATAACCTAATGTATTTATACTACACATGTAATCGATTATCTGTATAGCATAAATAAACCTTATCTAAGGTTTAAATTGCTCAATAAAAAAAAAAAAAAGATATCGTGAAAATTCCAAAAGTTTACAAAGAAACTATACCTCGATCTACAAGAATACTCTGTCAACTAAAAATCTGTATTCTTCCCTATTAAAATCAATAGAAAAGAATTATATAGTTTTTTATGCTACATTTTAATTCTAAATTTTTCATAGCATTAAATAACAAATACAATCTATAGAATACAATTATACAAAATAATTAGATATTAGATAAAATATTCGATCTATAGACATGAATAAAAAATAATTACATTTAATTAGTTAAATCTCTATTAAACTTAATTGACATGCATCAATTGACATGTATTATATTATAATGCTAAATCTTAATTCTATTTTGTTATATTAAATTTGATTGATATATTCGACTAAATACCTATTCAAATCAATAGACAATCAAAGAAAATGTATTTCTTTCAATATATTTTTATAAACATATATCTAATAGTTTTGAATTGAATTCTAAAGATTATATATATTTCTATTGCATTTCCAGAATTAAGATTCAGCATCAAATGCGATAGATTTTTTTTATTGACTTTAATCTCATTTTTTTAACAGAGCACCGCCGCCGTCGCCGGTCTGCGTATTTAAATATTTTTTTAGAATTACAATTAATAACCATATGGGTACCTTTATCTAGGATATAACTAAGTTCAAATATCAACTTATGCGATACCATTAGCTAAAAGTTAAGATTTAGACTATAAAACAAATATCATATTAGCAAATGCTTTTGTTTCTGTTCAAACTAAGCGGACAATACGTCACCTTTAATGTAATACTAGATTAGTAATTCCCAGTATAACGTAACGTAGCAACTCTAACATGTGTTTCAAAATTATGAACCAATATAAGATGTGTATAACAAATTATAAAGCAAAAAATGTTATAAGATGTGTATAACAATTTATAAAGTAAAAATGTAAGATGTGTGTAAGAAAAAAAATTATAAGATGTGTGTCAAAATTTTAAAGCGACAATTATTATAACATACACACGCACACACATACATACACTCACACACACACACGCTATTGGAAATGGGTGTTAAATAAATGATAAAACACAATGTATATTTCAAATAAAATAACTTTCGTTTATTCAAATTTGCTCAAGGAAGGAATAACGTCAGTAATGTGCGACTAATCTAACTAGATGCTCTAGAACGACTAAAACACTTGACAAAAAGGGCATAAGAGAATTTTGGGGCTGACACATACAGTTCCCCACTCTTTTCTATACTCGTATTTCAGTTCATGTCTTTGGGACACTTCTTAGTAAGTCGATTAATTTTTGTACAAGCATGTGATAGTGTAGAACTACAGTTTCACACATAGATATGCTAACGCATATCGAAAAACTAATAAAGTGCCTTTATATCTGTTTTGTGTACAGACACAATTCATATACAGATTCTAAATAATAATTACAATCGATCAATGTCAACTTATATATTACAGACTGGACAATCATCCTTCTTTGTATACTCTCTGGGGAATTACATATGATCCAACATTTGTTGTATTGATTAGGGAAAACCCAGAAAAACCTAATTAGACCAATTATGGTGCTTAAAATACAATCATCATTTACATAATTAAGACGTCCATATCACAGATTGTTTTTTTCTTATTCTACATAAAGTAGTGTTAGACATAATTTGACTCCGGTAGTATCTAATACTGGAGTAGAACAATAGACGCGTATGAGCTTATATAAGCCCTATACAGGAAGTGCTCGCTCTCCTTTTCGTCCAGCGCTTCGGCGCAAGCGGTTGCCCTCGTGCCGCTCCGATGTATTGTAAACTTGCGTTAAACCGGGTCGTGATACGATTTATCGAATAATTGATCTCTTGTTATATTCACGTCTTTATTTATTTAAATAAACGTTCTCCTGTTTATTCTTAATCTCCCTGTAATTATTTTCAAGTACGCAAGTGCTCCTGTTTTCCTCCTAAAAATCCCCACAACCTCCCCACTCTCGTACATTCAGACATTCTAAAATAAATCATTAACATAATCAGAAGTGGGATTCTTCAAATTGCATCCGCGATAAAGGAACATTTTCGTGAGTGCATGAAAATTTCGGAGCAATACGTACGAAAAGCGTGATATATTCAAATTCAAACGGCGGGAGCGTGAACGAGTGAAAGAGAGAGACAGAAAGAGACGCTTCGGCGCGGACGAGCGAAAGAGAGAGATAGAAAGAGACGCTTCGGTGCGGACGAGCTAAAGAGTGAGAGACAGAAAGAGGCGCTTTGGCGCGACCGAGCGAAAGAGAGAGACAGAAAGAGACGCGGCAATTTACACGCGCAATACGGACTGCGAAAACGCGCGGTATAATTTGGCAGCGATAAATACTAAGTGCGGTAGTGCTACAGTGAAAAAAAGAAACTTAGGGACACGGACCGTGCGATCAAGTTTTCCACTGTGCGGGCTAAGTGCAACGCGAGTGTGAGAAGCAGCATGCACGCAGCAGCAATTTCGGAGCAGGCCGCAGGCGGTTGCCTTGGCGAGTCAACCTTCGATAGGTTCCAGCAAGGGGTGACAGATCGTCCGGAAAATTGGCGTACGAAGGAGAAATACGCTTTTCCCCCCTTACCTACGGGCTCTACTCTGGCAGCCGACGATTTACTGCAACCTCGAGGTACGGGTCAAGGCCGTCGCAGCGACATCGGAGAGGACTCAAGGCGACCGGGTGGAGCACCCGACGCGCGCTCCGAGTTACGTAACCCCACATCAAGCAGCGACATGAGCCTTGTTGAGAGCTTTCAACGGGCAAACGGCAATGGCTCGGAACGACCTCAGAGAGCAGCTCCAGGCAGTGAGGGTCAGCAAAAATCAGGTAACGCTCAATTCGAGCATTTGTTGCTCACAATCTTGGAGGACAGCTGACGCCGTGACGTACAGAGAGATGCGATGATGGAGCGCATGATAGCTCGACTCGACCTAACCTCAAATGCGCATAATGCACAACCTGTTGCTGGTGGTGTGGCGTTTGGAGCCCCACAAAATTTTCAAGTGATGCCAGACTTGAGTAAAAGTATTCAAAGTTTCACAGGTAACGAGTCTTCTTTAGTGGCACGTGAATGGATCACCAACGTAGAGAGCATGCGAGTACTGCACCGTTGGCCTGATGCATTTGCCCTAGAGACAGCTAGGATGCACCTGAAGGATGGAGCTCGTGACTGGTTCAATGCGAAGAGGGGTACGTTAAACAACTGGACAGCATTCCAACTATCTTTCCGTACAACCTACATACGTCAGGATAGTACTACGTCAAAATGGAAAAGGATGGCCGAGCGAGTACAGCAGAAGGGCGAACCACTACATCAATATTTTCACAACAAGGTAAAACTTTGTACAGATTTAAATCTTGGTGCCGCAGACATGAAGGAGCAGATCCTGGTGGGTTTATGGTCAAGAGACCTCTTCAACGCTATGTCAGCCAGAACACATGGGACTACGGATGCATTACTGCATGATATCTTGGAATATGAGCACATGATCACCTAGCGACTAGAGCGAGTACGGGGATCAGGTACTAAGTCATCAACAAACATCAAGAAGACTTTCGATAGCAGCAGTCGCTTCAGACCAAGCAACGGACCAGCTTCAAGTTTTCAACAACGCAGTACGAACACTCCCAGCAGCAACGACAAGGGAGAACCCAAGTGTTTCAACTGCCAAGAGTACGGACACTTGTCTCGAGACTGCAAGCAACCGAGGAGGGAACTCTATTGCGTTCGCTGCAAAAAGACTGGGCATCTTCAACGAGCTTGCACTCAACCACTGGAAGGCATCAAAATGATCCAAGGCCAATCTTCGCTGACTGTGAGTAAATACCTCAAACCTGCTTTAATTAATGGTGTGGAAATGCACTCCTTCATAGATATGGGGAGTTCGGCATGCATCATGACAGCTAGCACTGCTGTGTGCCACCACCATCACATAGTGTACGAGCCCCTCGACTTGAAGAGTTTCGGACCAGACTCTTACCAGGTCACTTCACCTGGTTATGTCGAAGCCACCGTCCAAGTAGATGAGGCTACTGTTGAAAATGTCAAATTTCGTCTGGTACCGGATGAGGTACTCTCTACACAAGTGCTTCTTGGTCGACCCTTCACTGATGCTGACGCTGTAACCTACAAGAGGGAAGGAGATGTGCTGACTTTCAAACAACGAAGCACTGATGTACAACCTGTGACTCCGGATACAGCTAACCTCAATCTTAAGGTAATGTCAAATTCAACTGTTCCTGCGATGACAGTTAATATGATTGAGGTATATGCGAATCACAAAAATTATGTTTTACCAGTACTGAACATAGCGGGAGTTCCACTCAATATGAAGAAAAACACTACCATTTGCAGAGGCACTATTGAATCCTTGCCTGTAATGGACATCATCGTATCGCCCAGCATTACCCTAGATGATTTGAATATTGGCGATCATCAACCTACAGAAGTTTGCAATGACCTCCTTAACATCATCAACGACTACCGAGACTGCATAGCCATGAACATCTCCGAAATAGGATGCGTACGTGACGTCGAGTTGGATATTGTCGAGAATCCAGGATCAAAACCGGTAAATTGTAAACCGTATCGAGCGAGTAATGTAGAGCGCGAGAAGATGCGTGCAATTTTAGCAGATTGGCGTAAAGTAGGAATTATTCGGGAAACTAAGTCTCCTTACGCGAGTCCGGTCTTATTAGTACAGAAAAAGAATGGAGACTCGCGTTTAGTCGTGGATTTTCGAAAACTAAATAAACAAACGCAACGTATGCACTTTCCTTTGCCAGATCCGGATGAGCATTTAAATGAAATCGGTGATAATGAAGAATTCATAACGCTTGATTTATTTCACGGATATCTGCAAATTCCAATCGCGGAGAGTTCCAGGCATCGTACAGCTTTCATTACACCTGATGAAACAGGCGAGTTCACGTGGCTAATGTTTGAGGTAACGAACGGTCCTGCTTGTTTTTCACAGTATATGGCACGAGTACTCTATCCACTACGTAAACATTTAGTATTAATTTTTTTAGATGATATTTTTATAGCGGGAAAATCTTGGGCGGATATACGCGAAAAGTTAATTCTAGTATTAAGTGCGTTACGTAAGGCAGGCCTTACTATTAATTTAAAAAAAATGTCAGTTCCTTAAACGTAATATAATTTATTTAGGGTTTGAAATTTCGAGCGAAGGCATTCGGCCGGGAGACCATAAAACAAATGCTATTAGATCATTTCCTGTGCCCAAAAATGTACACGAAGTGCGTAGATTCTTACGATTAAGCGGGTTCTTTCGACGATTCGTACCACGATATGCGGAAATAGCCGATCCATTATATAAATTGTTAAAAGTAGATCAATCCTTCGTATGGGATTTCAATAGCAACGCTGCGTTCGAACGGTTGCGAGACACACTAGTTGAACGTCCGGTATTACAACCTTTTAATGCAAAACGGCATACAGAGCTGCATACAGATGCTAGTTCACGTGGTTTGGCCGGTATGCTTCTACAACGTTCCGATGGTGGAAATATGCATCTCGTATATGCTATAAGTCGACGCACGAACGAGGCGGAACAGTTTTATCATTCTAGTAAACTTAAATTACTTGCTGTTATTTGGGCAGTATCGCGATTACGCCAACTTTTGATAAATATCCACTTCACAATAGTAACAGATTGCCAAGCAATTGTTTATTTAAATACTCATCGCACAAAAAATGCGCAGATAGTCAGATGGCATCTCTTACTAAGTGAATTCGATTATGTCGTAATTCATCGTAAAGGTAACAAATTAGCTCATGTAGACGCTTTGAGTCGTGCGCCGATTAATGAAAACGAAAATTTATCTCCTAGTTTGGAAGAAATCCAAGATGTAATGTATGTTAAGGAGATGAGTAGAATGAATGTCGAAATAAGTAATTCTGTAAGCGTAGAGTATGGAGTATTTTCACTCATTGATGAGACGGATGAAATCCTCGCCTTTCAATTCCGAGATGAGGATATCGATCAAAAACGTAGAATTTTAAGAAAAACCGCATCTGAGCGAAGTAGGTTAGAAAAAGACCAAATTAAAGGTTTCGAACTTGTAGATGGAGTTTTGTATAAACGTGTAAATAATAAAAAATGTTATGTAGTATCTAAATGTATGCGTAAAGGTTTACTCGTACGAAATCATGATTGTAACGGACATCAGGGTTTAGAACGAACCGTCAAATTACTTTCACGTCGTTATTACTTCTGCGGGATGCGTCGCTATGCTAAACAGCATATTTATTCATGTTTCCAGTGTTTAGCAGCGAAAACACGACCAGGTAGACAGGCGGGCATTCTCCACCCAATTCCACCGGGAAAACGACCATTTCACATGATTAACGTTGACCACGTTGGTCCATTTACAAATTCCAGTAAAGGAAATAAATACGTGTTCGTTCTCATAGATAATCTCACGAAATATGTAATATTCACGGCAATGCGCGATACTAAGACTTCAAATGTGATAAGGAGTCTAGAAAATTTCATTTGTGATTTTGGTGCTCCAGAACGTATTATCTCGGACAGAGGAACATGTTTTACGTCCAAATTATTTAAAGAATTTAGTTCTAAACACGGAATTAAACATATTCTGACATCTCCGAGACACCCTCAAGCCAATGGCCAGGTAGAACGCGTGAACGCCACCTTGGTTCCAGTTATGCAATCCGTGATAGTCAAACCAAACTGCAAAGATTGGGATGTTAAAATACGTCAGATTCAACGTGATTTAAACGAAGCACAAACTGCAACAACAGGCAAAAGCCCCTTTGAAGCTCTATATGGCTTCATTCCTAGTCACGACGAAGGGTTGTTACGGGAATTTTCAAAAATCGATGAGAAATATAACTCGAACCATGGTGAACGACATGCAGAAATTTGTGATAAAATTGTCAAAGAACAAGAACGTATTAAAGAGCGCTACGACGCTAACCGAGCGAAAAAAATGAAATTTAACTTAGGTGATTTAGTTTTTATGAAAGTAAATCCTGTATGTACCGGCGATTCGACAAAGTTACAGTACAAAAATAGGGGGCCGTTAATAATAACAGATTGTTTACCGAGCGATACATATAAAATTGTTCAACTAAAGGAGGACAAAAACAAAAAGCGTTATATCACTACAGCACACGCGAAGCAGCTTAAATTATGGACGCCACCGGCCGATAAGTTCGACGAACAGCCGATTGATGATGACACTGAGTCATCGCCAGCCGAAGTCACCACTTACGTACCTGAAACAAAAAAAGAAATCAAACAGAAGGATCCAGCGGCAGATATCCCTGTATAGCGTCCTCAGAGACAGCGTAAGGTTCCGGATCGATTAGTCTACACCTAATAATGAAGGTAATGGGTTTTCATCTCGCCAATGATCAGGAGGTGATTCATCGAAGATCACTCTTGGAGAGTCACCCCCAGACCTCGCTTTGCCTGGACGAACGAGAAAACCAGTAGATCGAGGACGATCTACCCTAGGATGGCCGTGTTAGACATAATTTGACTCCGGTAGTATCTAATACTGGAGTAGAACAATAGACGCGTACGAGCTTATATAAGCCCTATACAGGAAGTGCTCGCTCTCCTTTTCGTCCAGCGCTTCGGCGCAAGCGGTTGCCCTCGTGCCGCTCCGAGGTATTGTAGACTTGCGTTAAACCGGGTCGTGATACGATTTATCGAATAATTGATCTCTTGATATATTCACGTCTTTATTTATTTAAATAAACGTTCTCCTGTTTATTCTTAATCTCCCTGTAATTATTTTCAAGTACGCAAGTGCTCCTGTTTTCCTCCTAAAAATCCCCACAACCTCCCCACTCTCGTACATTCAGACATTCTAAAATAAATCATTAACAGTAGTTTATTACAAAATATTATCTGTACATGTGAATATACATACCATGAGAAACGTTATTAACAAAACTGAATTCAAATTCTTAGTTTTATAAACATAACTGTTAATTATAGATTTATCAATACATATTCCAATGTATTACTTATTGAATTTTATTCCTATTAATCTGGATCTCATATAGATTATAGAAAAATATACATTATATCAATCGTAATACAATTTGATATTTTATGATTAGTTTGGCTGTTTGCAGTTTTAATACAACCATTATTATTTTCATAAATTATAATTATTTTTAATCTTTTATTTCCATTTTCATTATGCTAATGACTGTTATTGCAATGCTTTTCTAATTTTTTAAACAAAAAAAAAATATATTCTGTTTTAGTTTTTCAAACTACTATAGAAATCAATTCAAGAGACTTTGCACTACTTATATTATTTAAACCAATAATCTGTGGTATTTCTCATTATTATTAATTCTGTAATCAACTTAATCCATTCAAATACAACTAATACTTCATACAGATATGAAAGTACTTCATTATTTTCAGATCATAGCTGAAAATATTTACTGCTGTATTTTCAATTCAAATCATGTGCATATTATTTACATGGAATAACCAATATGATTTTGCAAAGGGGCATCATACTTTTACTCAGAAATAAAACTGTATATAGTGGACTCCTGATTACTCAATACCCGATAACTCGTCAAGCGAGCCATTTCCCCTTCACACGCATTCGTACACACACAAATACGCCCCCCCCCCCCCCCCCCCCCCGCCACCAAGCGCCGCGCGGGCTCATCTGGTCTCCCCACGTAGGGAAATACTATGTTTTTTATTATTAACAGCTATGTTTTGAAATTCTTTTTCTCTTTTTATAATAGCTTTTTCAAATGTTTTTTAAATTAACGTTTTATACATTTATTAAAACTTCACTATGTCTTAAATTGTATCAGAAGTTATTGAATTTACAAATTTAAGTATCATATACCACTTCATTATTACCTTTCATAAAATTATTTTTTATTGTACAATTTACAAAAATCAAAACAGTTTTCATTTGTATATGATATAGTTATAATCTGAATTTATTTATGCATATCCATTATAAATCACATACCTGAGATTCTTACTGCTAAAGCAAAAATTTTAGTACTCACTAAATATTTTATATAACATTCTTAGCGTAAACATTGAATAACATTTCAAGCTTTATATTTTATGGATTTACGAACAATTCATTATTTGTAATATGAAGTATCCATTTACAATCACGTATCCCACAGGGCATGGAAGGTTTCTGCAAGGTTCCTGCAAGATTTCAGTAAAAGTTTCCAACCTTGCAGCAACCTTTTAATGACAGGTTGCAGTAACGCTGTTTTGATCGCGACAACTTTACTTGCAAAAGGTTTCAGGAGATGTTTCCAAAAGATATTTCTGAAAATTTTGAAGAACATTTTATGCAAACTTGTAGAAAAGTTTTTTGAAAGTTTTGAAGTAATCTTTCACTGAAAGGTTTCCGCTACGTTTCTAATAACCTTCATACAATTTTTTGTGTAAGCTTATCAACGAGTTTTCTGAAAACCTTTAAAAAAACTTTCGCTAAAAGGTTACAGTAACGTTTTTATGTCCGTTAAAAATTTCCTTGCAAAAGGTTTCCAAAATATATTTTTAAACCTTTCAAAAACCTTTCACTGGATGGTTTCTGGAATGTTTTAGTAACGTTTCCGTAATATTTCCTGCAAGCTTACGTAACAGTTTTCTAAAACCTTTCTGAACGCTTTGATTGGAAGGTTTCTGCCACATTTTTAGTAACGTTTCCACAATATTTCCTGCAAACTTAGTGCGGAGTTTTCTTCAAGCTTACAGAAATCTTTAATTATTTTCAGAAAAATCTCTTACAAAATATTTAATAGAATATTTCGGAAATATTTGTTAGTACATATTTATGAATATGTTCTTTTAGTTACATAAAGTACTTATATTTTTGGTGCGTACATATTTCCATGCATAATAAGGTATTGTTTTGATCACATGTTATATTTTTCAAATTTTAATGTCTGTTCACATTTGTTATATTTTTTTTATTTTGTCGAGCCTGTGCAAAACCGAGGTTTGTGCACGGAGTGTCGAAAAATGTTTTTCAATGTTTGATAAATATTTCTAAGATATTTCAACAATGTTTTAAAATATATTTATTTTATTTTTTAATGTATTCTTGAAAAATGTGCATCAATATTTTAAACGATTTTGTAATACTTTTAAATAATTTCAGTAACATTTCGTGTAGAAATATTTACTGATTCTTAAATTTTGAAATATTTTTCTCATATTGTAAACTCTTTTTTAATTCATTAATAGAGCTAAATTTTTGCTTCCTCCTAGAGGAAGGTTTGTAATAGTAATATTTTGAGTTTCGCTAAAACTTTATAAAAACATATTTTGAGGTGTTTGGAGTTCGAATCATGTATTTTTAGAAAATGTCCATATGGATGGGTGTGTGTGTGTATGTATGTATGTACGTATACCGTCATATTTCTGGAACCACGTAAAATATAGATATTTTGATTACTTCGCCTAAGTTCTTTTTGCAGCTTATGAAACTCATTAGTTTAAAAGATATTAAGGTCCCAATTTTTTTTCTCTCACCCTGTATACCCCGTATAACTGAAAATCATGATTTCTGTTAAACCTTATAACTCGCTAACTAAAGCTTAGAATGTTTTGAGAAAATTCATTGTGTTACGAGGTTTATAAGCTCATAGGTCTATTTGTCATTTAAATTTCTATTCATTTAATTGAGTAGTTCCGGAGAAAAAATCGAATACTGTAAATAATTGTTTTTTAATGGGACGTGATAACAGAAGTAAAAACGCATAAATCAAGTTGCATTTTGCTTCCTCTTAGAGGAATCTTTGTAATAATAATTTTAGAAAATGTCCATATGATGTATGTGTGTGTATACAGATAATTATTCATACGGATGGAGATGAATATACATTTAGCAAACATAAATGAATAGGAAATTGTAATTGTTTTAATCACAAATAGATTTCTCTTAAAAAAAGGAAAATATTTAACAAATTGTATATTGTAATTTTATAATATAAAAATAGTAACTATGAATCATTTTTGAGGAAGCTACGTGCTAATGCATTGGCAGCGGTTTTTTATTTATTTAATTTTTATATTTTATTCAATTATAAAAATAAACATTTTCTCTTACATTTTACGTTTTATAAATAATTATTAAATACGGCGCCCCCATACATGAACATTTTAAATTCATCTTCTATTCATCTTCATCTTCTTCGTCTAATCTAATTTGGAGTGGCGTAAATACTTGACGCTTCGTACTTTTGCTGAAAGAAAAATTGATTAATTGGTTACTTATACAATAGGTACATTTTTTTACAATATATTAAGAGAGACCACATTATTTCAAAGATATATGAAACCCTACGATTAATTCAGATTTTTATAATATATATTTTTATGATTATAAAGATTTTAAATATATCCAATTAATTAAATTTATACATTAACATGCATTTTACATTGGCTTTGCAGAGCATAATTATTTATAATACCGATCAAATCAAATATTCTAATCTTATAAGTTTGCCACTTCATCGGGTTATAATCTAGAAATCATTTCAATGTCTATATAAATTTTAGTTCACGAATCTAGTTCTATGTTATTCTGGCATATTTTTTTCTCATAGGTTATGCAATTCTCACGGGAATTTTAAGCGAAAATCGTATGAATTTTACGTGAAATACAGATAGAATTTGCGTGACCATTTCGGATTCTACACTAAAACGTACACATTAAATGAAACGATTTCACCTCGACTTAACTTAGATTTTACCTAAATTTCAAGTTTAAATACAGGTAAAAACCACGTGAACATTTAGGACCGGGGACCACACGGTTGTTATAAAAAAAATCAAAATAAAACTGATATAAGCTGAAGACAACATAAATAAACTATTGAAGAATATCGAAATTGAAACGGAAACGACTGTTATTTGATTTTCTTCTGTAAGTAGTTATAACTTGTTTTTTACAGTTATCAAAAGTTATGTTCATTTAATATACTTTTTCTTGAACCTTTTGATTTTTTTATTTTAGTTAATAAATCAGTAGAAAATGTACTTTATTCTGGCTAAAACTGTTGAACAATGTACGAAAAATTTAACAAAAACTAAAATAAAATTCCGAACATTTTGATGTATGCAATTTAATTTGGGAATTTAACGTAACAGCCTAGTTAATATCCGAAAAAAATTAGTTTTATACATCTAGCTGATACCATAAGTATTAATAATCGATCAAAACTGTTTATATATGTTGAGAAAAGTGAAAGAAGGGTAAAGAAAATTTTTATTTTGAACTTTATTTCTAATTTGGAAATTGACAATAGTCAGTAGGTGAAGAATACTATAATAACTGTTGTAATATGCTAAGGACGATTTTACGATACTCAGACACCCTGTCAATATAAGTTAACGGAGTATTCCATATCGTTTTTTTTTTTTTTTTTTTTTTTAACGTCGCCATGTTTATGCTCCCATGTGGTGCTAATCGACGACGGGGGTCTGCGGTGTGTTTGTAAACAAAGCACATGTAATTTTTACAGAGGTGCTTGTATCAATCGGCAGAGACTAGGATTCGAACCCGGGTCACCGGCGTGGGAATCCGACACTCTACCGACTGAGCCGCCGCAGGCCCCTATTCCATATCGTTATTATTATTAATAGTATTATGCGACCAGCCATACCATCGGAAATAAATTTTCGTTATTTTTCTTTCCAGGAGTTTTTAAATTTTTTAAAGATGTCGATAAAATTTTAGCTTAAAACTTTGCAGAATACAAGACATGCGAATTCGCATAAGTCGTTAATTGTAATTCTTATGACAAATAATTAGTGTTCGGAATGTACAATAAGTTGCATAATAATGATCGGTATGCGACATTTATTAAGATAGATAATGTAAGTACCTTTGATTACGTTTAATCCATGTTCTACACAAATCTAGCCAGGACGATATGCTGGTTTTGATGTCTTCGTCAGTCACATTCTGATGATTCAATTTTATGGCATCTATTTTAAGAGAAATGAACTATTATTTAAACATTTTATTTCTAGTTTCAAAAAGTAGAATTGAAATTAGATTGATGATAATATTGTAATCATCAATAATGTAATTTCTCTTACTTTAGTCAGTTATACAAATTAATTATTTATTTGTAAAAATTATAATTTAAAAAATCTGTAAGTGAGCAAAAAGTTGAAACTACATTCAGTTACAAAATTTGTATTGTTACGAATTTACGTTATAACTTTTAAAATGCAATATAAATACTTGATTAAAAGGGGATATCGGAGCTATAAGTATTGATTCATACACAACATTTTACATTATTTAAATTCATTTTCAGCCTTTACTAATATTATCGCTGTGAACAGTTTATAATGACTTGAAGAACAGAGGACAACTTTTGGCATTGTTTAAATGAAAAATAAATAAGAACATTTAAAATACTAAAATTTTGGTAACTACCCATACGGCACGTAACGTTTCTAAAAGCTTTCAGTAATATTTCACTTGAAACTTTACACCTTTCAGAAATATTTATACAATGTTTCATGGACCTTTCTGTAATGTTTCAGAAACATTAAATGTCCGCTAACATGTCAAATGTAACATTTCAGGTAGATTATAGAAACATTACTGTGACATTTCTGTAAACTTTCTGTAATTTTTAGATATCCTGATTACTTTAATGTAATAATACCGAAATGTATCAGCAACATATCAGGTATGTTACTGTAATATTATCGAAAGCTTTCAGTAACATTTTAGCAATGTAACTGTAACATTTCTGAAAGGTTTTAAGTAATGTTACTGTAACATTACTGAAAGGTTTCAATAATACCTCAGTAATATTGCTTTACAATCCTGTTAAAAATATGATATTAAAATCGATAAAAAAATGCCTTTTTCTATTGGTTAATGCTAATCTTAATCTTTAATCTTGATTATCATTCTACTTATTAGATATTTAATCGGTTTTAATCCAATCTACTCATTTATTGACATTTATTTATGAATGTCTACGAAAATTTTAGAATTTAAAATTTTTATATATTACTTATATACCTAGGTATTTATTAATCTGAAACAAATATTTTGCTTAAAATTATTTAATAGATGTGTCTAAAAGAATAAATCAGTTAAAAAATGTTGACGGGGCTGGGAATCGATCCGAAGACCTCTGCGTGAAACTCCAACGCTCTAACTGTTCCGCTACAGAAGAACTTTGAAACCGATAACAAAAATCTGACTTATAATCTACAATTACTGGTCATAAAAATATTATTATATTTCATAAAAATAAACATCCACAAAGATAGCTGAAAATTACATTTTCCTAAAATCGATAAAACATTTTTACATTAGAATTCAAAGTAGAGTGCCGGTAAAACAGAGTTATTTACTATATTTAGCTGATCATTTTTCTATTACTCGTGAAACCTGTCTGAAATATTTCTGACATGTAACACTTGCAACATTATGTAGGGAATGTTTCGGAAACATATTACGTGCAATGGAATTGAAATGTTATAACTGATACATCAGGGAAATAGGAGGTCTGGCCCAAAAGTATCCGACCTACGTTCATATCTGCGCGCAGAGAGACTCAGGCGACCTCTGGAGGGTACGAACGTCACCAGCAACTCCTAACCTTCTCGACAGTAGCCTGAGATACCGATGAAACGCCTTAGTTCCCGCGCAGCGTGTATTTGTTTACAACGACTTTTTTGCGTTCGTCGCAATTTGATTATTGCTAAAAATGGCAGAACGAACCGAACAGCGAATTAGCATAAAATTTTGCTTTAATCTCGGTAAAAGTTGTGCGGAAACTATTGAAATGTTGCAAAAGGCCTTTAAATATGAGTGTATGGGCAAAACACAAATAAAAGAGTGGTATAGGCGGTTCAAAAGTGGTCGCACATCTGTTGACAGTGATCCTCGTTCTGGTCGACCTTCGACGGGAACATCGTCGGATAATGTCGAGCGTGTGCGTGTCGCAGTTGAACAAGATCGTCGTTTGACTGTGAGAGAACTGGAAGATGAACTTGGAATACCAAAAAGTACTGTTTGGCGAATTTTAACCGAGAATTTGGGAAACCGGTGACTGGCTTCTTTATCACGACAATGCTCCAGCGCACGCATCAAACCTTGTGCAGCAGTATTTATTGAAACACAGTGTTGCGCAGCTCCGCCAGCCTCCATACAGTCCTGATATAGCTCCCTGCGATTTTTGGCTGTTTCCTCGATTGAAAATGCCGCTTAAAGGACATCGATTCGACAATAAACAGACTGTTGAAACTAATGCGACGAATGCACTAAAGGCGATTCCGAAGTCTGACTTTCAAGAGTGCTTTAATAAGTGGAAACATCGATATGAGCGTCTTGTTCAATCAAATGGGGACTACTTTGAAGGATGCCACCCCCCGAATGACGAAGAATAAATCAAGTGCCGAGAAATCGAGGTAGGTCGGATACTTTTGGGACAGACCTCGTATATCTGAAACCTTGCTATCGTAACATCCCATGTGGGATATCACAGAAATATTAGGGGTGAAAGCTTATTTTTCTATTATTTATGAAACCTTTCTGAAATATTTCTGATATATAACACTTGTAACATTTTGTTGGTAATATTTCGGAAACATATTACGTGCAATGGAATTGAAATGTTATAACTGATACGTCAGGGAAATATTTCTGAAACCTTGCTATCGTAACATCCCATGTGGGATATCACAGAAACGTTGGGGGTAAAAGCTCATTTTTTTATTATTCATGAAACCTTTCTGAAATATTTCTGATATATAACACTTGCAATATTTTGTTGGTAATATTCGGAAACATATTACGTGCAATGGAATTGAAATGTTATAACTGATACGTCAGGGAAATATTTCTGAAACCTTGCTATCGAAACATCCCATGTGGGATATCACAGAAATATTAGGGGTGAAAGCTCATTTTTCTATTATTTATGAAATCTTTCTGAAATATTTCTGACATATAACACTTGCAATATTACGTAGGAAGTGTTGCGGAAACATATTACGTGCAATGTAATTGAATTGTTATAACTGGTACGTCAGGGAAATATTTCTGAAACCTTTCTAACGTAACATCCCATGTGGAATATCACAGAAATGTTGGGGGTAAAAGCTCATTTTTTTATTATTCATGAAACCTTTCTGAAATATTTCTGATATATAACACTTGTAACATTTTGTTGGTAATATTTCGGAAACATATTACGTGCAATGGAATTGAAATGTTATAACTGATACGTCAGGGAAATATTTCTGAAACCTTGCTATCGTAACATCCCATGTGGGATATCACAGAAATATTAGGGGTGAAAGCTCATTTTTCTATTATTTAGGAAACCTTTTTGAAATATTTCTGACATATAACACTTGCAACATTACAAGAAAGGAATGTTGCGGAAACCTTTTACGTGCAATGAAATTGAAACGTTATAACTGGTACGTCAGGGAAATATTTCTGAAACCTTGCTATCGTAACCTCCCATGTGGTATATCGCAGAAATGTTAGTGGTGAAAGCTCATTTTTATATTATTCATGAAACCTTTTTGAAAT
Source organism: Gastracanthus pulcherrimus (assembly GCA_949152435.1). Classification (NCBI taxonomy): domain Eukaryota; kingdom Metazoa; phylum Arthropoda; class Insecta; order Hymenoptera; family Pteromalidae; genus Gastracanthus; species Gastracanthus pulcherrimus. The sequence continues at coordinate 61,560,270 of OX424573.1, read as the reverse complement.
ATTTCTGATATCTAACACATGTAATATTTGATTGTTAATTTTTCAGAAACATTTCACGTACAACGGGATGGATACGTTATAATAGATACGCCAGGAATCATTTCTGAAACCTTGCAAACGTAAGATCTCATGTGAGATCCCTGTTAAAAAAATGAGATTAAAGTCAATAAAAAAAAATCTATTGCCTTTGATACTAAATCTTAATTCTGGAAGGTGCAATAGAAATATATATAATCTTTAGAATTGAATTCAAAACTATTAGATCTATCTTTTTCTATATATAAAAATACTTGTCCTGACTGACTGACTGACTGATTCATCAATGCCCAGCCAAAACCACTCATCCGATTAACTTGAAAATTTGTGAGTACCTTCTACCCACATAGTAGGTGCTTACTAAGAAATGGTTTTTTGAAATTCCACCCCCAGGTGATGGAAAGGGTTAAAATGTGTTTTTTCGATTTTTTACTATATTTCTGCGGGAAAAGGAGATTTCGAGACGGTTCTCGATGCCGCATATGATGCTGCAAGAACCATATCTGGCACGACATTAGGAAAAAAACAATTCGAAAAAATCATACCCTCCGTGCGTGCAAACGGTTGAAACGCTTCTTCCGTTTCTTACTAAATTTTCGCAGAGAAAAAAATTTTCGCAGAGAAAAAAATTTCAGTATAACAGAACGAGACTGTTTCCGTGTCGTAACTTTCGAAATGATAATACGAAGGGAACGTGCAGTGTTGATATCTCTCATGAATTTTAAAGTATGTAATACCGATAAAGAGTCGCTAGATGGCTACGCTGAGCTTCAACCACAAGAGAAATAATCGAGTCTCATTATATATAGAGGCGATGAAGCCTTGAAAAGGCATTAGGAGTCTGAGAACTCTAGCCTATTGTGAGTAATATCACGGTTTTCCTGCGTTGTCACGATGATTGTGGACATATTGAGCATAAATGGCGTTATGACGCCACATAAAGTAGTTCCCATGTTGGCGGATGGTGCTTGCCTCTTCAATGCAATATCTTTTCATCTGTACGACACTCAAGTTTTGTCTCGGGAGATTCGTATTCAGATTGTAGATCATATTGTTAACAATTCGCAATATTTTTCGATCATGTCTCATGATGATATAGGAAATAATTATAGAAATTCTGAGGAATACTCGATCGATATGTTAAAACATTCTACTTATGGAAGTTTATGCGAGTTAGTAGCTGCTGCACAAATATTTGGTTTCACTTTTAAGGTATATCGCAATGGACATCTGTATGAAAGATTCGGTGTAGAAGGAAGTCCCATTAAGAGACTTCGTTTCACATTAGACTTATCAAACGGACATTTTGATGTTTATTTACCTTGCAATGACGCTACAACTGTTCAAAATATTTCTGATACCGAGTCCCGCAAAGCGTATGGAAATTTCTGATCCAATATCCAGTTCTGCTAAGCGTAATAAGAAACGTCGTGCAAGATTCACAAATAACGTAAGGAAAAATCAACTCAAAAGAGCCGCTAAAAAATATCAGATGAATCATCCGGAAGTTCATAGAGTCGGTGCTTCTTCTTATCAGCAAAATCATCCGGAAGCTCATAGAGCCGCTGCTTCTTCTTACCAGCAAAATCATCAGGAAGCTCATAGAGCCGCTGCTTCTTCTTACCAGCAAAATCATCCGGAAGTTCATAGAGCCGCTGTTAGTGTTTATGAACAAAGCCGTCCAGGATTACGCTCAGAAAGGCGCTTACTTCCATGGAAGATTAAAGCTCTTTCCGGAATGAAATACGATCCAGAGATATCATATGAAACCGATAAAACTGTATCCATCGGCACTATGAGTCACAAATGCAAACAATGTGGCGCTTCAAAGTATAAAACTGAGCCACCCGAAATGTGCTGCAGTGCCGGCAAAGTGCAACTGCCACCTACTTTGCGTCTTCCCGAACCACTTTTCAGTTTGATCATGGGCTCTCACCCGGACCATGTACATTTCATGGACAGGATTAGAAAATATAATAGCTGTTTCCAAATGACATCTTTCGGAGCCAAACAAATCAAGGAACATGGATTTATGCCTACTTTCAAAGTACAAGGTCAAGTGTATCATGTAATTGGTGGTCTACAACCTTTGCCCCAACAAAATCCTCAATTTCTACAGATTTATTTTGTTGGAGAGGATGAAAGAGAGGTACGAATAAGATCTGGTCACATCCCTGACGTACGCCAGGATCTGATAAAACAACTGCAGACGATGTTGCATCGTTATAACTCCTACATAAAGGATTTGAAGACTACTCTCGAAAAAATACCTCAAAATTTTAAAAACTTCGAAGTTGTAATTCATGCTGTTAAGAAACCAGCCAATGCTCATCGTGGCCGATATAATGCTCCAGCAGCAAGTGAAGTTGCATTGGTCATAGTTGGGCAGCAGTTTGAAAAAAGGGATATTGTATTACAAAGTCATGATGATAAGTTACAAAAAATAAACGAGGTGCATCGTTCGTATGATGCCTTACAGTATCCTTTACTGTTTTGCCGGGGTGAGGACGGTTACTCTGTAGATGTTTATCAGATCGATCCAAAAACAAATTTACCTCTTAAAAAAACAGTATTTGCAATGAATTTCTATTCATACCGCATCATGATCCGAGAAACAGAGATCAACCATTTAATGTACTGTCGATCTCTCTTTAATCAATTCTTAGTAGATATGTACGCGAAAATTGAAACAGAACGATTAAACTTTATTCGGAACAACCAGGCGCAACTTAGAGTAGACAAGTATATGCACCTAAAAGATGCTATTGGAAGACAAGATACCGATGTCGCCGAACTAGGTCAGATGGTAGTGCTTCCATCGTCTTTTACTGGATCACCACGGTATATGCATGAAAAGGCCCAGGATTGACGTACGTCCGCAATTTTTGTTGTCCGGACTTATTTATAAAATTTACGTGTAATCCCCGATGGAGCGACATTACAGAAGCATTACTACATGGCCAAAAGTCGGCATGATATCATAGCTAGGGTCTTCCACTTGAAAGTGAAATCACTTATAGCATTATTAACGAAGGGTGAATTATTTGGAGAAATGAAATGTTACATGTATTCTGCTGAATGGCAGAAGCGAGGTTTACCTCATATACATCTTTTATTGTGGCTTAAACTACGTTTCACTCCAGATCAGATAGATGATGTTATTAGCGCAGAAATACCAGACCCAGCCGAAGATCCTCTTCTTTATGAAATCGTCAAGGCCAACATAACATGATCCACGGACCTTGCGGTAGCTTAAATAACAGGTCGCCTTGCATGAAAGAAGGTTGTTGCAGCAAAAAATGTCCTAAAGAATTTCTGCAAGAAACTCAAACAGGAGATGATGGATACCCAAAATATCGACGTAGGAAACCGGAAGATGGTGGTTTTATTATTGAAATCAATGGCATCACCATTGATAACCGCTGGGTCGTACCATACAATCCTGTTCTTTCGCGGATTTTTGAAGCTCATATCAATGTGGAATACTGCAACTCTGTTAAATCGATAAAGTATGTTTGTAAATATATCACCAAAGGCAGTGATCAGGCTGTATTCGCTATAGAAGATAAAAAAGACGAAGTTAAAATTTATGAAAGTGGTCGATATCAGTAGTTCCGAGGCAGTATGAAGAATCTTAAGTTTCCTTATTCATGAAAGATTTCCAACAGTCTTTCACCTCGCTGTTCATTTAGAAAATGGTCAACGCGTCTACTTCGATCAAAAAGATTCTAATCGCTTGAGGAATATCATAAATCATCCTCCTAAAACTACACTTCTTGCATTTTTTGAATTATTCCAGGTAGATAGTTTTGCAAGAACGCTTCTTTACGTTGAAGTTCCATCTTATTACACATGGAAGAAAAATAAATTTGAAAGAAGAAAACGTGGGGATGATGTCAGTGGCTGGCCTGAAGTAAAGAAAGATACGGCTCTAGGTAGAGTATATACCATCCACCCTAATAACTCTGAGTGTTATTATCTACGCCTTTTGCTTCACAAAGTTCGACGTCCAAAATCTTTTTTGGAATTGAAAACTGTTGATGGCATTGTACAACCTACATTTCAGGCAGCGTGTAAAGCCTTAGGTTTATTAGAAGTCGAAAAGCACTGGGATGCAACTTTGGAAGAAGCAGTACTTTGTGACTCTCCACTCAGATTGCGAAATTTGTTTGCGGTTATGTTATTATTTTGTCATTTATCTGATGCTTCAAGTCTTTGGGAAAAGTACAAAGATCATCTTTCAGAAGATATTCGGCATGAAATGGAAGCTCACTTACAAGATGGGATCATCAACTCAATGTTGAGTAAAATTTATAATAAATTCTTAGTTTGTCTGGAAGATAGTTTGTTGTCAATGGGTGGTCAAAGTCTGCAGCAATATGGTCTGCCTCAGCCATCTAGAGATGAGTTATCTCTACAAAACAGAGACTATATTCGAGAAATCAGTTACGATACGAATGCTCTGGAACAAATTATAACTGATAGCGAAATTTTACTGAACGATTAACAGTCTCACGTTTACAGAATAATTTTAGAAAGCGTCTTATTATTACAAATGAAACAGAAAATCATAATTATATGATTGAATGAATTCTATTAACAAATGAATTCCAGACACTCAAATCGCGGGCGAAGCCGCGACGGGGGACGCTAGTCTATTATAAAAATATATTGAAAGAAATACATTTTCTTTGATTGTCTATTAATTTAATAGGTATTTAGTCAATTCAATGTAATTGGTATCAATTAATTTCTATCATTTTATAGTATTAATCGAATTTAATATAACAAAATATAATTAAGATTTAGCATTATCAAGGGGCGCGGCAGCGCCCGCTTGCACGTATAAGTACCCACGGTCCGATACGAAGCTGAAGGGCGCACTGTCGCCTTTTATACGTCAAATTGTGCCTTTTTAACCTCCTCAAAATTTTTAAATATCAATATCTAAACACTGATTGACTTATGTGAAGTCTATTGACACTGTTTTAACAGATAATAATTTAGTCTATCACGTAATAAAAGTTTCTGTTAAAAAAGATTCATCTAATTAAAAATATAAAGCATAATATACTTGCTCAAATTTTTTCTTTTCATTTTGTTCTCCGCATTTCCGTTTTCTCTAATCATATGTATATATATATATATATATATATATATATATATATATATATATATATATATATATATATATATATATATATATATATATGACTACCGTTTTCTCTACTCATATGTATAATACCCATATACACATACAGACCATATATATATATATATATATATATATATATATATACAAATATACATATGATTAGAGAAAACGGAAATGCGGAGAACAAAATGAAAAGAAAAAATTTGTATATATATATATATATATATATATATATATATATATATATATATATATATATATATATATATATATATAGTGCTTGCAGACAGTGCAGACGACAACCAAAAAATCTAACCTATTATTTAAATCAAATGTTGAAGGATGAAGGATGCGTTTGTGTCATTTGTATTATTAAAATAAAACGGGTTGTTTTTACGTGATTTGTTTTTATTACGTGATGAAATCTCTGTACAACGATTTCGAAAAATATCGTACGTCCGAAAAAGTGGCAAGACGGTCATCTGCAATAAAATTATTGCAATCCCAAGTGTGGTTGAAAAAAGCTGCTGTTTCACATGGTAAGAGAGATAAAGAAAAAGACTAACAATTAATTCTGTCGAAAGAGATGAAGAACGCACAACATTCAGGAGTACTGGACAAGGTGTTACCATCGCTCCATTGCCTTTCTGTCGGAGGCTACACCAGAAGTTGTACCGAGACCACTTCTTTGACAGAATCTAAATCATCAAGGATACACAACGTCTTCTGTTGCAGCAAAAATCGTGGCAAAGTATGGATTTTAAGAGGGTCAGGAACTTGGAAAGAAAGGGCAGGGGATGTCTAGCATTGTAAGTAAAGAAGACTAGTAAAAGAAGAGGTAGAATAGTATAATACACAAAAAGGAACAATTAAGGACGTCTTCTCTGCCTTTGAGTATGTTGCCCCCTTGAAACTCGCAAGGAATAAACAAGATGAAATGAGCATTATTGAAATCATGAAGTCATATGATTGGAATTTCTTTGGTGCCACGCTTATAGGTAAAGTCATTGTTAAAATGCATATACAGCAATTAGTTGTGATAATTGCATTCAACGAAGAATTATTAGATAAAACAATAAAGCAATTAGTTTTTTTGTAGGTGTATCGACAACGATTTCTTAGTTGTTCAATAAATTTGTTATACTTGTGGTGTGCTACTTCTTAGTAACAAGTATTTATGTGCTCGTGCATAAGCATCATCGGGGATATACAAAGTCATCTGCTGATTGACCATAAGCATACAGGGCATAAGCCACTATGCACCAGAAAAATACCACACAATCATGCGGATGCAGTAATTGAATATCCGGTCTGATGTTGTCATGATGTAAATATAATACAAATCAAGTTCTCCAATCAAGTTGGTGCGTCGCAGAAGCATCTGTTAAATATTTAATACTCCAATAGATGTACTGTTTTTTAACCCAAATTTTTGTTATTGACGAGGGTCTTTGTGAATCTTTGTACTCGTGTAAGTGCTTCTTGTGTTTAAAGGATTATTTGAAAGTAACACATAATATACTCATGTTCTATCCAGATATAAAGTCAATGCTGGCTCAGAAGGGTCATGTTAATGAAATTACAAAACTATAATTAATCAAATGTTTACAAGCTCAGGTTTATAATTACATTAAAAAGACTCTTTTCACCCAGCGTTAACTTGATATCTGAATAAAACATGGAAATATTATTAGGTTCTATCGAAGAAATTTTTTTAAAATTTATTTTAAGTGAATTTTCATAATCAAATAGGGCTACATAATGGTTTAGGTAAAAATGCAAAAGATTACTTCAAGTAGTTTAGAAGAAAATGGAGTCAATGAAACTATCAAGTTACCCATACACAAACATTTATTTATTTGAAAGTAACACATAATATACTCATGTTCTATCCAGATATAAAGTCAACGCTGGCTCAGAAGGGACAGTTTAATGAAATTATAAAACTATAATTAATACAATGTTTGCAAGCTCATGTTTATAATTGCATTAAAAAGACTCTTTTCATCCAGCGTTGACTTGATATCTGAATAAAACATGAGATTATTATTAGGTTCTAACGAAAAAAAATTTTTTTAATTTATTTTAAGTGAATTTTTATAATCAAATAGGGCTACATAATGGTTTAGGTAAAATTGAAAATGATTACTTCAAGTAGTTTAAAAGAAAATGGAGTCAATGAAACTATCAAGTTACCCATACACAAACATTTATTTATTTGAAAGTAACACATAATATACTCATGTTCTATCCAGATAGAAAGTCAACGCTGGCTCAGAAGGGTCATTTTAATGAAATTATAAAACTATAATTAATACAATGTTTCCAAGCTCAGGTTTATAATTGCATTAAAAAGACTCTTTTCACCCAGCGTTGACTTGATATCTGAATAAAACATGAGAATATTATTAGGTTCTATTGAAGAAATTTTTTTTAAATTTATTGTAAGTGAATTTTCATAATCAAATAGGGCTACATAATGGTTTAGGTAAAAATGCAAAAGATTACTTCAAGTAGTTTAAAAGAAAATGGAGTCAATGAAACTATCAAGTTACCCATACACAAACATTTATTTATTTGAAAGTAACACATAATATACTCATGTTCTATCCAGATATAAAGTCATCGCTGGCTCAGAAGGGTCATTTTAATGAAATTATAAAACTATAATTAATCAAATGTTTGCAAGCTCAGGTTTATAATTGCATTAAAAAGACTCTTTTCATCCAGCGTTGACTTGATATCTGAATAAAACATGAGAATATTATTAGGTTCTATCGAAAAAAAATTTTTTAAATTTATTTTAAGTGAATTTTTATAATCAAATAGGGCTACATAATGGTTTAGGTAAAATTGCAAATGATTACTTCAAGTAGTTTAAAATAAAATGGAGTCAATGAAACTTTCAAGTTACCCATACACAAACATTTATTTATTTGAAAGTAACACATAATATACTCATGTTCTATCCAGATATAAAGTCAACGCTGGCTCAGAAGGGTCATTTTAATGAAATTATAAAACTATAATTAATACAATGTTTGCAAGCCCAGGTTTATAATTGCATTAAAAAGACCCTTTTCACCCAGCGTTGACTTGATATCTGAATAAAACATGAGAATATTATTAGGTTCTATCGAAAAAAATTTTTTAAATTTATTTTAAGTGAATTTTCATAATCAAATAGTGCTACGTAATGGTTTAGGTAAAATTGCAAAAGATTACTTCAAGGAGTTTAAAAGAAAATGGAGTCGAAGAAACTTTCAAGTTACCCATACACAAACATTTATTTATTTGAAAGTAACACATAACTTTCTAAAAAGTAAAATCTTGGCAAGTTTAAGTTTCATTATTACCCACAATATAAATTAAAAGAAATATATTATTACCAAAATAAGACGTTCAATTATGAATTTTATTCATAAACTCAAATTAAAATAGTAAAATTAAACTAATATTATATTTAAAAAATAATATAGTTCAAAATATTTCCATTTTTTACTAATTCTTATAGTCTCAAATGAACGCTAAAGAAATTAATGAATTCGATTAATATATTGGCAAGTATTGTATTTTTATTTGTATATCAATTTCCTTCTTTTATTAATTAGTATGAAGTATACAAACTATTTAAAAAATATTATAGTTTAAAATATTTCTATTTTTTACTAATTCAGATAATCTGAAATAAACGCTAAAGAAATTAATTAAATCGATTAATAAATTGGCAAGTATTTCATTTTTATTTGTAAACCAATGTCATTTTTTTATGAATTAGTATGAAGTATAAAAATTAATAATACCTTTCAAATTTAATATTGTAAGACATTAAATTTGACATAAATACATGTTGATAAGAAATAGGTCAAAAAGTCGAACCTCAAACACTGATCTATAATACTCTCGCTACATTACACTCGCGTTATATGTAGTGCTCCCCACATAGCATTGAGTCGGCACTGTGTCGGCACGCTGACGGCCCGCGGGCCGCCCGCGGTCCGGCATTGTGACGGATTCCTGCCCCGCTTCTGAGACGGCACGGTGCAGGAACGCGGTCCTGGCACGCGGGCCTTCATAGTGCCGTCATTTTGCCGACACAATTTGCATGCGCGATTGGTACTGCGGCCCGCATGCCGGCAACGTGTCAGCGCTGTGCGGTGCAATTTGCCGACAATATGCCAGCACGGCGATATATATATATATATATATATATATATATTATTTATATTAAATGTATTATTTTATCATAATAAAAATACTGTATTTTATATTTGTAATTTTTTATTTATATACTTTAAATATTTAATATTTTTGTACAATAAATTAATAAGTTAATACATAATATATATATGGTTTTGCAGAATAACAACATAAGTCCATTTTTCTGTTTTGAAGATACTAATACTTAAAAATTTTATTTTCCATTTGAACTAATGTAAAAAAAATCATAAATAGTAGATAAGGCTACTTATTTTTACACTTTCTTGATTTTGTGCACTTTTATCTGAAAATATACTATATAAAGATATTAAAATCGCTTAAAACTCAATTTTCAAAAAAATGGACTTGAGTTGTTTTTCCGGGAATCCGCAGCAGATATATACATACAATAATAACACATATATATATATATTTTTCAACTTCTGTGTTACATATATAACTTTGAATCTGTAACAGCATCTATAGTTCATCAAGTAGCATATTACCAAACAATTGATGGATGTCTAGTAGAAAAATGATGAGGGCCTGCGGCGGCTCAGTCGGTAGAGTGTCGGATTCCCACGCCGGTGACCCGGGTTCGAATCCTAGTCTCTGCCGATTGATACAAGCACCTCTGTAAAAATTACATGTGCTTTGTTTACAAACACACCGCAGACCCCCGTCGTCGATTAGCACCACATGGGAGCACAAACATGGCGACGTTAAATAAAAAAAAAAAAAAAAAAAAAAAAAAACACATATATACCATTTATTTACGTAAATATTTAAATTTAATTATAATTTTATACTTTAATTATGATTATTCACATACTCCTACTGAATAATCTCAAGTAAGATTCTCACCTGAGATCTCATACCAGAATCTCATGTTATTATATGTACACTTAATGAAATATTGAAATTCGTTCAGAATGAACTTTTACTACAGTTTTTTTTCTTTCGTCTTTACAATACATCAGGAAAGTATAATACATTTTTGGTCAATTTTTATTTGAAAATTTTTATATATAAAATTTTGAAATTTTAAATCTCACCTGAGATCTTACCAGAGATCTCGTGTGAGATTTTGAGTAAACATTCATGAGGTTTTCGCATGATATTTTGCATGATTATATATAATATATATATATATATATATATATATATATATATATATATATCCCTACCAATAAATCTCAGGTGAAATATCATGCGACAACCTCATGAATTTTTACTCAAAATCTGACACGAGATCTCTGGTAAGATCTCAGGTGAGATTTAAAATTTAAAAATTTGATATATAAAAATTTTCAAATAAAAAATTGGCCTAAAAATGTATTATACTTTCCTGATGTATTGTAAAGACGAAAGAAACGTCAAGACTAATAAAAAAAACTGTAGTAAAAGTTCATTCTGAACGAATTTCAATATTTCGTAATAATATATATTTCACGTAAACCCGTGAAGAAATTTTTTACATTTCGCTGAAAATGTTTTTACTAGTTCAGAATAGTGAAAAAAGCATGTAAATAAAATTTTAGCTCATATGACCCAAATCTTGCAGAACCGTGACCCTAAAAATAAAGTTTATTTAAATTTTTAGAAAAGTAGAAAATTCAATTCGAGATAGGTGCAATTTGGGTATTTACATATATATATATATATATATATATATATATATATATATATATATATATGCATTTTTTTCTGTAAATTTTCTGTACAATATGCTGACATTTTTTTCAGACCCCAATTATCACGTTTCTGATTGGTTTATAAAAGATATACCGTTATATGCTATTTAAAAAATTTCGGCAGTTTATTTTAATCTCAAAATTTTGTAGTAATAAGAGCTTCAAAATGAGAGCAGGTAGATCATGGACCGAGCTTTATAACTGACGTTATAGCATTTTGAAAGAAATCTACATACAATTTATATATCTATATGTATGTAGGGTATATCATTTATAAAAGAAATCTTCATATATAGATATACAAATTGTATGTAGATTTCCTTCAAAATTCTGTTACTTCGGTTAATAAGCTCGGTCCATGGTCTACCTGGTCTCATTTTGAAGCTCTTATTACTATATAACGATATATCTTTTATAAATCAATCAGAAACGTGGTAATTAGGGCCTAAAAAAGTACTAGCATATTCTATAGAAAATTTACAGAAAAATATACAGAAAAATAATAAAAATGTATATGTGTAAATACCTAAATTGCACCTATCTGGAGCTAAAAATTATTAAAGTTTTCTCTGTTTCTAAGAATTGAAAATCTTTATTTTTAATAGGGCCACAGTTCTGCATAGTTAGGGTATTGTGATCTAAATTTTTTTTGCATACATTTTTTAACTATTCTGAACTAGTAAAAACATTTTAAAACGAAATGTAAAAAATTTCTTCCATGGTCGACGTGGAATATATATATATATATATATATATATATATATATATATATATATATATATATATATATATATATATATATGAAGAAATTTTATATATATATAGTCCCTGAAAATATTTACGTAAATAATGGTGCAGGCCTTGTGCAGGTTCCCCTATTGAAAATATCAAGCTAAATCTCAAGCTTCAAATTCAGCGATGAGTTTGAATCCGGCTCGATCGAACTTGAAATTCAGCGATGAGGTTGAATCCAGCTTGATCAAACTTGAAATGTAGGTCGATCAGGGTGGATTTTTTGAGTTTGATTTCGAGCTTGAAATCGAGCTGGATTTTAAGTTCGATCAAACCAGATTGAAGCTCATCGCTGAATTTCAAGCTTGAAATCCAGCTTCAATTTTTTAACAGGGATTGCCTGAGCTGCAACTCGCAAGAAGCCTCCTACTCAACATCATTCTCGTTGCCCCTGCGTCATCGAGAGTTTTGCAGGCATGTCCACGCGCTCGTACGACAACAGCATGACCTTGGGAACCATTCAGCAGATCGCTATCACTTCCAGGCAGGTGCACACCGTTTCTGCGCTCGAAGTGTTATGAACTCTGTTGAAAAAAACGAAAAAAATAAGATTTTTATTGCAATATGGGTTGGAAAGTTATAATAGAATGATGAATAAATTACCTTTGCTAGACCCTCCTTGAAGCTCAGCTTGCAAGTCTGAAAACGATGTCATTTTTGTCGCTCCCAGCCTCAGCTTGTCTACCTCAGTCTTGGGTCAGTCGCTGAATCGGCAGTCTGTATTCCTTGACGTCGTCTCTCAGCACGTGCTGGATCGGTTCTAGAGTTATTTTCTAACGTCTCTCAACGGCATCTGAAAACAATTATTATTTTTATTTTAATAGAAGTAATAATAACACTAAAGAATTCCCAGACGGCAAAACAAATTTCATGAATGTCGCAGACGTTAGAATTCTTTATGAACTCTTTTCAAACTCTTTAAGAATCCTTTTCTAACTTACATGCATAAGTATTCTTAGTGTTCGAAAAAAATCCTTAGAAAAAATTCATTTTTTGCTGTCTGGGTAATAATTATAATAATTATAATGTTATTAGAATTATTCTCTTGTAATGTAAAAATTACCTCAATATTGCTATTTTTTCAAACAAAAATAAAAGAATTTTTTTTTATGTGTGAGAGGGCCCCGATCTTGCCTATCTCTGTGAGGCACAACCAACATTCTCTGCCCCTCCAACGCTTCCTTACATTTTTTTTAATTTAAATACGTAATTAAAAATTAAAATATAATTAAAAAATAAAAGATTAGTAAATTGATAATTGAATTTATTAAATAAATGAACAAATAAATAAAATATAAAATGTAAGAAAACGTTCTATTCATATAAAAAATCCACGTTAATTTCAGCAAGTGATAATATAAAAAGAATGCAAACTAATATAATAAACGTGTACTTTTTATATGAACTTCCCTAAAAGTAAAAACATAAATAAAGTCGCCTTTATAAAACGCAAAGAAATATGTAGCAAGCTAGTATTTTTCCTGGTGTTTTATAAATGTGTAGATGTCCGGAAATTCTTCGGTCCCATCCTCAGGCTGGCCGTTGTCCTCCATCATGGTGTTGCTGTGGTCGTCATGATCCTTGTTGTTCTCGGCGTCGCTTTCGATCTCCGTGTCATCGTCCGGGTAAGGTTCTGCACCTCCTCTGTCAGGTCGGCACTCCTCCAAATACTCCGCGGGGTATTCGTTATAGTGGGTCCTTCCATCGAATTCTCCGTCCTCTGATTCCCTGATATATTTTATATTTTATTTTAAAATCATTTGATTTTGCTTCATCACAGAGGAAGCTTTGGGATGGTAATAAAAAAGTTTTGCTAAAATCACTAAAGACATATTTTTTGAGACAATAGGAATCAACATACACTATTTTTAGAAAATATCTGTATGAATGTGCGTGCGTGAGTGCGTGCGCGTGTATGTGTGCTGCGTGTATGCATGCATGCATGCGTGCATGTGTGTGCGCGTGTATGTGTATGTGCATGCGTGTGTGTCCGTATGCGCGTATATGTGTGTGCGTGCGTGTGAGTGAGTGTGTTTACGTGTGTGCGTGCGTGTGAGTGAGTGTGTATGTGCCTGCGTGTGAGTGTGTGTGCGTGCGTGTGAATGAGTTAATGTGTGCGCATGTATGCGTGTGCGTGTGTGTGTGTGTCACACCATATTTTTTTGTAACACATGTATGGATGTTTGCGTTTTTAAAATAAGTTTTTAAATAAACGGGCAAAAAAGAAATTTTTTGGCGGGCAACAAAAGTAGTCAACGGGTAAAAAAACTTTTTTACCCGCTTATCCGGACAGAATAGTACATTATGCAACAAGGGACGAAAGTAGCAGTTTTTCCCGCGGGCAGTAATCACCCGAGGGAAGAATCTTCTCGCGAGGGCAGTAATCACTCGAGGGCGAAATCTACTTTCACATTGTAGGGTTTTTTGGAATGTTAGATATAACTTATCTATAACAATAGCTATAAAAGATGTGAAAAACTGTAATTTAATCTAAATATGTAATTTTAGTAAAAAATTATCTTTTGACAATTCATCAATACTAAAAACACAGCTTTTCTAAGATATTGATTAAAAAAAGATAAGTAAATTTAAAATTAATTTCATATTGAAACAATCAATTAAGTTTGAGGAAGCAAAGTGCCAAGGAATTGCCAGCGGTTTTTTACGTGTTCTATGATAATATTTAACAGGAGGCCACTTACCAGAGTTTATCAGGTGGATTCTGCTGTAAATGGTCGAAATTTTCTGTAGGTGCTTCATCTTCGTCGGGTATTTCATCCTTCAGGTCATCCAATCCTACATAGCTCCTTGGACTGGACAGATGCTGATGATCATCCCTCTCCCTCTCGTCGTCTGACGTTTTTTCTAAAACTCTTCTTCTTTTTGGACTGGATGGCAGGGGTTCTTGATGTTCTTCTTCTTCTTCTTCTTCATCAGGAGCTCGTCTTCTCCTCGGAGATGGTGGCAGCTGCTCCTCATCTCTTTCTTCGGGCAGTAGCACGTCTCTGCGTATCTCTTCGAGACGCCGTAGACATTGCTTAAGGCTTTTCAGGGCCCTGGTCAAAAATGGAAACATTCATAATTAATATAATAAGTCTAGTGTGACAAGTAAAATAAAATATATAAAACAATATACCTTCACAAGCTGACACAAAACGGGTATCACGTAGTCTTGTGACATTTTTTTTCTTATCTCCAAGCCAAGTAACATTGCACAGAAGCTCTGTGTTGACTGCAAAGCAATTTTTTTTAAAAATTGCTCGTCATCGGTAAAAAAAGTCATCGGTATTTCTACCACCAAGATAAATCAAGTAGTTGACCTAAAAATAAACGATATATTTAAGAAATGAAAAATTTAATAATTATAAAACTAAGTCTTGCGTTCAGGGGTTTGACGGTTCATGGGTTGTAAGTTTCATATGTTTGAAGATTCATGGATTTTAGAGTTTGAGTGTTCATTTAACCTCCGAAGCACTCACCAGACACCTAGAAACAACGCAGCATTAAAAAGTTAGTAAGGGGAGATTAAAGCTGCTGCCGCAAGTACGCCGTCCTGGGCCTTGCAGCTCTCGTCTTCGTGTCCCTTCGTGGGGACCGTTTAGATACCCCTCCTACTGCATCCATCGTCGCACTTCCTCGTCCTGGCCACTCGTCCTTCCTCGTCAAAACTAACCTATTTATTAACATAATATAATTATTAGAATAATTATAAATAAAAAATTTTTACATCTCAGCCAGGGTGATCCTCAAGACAATCTCTTCACTCTGAAATGTCCAGATAGTTGCCACAGTTCTCTTGGGAAATCCAAATTGCAGCATGTAAATAATTAATGATAGTAATTATTTACTATGAACTGCAATTGCACGTGCGCGCGCCAGGATGATCCACAAGACGAGCTGCACTTCCTCTCGAACGTCCACCACAAACTTGCCACAGTCGAATTATATAATTCAGAATTCCAAATTACACCACAGATAACTACAATAATTAATAACTACAATAATACCGCTATAATTATTAAGAACAATTTCACTTATTGCACGCGTCTGCAATTGAAGATCAAGTCTTCATGAAAGCAGGGAGATTACTGCAATGGCGGGATGCTATATATTACTTCAAACAACAGAAAGCTCGAAATTATTTCAAGACTTTAAATTTATAATGTAAATCAATCTTAATATTCAATTATAAACAAATATATTTATTATTAATAAAAATATAAATCATAAAATTATACTATTATTTATTTATTTATATTTATTTATTTATTCAATTACACCAATTGAGCCCCATATAAATAAATTAACAAATCATTACTATAATTATTATCAATTTTATTTGTAATAGAAATAATAACTTAAATATGCAATTGAATTATATTTTTATAATTATATTGATGGCACGTCGTGCTGTCCATAATCCGTCACATTGCGGCCACGATTTTCCCGACACGGCGGGCTTGCACTGTGCCGTCATTCTGCTGGAATCTAAAAGTTCAAAAAAGTGATGTTGCGTGACGACACGATGACGGCACAGGGCGGTCACGACGTGCCACCGAATCGGACAGCACGCCGCGACTGCACAGTGATGGCACAAATTCGTCACGCCGTGCCAGCACGTCGTGCTCGGCACGGGCTACTATCTGGGTCATATGGCAATTCATGTCTATTATAGGTAAGCTAACTGATACTTTTTGAAAACAAGCCAATATAATATTACGGACAAACAGTTATACGGACATAGTTATATGTCGAAATTAAAGAGACCGTCAATGCACTATATTTTATATTGAACTACAGTTAAACCTGGAACATTGCTCGAGTTTGGGAAAAATAACCTCGAACAGTGCCGGAGTTACCTTAGGTTCGTAGCAATTAACGACGGCAGCTAGTCAGAGCTCTAGATAAGGTATAAAATGTTTGTCCGTAATATTATATTGGCTTGTTTTCAAAAAGTATCAGTTAGCTTACCTATAATAGACATGAATTGCCATAGGGTACTTGTCCGTATTAGTGTGCCATGAAGCAATGTTTTGAATTTAATAATTGATTGCTGAACGTATATAGCTTTAATCTTTACTATTGAAGTTTACATAGGTACTTTAACGTTCCGTGTTTAAGATGGAATTTGTTTTAATTGAATATATTAAGCATTCATACAGATATAAGGTAAAGTACCCAATACCCGGACACTTTTTGTGGTATAACTATTTCAAATGAAGTTTTCGACGGAAAAACTTCGTTTTTTATAATTATACTTTTTTTTATCAGAAAGACGAGGTTTTTCTACATTGTTTATAGTTAAGAAAAGTTAAATAAACCTTACGGAACTGGCATAATAATTATTTTTTAAAAAGCATATTTGGCTATAGTACCCGGACAGGCATTTCGGGTTGACTGGTGTACTCGGACAAGACGGAACCAATACCCGGACACATATAAACGGTTTATTTATAATTAATTGAACAAATTATATAAATCGTAAATTGATCGAATAAAATAGCCAATAAATAATAAATAACATGCAGTTTATTAATATAATATTTTACATAAATAATTTAATAAATTATATTTCATTTACATTTTTTCTTCTTTTATTTTCATTTTTTTCGATATAACTTGAAGTTCTTCGGCAAGCAATAGCTTATCTATTTCTTCGAGTTTGTTAGTCAATTCTTTAACTTTTTCCTGCAATTGTGTAATATTTTCTTTATTTTTTTCATTTTTAATAGTCTTTTTAAGTTCTTCTAACTCTGTATTAAAAGTTCTTTTCTCTCCCTGTAATTTCTTTTTGGTCTCTTTAAAACTTTTAAAAACTTCCTGTTCTTTTTCTTTCATTAATTTTGTTCTCTTTCTCTCTTCTTTATTTTGTAAAATTTGAATTTCCTTTAATTTCTTCTCATCTTCCTTTTTTTGCAAAATTTCAAGCAAGTCATCCACGACTGCTACAGGGGGAACGTCTTGTACTTTGATGTTCTTTTTTTTCTTCACAGTAAAGTTAGGTAAAGAAAATACCTTCTCGAATTTTTGAGATACACTGCTTTTTTCATTTTCAACTAGAAAAGAAACACATTTATGCATTAAACGGTATTTAAGGAAGAATATCTATACAATTTATTTTTAGATAATATCAGTTAAGTTACCAAAAGTATTCTCAGATTGAAGTTGATCAGATTGCTTATGAACATCTATGGAACTGTTACTTGCTTCATCAATACTAACATCTATACTAGCATTCGTACTGACATCCATGCTAATATCAGACAAATCGATTTTTGAATGACGACTGTAATCGGATAAATCAAGAACTTCATCTGCAAAATATCAATAACTTTTTATAGTTTTAATTACAAATAAATAAAGAATTTATTTAATAGCTATGTATACAAACCTTTGCATACGTATGAAGTTTCCAAACTAGTATTAGGAACACTTTCATCATTGTGCCATACAGGAACATTACTTTCTTCACTAACTGATGATTTATCCACTGTCGATGGAGTGACTTTATTTACTGTCAAATGAGTGACTAGACCTACTGTCGAGCAAATAATTCCATCTGCTACCGAGTGAGTAATTTCATCTTCTGGCGATTGAGTTATTTCTTCTACAATAATAATATATGTATTAATTGACAATACATATTTGTAAATAAGTTTGTATTATAAGTTTGATTCAATACGTTTGTAAGGCTATGATCTGACATGAATATTGTTGGATATAATAGGTTATTACTATTTTCATTCATATCATTAACCACAGCTATCACAGATACTGTTCTACGCTGACCAGATTCATCGTAGAAGTCTATTTCTCCAGTTGGTGAATTTACTTCGGTTTCTTCCATAAGTTGACTAAATGAATTATTGTCCTGAAAGCAGATTTCTTGGTGGTAATCAAAATCATCTGTTTGCATAACATGGATGTTGTCTATGCTAGAAAAATCTGCATTCTGTTCATCAGAATATTTTATCACAGAGAGCGGGTCTGCAAGTATTTCAGTACTTATAAAACTATTATCAGATCTATCTACTGCATTCTTACCTGTAAATAGAGTACAAAATATATATGATTATCAATCTATTAGTATAGTAGTATATATAATATATAAATTTTATAAATTATTATTATAGTTATTTACCACAAAGTCTTCGCATTTTAAGCCAAGATTCAAATAGTCCTTTTTGACTCAGCTCTCCGTTCCATATTTCTGTGGATTCATTGTTTTTGAACTCTTCTAAAATATCTGAAGAAAGGATATTTGTTTCAAATAACTGTAAAAGTTTCAGAGTGTCTTCACATTTTTTAATTTCTGTGGAAGCAGGTAAGTTGTTCCTTTTCTTAGCTTTGTTTAAAATGCTATAATTTACAGCATCAGCATCGAATGGACACAACCCACAGGCTTTGAATCCATGTATAATACTGCTAGAAAAATCATTAGCTTCCAAAACCAACTTTTGAACTTTTGAACTTTTGAAATCTAGCACATCATTTTCTATCCGCCACTGCCTAAGAGTCTTCTTATATTGATCCTTCAACGGGTGAAAAAATGCTACATCGAGTGGCTGTATAATATGCGTAGCATTAGGATATAATGCTATCAGCTCGATTTGCTTTTCGATACAGAATTTGCAGAGTGGTAATGTGAGATGCGATGAATGACCATCCACGTATAGAATCACTGGAAAGTCATATTTGTTATCTTTCAACCACTTGAAGAACACATTAGACATATAGCTGTAAAAGCTTTCAGATGTCATCCATCCTCGCTCAGTATTACCTACACCCCAGCCTTTGGGTATGTGACTAAGAATGTTTTTCTTCGGAGTGGTTTTCAAATCATACAATATCATCGGTGGAGGCATTTCACCAGAAGCAGCAGCCGTAAAAAGAACTGTGAGATTTGCTTTTTCACTAGATCCTACAATCTGGTAGACGGATCTTGCACCCTTTTCAGTAATAACTGTGTTGTCCTTTGGCACCAGCATGAAAGCAGTCTCATTTAAATTAAATATTCTTGTTGGATCCAAATCTAGTACGTTCTTCTCTTCTAGATAAACTTTTACACGAGCAAACCATCTTCGAAGGTCATCTTCTGTTACTGAAGCTCTAGTTGAAGTAAGGTTTTGAGCAATCCTTGAGCTTAAATTGCTATGCCTTTTCATGAATGCACGATACCAATGTTTACCTGGCCTACCATCTTTGAACGGAGTTTCCCATTTTTCTTCCATTAAAAATTTTTTAATGCAATCCAGAAGCTGATTTTTGGTCACAGGAAAACCATGCTCCGCACAATACAAAATCCATTTGACTATTTCAGTCTCTTCACTCTCACTTAATACAGTTGGCGGACCTGTATTACAGCTAATGGGAGAATAATTCTTCATCTTATCGTACAATGTACTCTTTGGAACACCATATTCATTCGCAGCTTCTCTGATGGTTTGTCCTTTATTCACTGCGTCAAGAGCCTGGGCAATAATATCTGCACTTAATTTTTTTTCCACTCGTTTCACTTTTCTTTTATTCACTGCTGATCCAACTAATTTCTTCTTTCTCACTGTTTCCACAACTTTTTTCTTGCTCACTGCTGGTTCAATAGTCTCCTTTTCTTTGACCTTAGTCTCACTGTTGAAATTGTTTTCCTTCTCTTGTACACTTTCCTCCTTAGCGTTTGACTTTGAACGGTTATTGCTCCTCTTATTAATTGAGCGTGTCTTGGCCATTTTTAAAATTACATTATGTCTGGAATATAATTGTTGAAATAAATAAATATTTTATTACTTTCTTTTACTACAAAATAATATTACATGTTAAATAAAATATAAAAAGCTTACCATAGAATTAAAATTTTGAGGTTAAAATTGCAGGTTATCAAAACGCACTGTTGTAAAAAAAATAATGAAAGTTTTTTGAAAATAAAAAACACTGCACTTTGCTTGAATCCACATGTAAGTATTTAACTTTTTGTATCTTAGAAGGTCGAAAATAATTAAAAGTCCACTTTCTGAATGCGCGTCCGAGTACTGCTTCCTGTACGAGTTAGAGGCATGTAAACTCGGACAAGCGTGCCATCTCGTCCGGGTATACCGTACTTATTTGAAAACTGGCAGGTATATCCGGACATGTAATATTTATGTAAATAATTATTATAATTACCGGAAATACTATGGATTTCGTTTAGTATTTACTTATTTATTGGTAAAATCAACTTTTCTGCACAAAAAAATAAACTATTGACTTTTTTAACGGCAAGAGAGATCACTGAGATTTTGATTAAAAATTCGTAAAAACATGAATTTACTTGGAGTTTTCAAATCATATTTTTAAAAGCAGTTTTATAATATAATTTAAATTAAAATTTATTTATATTTCGGTATATTAGTATAGCCAAGACCCTAAGCAATGCAAATCAAAATTTACTTTTACAATTAAAATACTTTAACTGATAATAATATTAATTTTGTATCAATGTCCGGGTACTGGTCCCATTTTTCGCTTTGTCCGGGTATTGGGTACTTTACCTTATTAGAAATAAAAAAAAAGGTTTTGGTCCATATTAGTGTGCTTCTTCAATATGCTATAACGTATTACTGTACCCAATCTGCCCGTATTAGTGTGCGTGTTCACAATTCTGTGCCCCCCATTAGTGTGCCTGCTCAAAAACTGTGCCCCCGATTAGTGTGCTCATGAAATCTCATTTTAATTATTTCTATAATTACTGCTAAATATTAATACTAATGGAATCTATTTTTTGTTTAAGTATAAGATAACTTAAAATAAGCTTAATTAATAGTATATTACGATACGAGTGATCTAAGTAGGCCATTATTTCACGGCGTGTAGTTAGCGCCCGAGCGGAGCGAGGGCGCTATACACGCCGTGAAATAATCAGCTTTTACTTAGATCACGAGTATCGGATACTATTTTATAGCACGTGTGATATAAACCCGCCGATTGAAATCTAATGTATGTAAATGCAATATTTACTTATTCAAACGAACGAAAAGCGTAAACATTTCAAATCCTAACATATGCTCTTTTACACTGCGTATTATTTTTCCCATGCTCAGCGGTGTAATTGTACCGTGAGTAGAATGACGATCTCTTGTCATTTTACCGCTTGACCGGTATATTTACCATGCTCAGCGTAGGTCTCGATTGTTGCGCAAGCTCAGCGGTGTAATATTCCGCAAAAATTTTGACTGCGTTGTGTATACTACATCTTGTGCTCGATTCGTTTTCCATTCGTGTTTGAATATATACTCAGATTCTCATAGTTTTTTTCAATTTTTTTCATATTTTTCTTCCAGTTTTTTCATCCATTGTAAATTTTTCAAAAGTTTTTTTAAAGTTCCTTTGAATTTCATAAGAGTGAAGTGAAAAATAAAGCTGTTCAAACAGATTAGTGAAATGAAAAGTTTTTTATAGTCTATTATTATAGTTATGGTGATTATTTAAAATAGTATATTTACAGTTGTAATATTTAATAAATAGTTTATTTGATTTGAAAATTTAAATTATATTGTTTTTGTTTACTATTATTATTATATGTATCCCTTTTAATCCTATCTTTCATCATTTACAATTATTTATTATTCAGAAAAAACAGAAAAAGTTCAACTATATTTACAACGAATATTTACATAAAAAGATAATAAAATTTAATTGAATATTCAAAAAAATGCGCTCTGCCGCTCTAATGTCAAGTGAACCTAACCTCAAATTCAGAAACATATTTTAATCGATCAACATTATTTTCTGGTATATTTCGACGGTATATACAGAGGTTTACTTCTTCTTCTTTCTATTCTTATATGTAACAATACGCTATAGAGTGATTTTTGTCATTAATTATCGATAATTACGAGCCCATGACTTAAGTAAATTCATTAGTACACGGTGAAATAATGAGCTACATAGCTCACGGATAAGCGTGAGCTAAGTGCGTGTTTAGATCACGCAGTGCTACAAATAATTTTATTATTATTATTTTTTATTTATTTATTATTTTGAAATATTATAATAAATAATTGTAATTAGACAGTTTTTAATTAATAATTAATAAATATAAATAAAGTTTCAAAATATTTGAAATTAATAAATGTGATAGACACACAGATATTATGAACAAAACTAAGTATTTGACACAGAATTCATAATCTATAAATTATCTAAATTCATGCAAACTGATACAATGATAATGATTTATTATGCACTATTCCATAACAACAGCTTTGGAAAAAATAAAGCTTGCGAAAACTTCTTCTCCCTTAGAATTCTACAAGCAGAAGTGAGGTTATTCCGTCTATCATGAGGGGGCGCATAAATACGGACAAACTTCGAAAATCTCGCGGTATTACTGGATTCATTAATAAATTATTAAATTGAGTCTAAAATGTTTATTTCACATTTTTTAATATTAAATTGAATTATTTTATGATACAATAAATATTTTGTTTGTCATAAATCACGTCCGAATAATTAAATTAAGTTTTGAAAAGTTCAAGCAATCCTTAGCATTTTAGACAAGGAAACAAAGTAAAACCACCAACTCATGATTCATATGTTTAAAAAAATTATAACTCTATGAAAAACATTTTAAACTTTCATGTAACTCTTGTAAACTGTAACTTAATACTTTATCTTAGTTTTAAAAATAGTTTTACTGATTCATTTATGATTTAATCGCTGCAAATTACATTTAAAAAAAAGGCACACAAATATAGACAGGCTCATAAATATGGACAAGTACCCTATGAGCACTACATATAACGCGAGTGTAATGTAGCGAGAGTATTATAGATCAGTGTTTGAGGTTCGACTTTTTGACCTATTTCTTATCAACATGTATTTATGTCAAATTTAATGTCTTACAATATTAAATTTGAAAGGTATTATTAATTTTTATACTTCATACTAATTCATAAAAAATGACATTGGTTTACAAATAAAAATATAATACGATACTTGCCAATTTATTAATCGATTTAATTAATTTCTTTAGCGTTTATTTCAGATTATCTGAATTAGTAAAAAATAGAAATATTTTAAACTATAATATTTTTTAAATAGTTTGTATACTTCATACTAATTAATAAAAGAAGGAAATTGATATACAAATAAAAATACAATACTTGCCAATATATTAATCGAATTCATTAATTTCTTTAGCGTTCATTTGAGACTATAAGAATTACTAAAAAATGGAAATATTTTGAACTATATTATTTTTTAAATATAATATTAGTTTAATTTTACTATTTTAATTTGAGTTTATGAATAAAATTCATAATTGAACGTCTTATTTTGGTAATAATATATTTCTTTTAATTTATATTGTGGGTAATAATGAAACTTATACTTGCCAAGATTTTACTTTTAATATAATACATGTCAATTGATGTATGTCAATTAAATTTAATAGAGATTTAACTATTTAAATGTAATTATTTTTTATTCATGTCTATAGATCGAATATTTTATCTAATATCTAATTATTTTGTATAATTGCATTCTATAGATTGTATTTGTTATTTAATGCTATGAAAAATTTAGAATTAAAATGTAGCATAAAAAACTATATAATTCTTTTCTATTGATTTTAATAGGGAAGAATACCGATTTTTAGTTGACAGAGTATTCTTGTAGATCGAGGTATAGTTTCTTTGTAAATTTTTGGAATTTTAACGATATCTTCAAAATAAAAGAAGTTATAGTTAAATCTTTAAAAAACGTTGTGACGTCACTCCGGTCGGCACCTTTGATATTTTAACGGTGTAACGTCACTCAAAGGATTTTTAATACACTATAACTTTTGCAAATTAAGTTTTCTTTTTTAATTTTAAAAGGATATACGCAAAAGATATACGTCGGCTTAGATTCTCTATCAAATGCACAATTAGTGCCGATCAAAAAATAAATTTTGTATTCTCTCTATTGCCTTGTATGGGGCTTATGAGTTTTCACGATCAATATGAGGCCAATTGAATAAAGGTGGTTTCATAGAAAATACGTATATTATCAAAAAGTAATGGTACAGTTATAAGTAATAATTAAAAAAATTTAAATAAAATAAATAAATATTACACATGTAATTTGTACGATTTGTCGAAAATAGCATGAAACAATTTGTTTATGCTTACGATAAATTAATTCCGTTTGGAGTGAGATTAACCTAATTAATACCTAATATTAGTTTCTTAAATATCAACCGAGAGAACCTTTTATAAAAGTATTATTTATAGTAGTTTAAGGTAATGATTCATTGTGTAGACGATAAGTGCAAAAAGTTGAAAGTGTACCATTTTTTATTAATGTTAATTATTCTAATTCATGAAAACTTCCACAGTTTAAATGCCAAATTGGGGACATCTTGAATTTTAAATTTAAATTAATTTATTGTTCTAATAAATTAACATTTGAATTATTTGTAAAAAAAACCACTGACAATTGATTAGCATGTAGCTTCCTACAATGTCATAAACTGTTCCATGATAATTCGCACATGTACAGAATTGAATAAAAAGTTTGTTTATCAAGTTCATTTACGGCTTGTACGGGTAAAGTGCATTTAAATCTATTCATGATGACTAAAGTCAATTAATAAAAAAGATATTCGCAAACTACACAATTGAATAACAAGTATGTTTATCAAAGTTAATTTAAGTTGATTCCCGCCTAATATGAATAAACTGCATTAAATTATATTGATTTCCTGTACTTATAGGAATTGATTAAAATCAATTAATGAGAAAGGTATTTGCAACCTACAGAATTCAATAGAATGTGTGTTTATTAAAGTTTATTGAAGTTGATTCGCGGCTTATACGAATAAACTGTATTTAAATCTATTGATTTCCCATACTCATAAGAATTGATGCAAGTCAATTCATAAATAAAGTATTCACAACCTACAAAATTCAATAAAATTTTCATTTATCAAATGTGATTGAAGTTAATTCAGGGCTTATACGAATAAGCTGTATTAAAATCTATTCACGTTTGGAATTCATAAAAATGAATTAATGTGGATAGAAGTTTTATAGTCAATTTGTAGCACTGCGTGATCTAAACCCGCACTTAGCCCACGCTTATCCGTGAGCTAAGTAGCTCATTATTTCACCGTGTAATAATGAATTTACTTAAGTCATGGGCTCGTAATTATCGATAATTAATGACAAAAATCACTCTATAGCGTATTGTTACATATAAGAATAGAAAGAAGAAGAAGTAAACCCCTGTATATACCGTCGAAATATACCAGAAAATAATGTTGATCGAGTAAAATATGTTTCTGAATTTGAGGTTAGTTTCACTTGATATTAGAGCGGCAGAGCGCATTTTTTTGAATATTCAATTAAATTTTGTTATCTTTTTATGTAAATATTCGTTGTAAATATAGTTGAACTTTTTCTGTTTTTTCTGAATAACAAATAATTGTAAATGATGAAAGATAGGATTAAAAGGGATACATATAATAATAATAGTAAACAAAAACAATATAATTCAAATTTTCAAATCAAACAAACTATTTATTAAATATTACAACTGTAAATATACTATTTTAAATAATCACCATAACTATAATAATAGACTATAAAAAACTTTTCATTTCACTAATCTGTTTGAACAGCTTTATTTTTCACTTCACTCTTATGAAATTCAAAGGAACTTTAAAAAAACTTTTGAAAAATTTACAATGGATGAAAAAACTGGAAGAAAAATATGAAAAAAATTGAAAAAAACTATGAGAATCTGAGTATATATTCAAACACGAATGGAAAACGAATCGAGCACAAGATGTAGTATACACAACGCAGTCAAAATTTTTGCGCAATATTACACCGCTGAGCTTGCGCAACAATCGAGACCTACGCTGAGCATGGTAAATATACCGGTCAAGCGGTAAAATGACAAGAGATCGTCATTCTACTCACGGTACAATTACACCGCTGAGCATGGGAAAAATAATACGCAGTGTAAAAGAGCATATGTTAGGATTTGAAATGTTTACGCTTTTCGTTCGTTTGAATAAGTAAATATTGCATTTACATACATTAGATTTCAATCGGCGGGTTTATATCACACGTGCTATAAAATAGTATCCGATACTCGTGATCTAAGTAAAAGCTCATTATTTCTCGCTCCGCTCGGGCGCTAACTACACGCCGTGTAATAATGGCCTACTTAGATCACTCGTATCGTAATATACTATTATACATTGAATTAGATAAATTCAAATAGTATTGGAATATATTAAAATTCATTGAACTGTAATATCTAAATTGTAATTAAATACAATACGAAAAAAATGAACTATTCTGTTATAGAAGTTGATTTAAATATATAGAAATCAATACTAAATATAGGGATTGAACTAAATTGCAATTAAAGTTTATTAATCACAATTCATTTTCAATTGACTTGTTTTCTGGTAGTCAATTCAATCAATTAAAATAAATTTAATTCAATAAAATTTGAATTTTTTTTAATTGACTTCAATCGCATATTTTTAGCAGGGAAGCTAATTAATAATAGTAGTATGGAACTTTATGTTGTGTACAGATCTCATGACATACCTAAGACTGAGTTCACTTTATATTTAAACAAATTCTTAAGTAAAAAGAGAAATTGAAAAAATCACTTAGTAATAGGAGATTTTAATATTAACCTTTTAGAGTTGGATAGAATAAGCCAGGAATTTCTTTGTAACTTTTTAGACAAAGGATATATACCTGGTTTTGTTCGTATCACTAGACCATCTATAGGAAATTGCAATGGATCATGTATTGATAATATATATCTCAAAACTGATAGCCTAAGTACAGATACATATAAATTGAGACATTCTTTGACAGACCATTACCCTATGTTTGTTATAAATAAGATCAAAACTAAAGACTCCGGACCTTCTGTAATATTAGACTATAAAAAATTGAGAAACATTGCTGAAACAAGAGACTGGAATTCAATTATGTCAATTCATGATCCAAACATAGGCTACTAACCAATTGATAAACGAAATCAAAAAATGTATGGAACAAGCAAAAACGCGGAAAAGAGAAAAGGCGTAAATAAATGTAAGAAAAATTGAATTACTATGCTATTAGTAAATCATGCGAAACAAAAGAATTCTTATACAATTTATGGAAACTGGATGTTAAAAATGAACAACTTAGACAACAGTACATAAATTATGCAAAAATTTTAGATAAGGTTATCCTAGATGCTAAAATAAAATATGATAAAAATTTAGTCGAAAATAATACAAACAACCTTAAAAAACTATGGGAAATTATCAACACGAAAATAGGAAATCAAACGAAATTGAATGCAACTATAAATTATATTAAATTTGATAATGTCAAAATTACAGATAGTGTAGATATAGCTAATAATATGAATAAGTATTTTTGTGAAATCGGTCAAAAATTGAGTGATAAGATAGATAAAGCTTCGACATCTGTGATAAAAATGCCAGATATACCACAAGGTACCATTTTAGGTCCACTACTTTTTATTTTATATATTAATGATCTCTTGAAAGTAATCCATCCTGATGAAAATTTGTCTTATGCCGATGATACTGCAATTATATCTACTGGGGATACGTGGGACGAAGCTCAGGAATCTATAAACAACAATTTGTTACTAGTAGATAATTGGTTAGCTGTAAATAAACTATCATTAAACGTTAATAAGACTGTATGTATAACTTTTGGTAACTATTGTGATAGTGTTCCAAAGCAAATAGATATAAAAATTAGAAACAAAAAAGTCAATAGAGTAGAAAGTTGCAAGTACTTAGGGATCATTTTTGATTATAACTTAAAATGGGATAAGCACATTGAATATATTATAAAGAGAACTAAATATTTAGTATATATATTCTATAAAATCGCCAAATATATGTCAACCGAAACATTAAGAATGATTTATTATGCTTTTTTTCATAGTTTAATTAATTATGGAATAATTAATTGCTTGGGGTGGTGCTTATAAGAACAATCTTGATTTATTGCAAAATCTGCAGAAAAGAATACTGAAAATTGTTAATAAAAAAAATGTTATCATACATGATAATCCACTGAACTTGGAACAACTTTTTGCCTTTCAATCACTGATATATCATTACCCTAATCTAAAAAGTCAATTTCTTAAGTCTAATAGTATTACTAGGGAAAAAAACTTAATGATTCCC
>OX424573.1:60857204-60864704 GCA_949152435.1 Gastracanthus pulcherrimus | reverse complement strand
CTTATTAGTAACTTTATTAATACTTTTTATTTAACATTACTAAAAGAAATTGTACATGTTAAAATTTATTACAACTATTTAAGTTATTAAAAGTTTTAAGTTGCAAACTAAAAATTTTATATTGTTACCTGTTAATAATAATGATTTTTGTTTCTCGTATTTTCTTTTTACTATCTTTCCTTGCCTAACACCCATTAACTTACAAATAACTAAAAGCAAGTATTTCATTGAATTACTTGTTTTTAGTTATTTGTAAGTTAAGAGGTGTTACACAAGGAAAGATGGTAAAAAGATATTTAATAATTCAATATTTATTCAACAATAAATTAAAAATAGTATACCTCTTTTCAATAAGCTTATTATATTAGTGTTTTTATATTATTAAAAATAATGGTAATTAATAGAGGACTCTGAAATTGTATGTATCTTTATCTATAATCGATTGATTAGAGGTTAGGTGTAAAGGTACACTCGGATATTACGTAAGAGAGAAAGAGAAAGAGAGCGAAAGAAAGAGAGAGAGAGAGAGAGAGAGACAGACAGAGGTTTAGATATCTAGATAAGAAGATAATCGTATAATAATCTAATAAAAGAAAGGATTCAGATATGAGTTAGGATATGAAGGATAGATGAGAGATAGTATCTAATAAGTCAGTGATTCTTTTTCTAATATGGATGCCATATGTAACAACTTCTGTAATTTAACTCTTAATTTAAAACATTTATCTACGCTACTTGAAAAGGAAAAAATAAAATGTAAGTATAAATGTATTTAATTGAATTTTATTATTTGTAGATTAAATTATTTATTTAATTTTATTTATTTCAAATTTGAGTAAAATGGCTTAAAAAAATTCAACAACGATATAACAATAATAATGAGCAACAACCACTACCACAATAACATACAATAAAACTATTATATTGTAACGAATGCAGCGTTGTAAACAAAATAAAAAAGATTAAATGTGGCATCATTGTAACAAATGTAGCGTTGTAACAAAATAAAAAAGAGAAAATAGGGCAGGAGCATTGTGAAGAATGTCACGCTGTAAAGAACAGAGAATACGGCCACAACATTGTAATGAATGTAGCGCAGTAAAAAAAAAATAAAAAAGAGAAAATACAGCAACAGCATTGTGACGCATGCAGCGCTATTAAAAATTTACACACTAACCGCCAGCTTTTCAAACAGTAGGCAATATGACTCTCGAAGGTTTTATATGGATTTAAAAACCATACATCTTACCAGTACGTCTACGCCGTGAGAGTTGAGCAACATGAGCATGTTGTCTAACGCTGGGAGGTTTAAAAATATGACATTATTTTAAGTTAACGAGACATTGTCTACGGGGAAGTACACTAGCTGTTATACATGCAAATTCAAAAATATTAGTCACATTCTATAGACAATGTGCAAGTGGTCAGGTTAACCTCCAGGTTGACGAGTCTACGGGGAAGTGCACAAGGCGTTCAAAATGCTGATTCAAACATATTAGTCACTATCTGTTGACTAATCTCACTAACTGTACACTAGGTTGGAGAGATACTGTCTACGGGAAAGTGTGCTGGCTGCTGTAGATACAGATTCAAAAATATTAGTCACTTCCTGTAGACGATGTCCTGGTGGCCTGTGTGACCTTCAGGTTGGAGAGATACCGTGTACGGAAAAGTGCAGTGGGTTTATAGTTACAGATTCAAAAATATTAGGCACGTCCTGTAGACGATGTCCAGGTGGTCTCGGTGCCCACTCGGTTGGCGAGATATCGTATACAAGGAAGTGCACTAACTGCTATAGTTCCAGACTTACAAAGATTATCCATTGCCTGTAGTCGATGTCCAGGTGGTCAAGGTTACCACTAGGTTGGCGAGATATCGTGTACAGGGAAGTGTACTGACTGCTATAGTTCCAGACATGCAAAGATTAATCACTGCCTGTAAACGATGTCCACGTGGTCAGGGTAACTTCAAGGTTAGCGAGATATCGTCTACGGGGAAGTGCACTCGCTGCTGTAGTTGCAGATTCAAAAATATTTTTACTTCCAGTAGACGATGTCCAGGTCGTCTGTGTGACCTCCAGGTTGGCTAGTTATTATCTACAGAAAAATTCACTAGGTGTATAGTTGCGATTCAAAAATAGGTGTCACTTTCTGTAGTCGATGTCCTGGAGATCAGGGTAACCTCCAGGTCAGCGAGATATCGTCTACGTGGAAGTGCACTAGCTGCTGTAGTTACAGATTCTAAAATATTAGTCACTTCCTGTAGACGATGTCCTGGTGGACTGTGTGACTTCCAGGTTGGCGAGATATCGTCTACGTGGAAGTGCACTGGGTGTTTTAAATGAAAATTCACAAATATTAGTTGCTGGCTGTAGAAAACATCCAGGTGCTCAGGGTGACCTCCGAGTTAGCGAGATATTGTCTACGGGAAAGTGCACTGGCTGCTGTAGTTGCAGATTCAATATATTAGTCACGTCCTGCAGACGATGTTCAGGTGGTCTGAATGCCCACAAGATTGGTGAGATATCGTGTACAGGGAAGTGCACTAAGTGCTATAGTTCCAGACTTACAAAGATTATTCATTGACTGTAGTCGGTGTCCAGGTGGTCAGGGTTACCACTAGGTTTGCGAGATATCGTGTAGAAGGAAGTGCATTCTCTGCTATAGTTCTAGACATACACAGATTAATCACTGCCTATCAACGATGTCCAGGTGGTCATGGTGAATTCCAGGTTGGCGAGATATCGTCTACGAAGAAGTGCACTGAGTGTCTTGGTGTACAGGATGATCTTCAGGTTGTCGAAGAATCGTCTACGGGGACGTCCACTGTTTGTTTTAGTTGCAGATATAAAAATCTTAGTCCCTGCCTGTAGTCGATGTCCTGGTGATCTGTGGGACCTTCAGGTTGGCGAGATATCGTGTACGGGAAAGGGCAGTGGGTTTATAGTTGCAGATTCAAAAATATTATTTACTTCCTGTAGTCGATGTCCTGGTGGTCAGGGTAACCTACAGGTAGGCGAGATTCGTCTACGGGGAAGTGCATTGGGTGTTTTAAATGCAAATTCACAAATATTCGTAGCTGCCTGTAGACAATGTCCAGGTGCTCAGGGTGACCTCCAGGTTGGATGATATCGTCTACAGGAATGTTCACTAGGTCTTATAGTTGCAGTTTCAAATATATTTGTCACTTTCTGGTCGATGTCCTGGGGGTCAGGGTGACCTCCAGATTGATGTGATATCGTATACGGAGAAGTGCACTGGGTGTTATAAATGCAGATTCAAACATATTAATCACTTCCTGTGGTCGACGTCCAGGTGCTCAGGGTAACCTCCAGGTCAGCGAGATATCGTCTACGTGGAAGTGCACTAGCTGCTGTAGTTGCAGATTCAATATATTAGTCACGTCCTGCAGACGATGTTCAGGTGGTCTGGATGCCCACTAGATTGGTGAGATATCGTGTACAGGGAAGTGCACTAAGTGTTATAGTTCCAGACTTACAAAGATTATTCATTGACTGTAGTCGGTGTCCAGGTGGTCAGGGTTACCACTAGGTTTGCGAGATATCGTGTAGAAGGAAGTGCATTCTCTGCTATAGTTCTAGACATACACAGATTAATCACTGCCTGTCAACGATGTCCAGGTGGTCATGGTGAATTCCAGGTTGGCGAGATATCGTCTACGAAGAAGTGCACTGAGTGTCTTGGTGTACAGGATGATCTTCAGGTTGTCGAAGAATCGTCTACGGGGACGTCCACTGTTTGTTTTAGTTGCAGATATAAAAATCTTAGTCCCTGCCTGTAGTCGATGTCCTGGTGATCTGTGGGACCTTCAGGTCGGCGAGATATCGTGTACGGGAAAGGGCAGTGGGTTTATAGTTGCAGATTCAAAAATATTATTTACTTCCTGTAGTCGATGTCCTGGTGGTCAGGGTAACCTACAGGTAGGCGAGATTCGTCTACGGGGAAGTGCATTGGGTGTTTTAAATGCAAATTCACAAATATTCGTAGCTGCCTGTAGACAATGTCCAGGTGCTCAGGGTGACCTCCAGGTTGGATGATATCGTCCACGGGAATGTTCACTAGGTCTTATAGTTGCAGTTTCAAATATATTAGTCACTTTCTGGTCGATGTCCTGGGGGTCAGGGTGACCTCCAGATTGATGTGATATCGTATACGGAGAAGTGCACCGGGTGTTATAAATGCAGATTCAAACATATTAATCACTTCCTGTGGTCGATGTCCTGGTGGTCATGGTGACCTCCAGGTTAGCGAGATATCGATTACGGGGAAGTGCACTGGCTGCAGTAGTTGCAGATTCAAAGATATTAGTCACTGCCTGTCGACGATGTCGGGTGGTCAGGGAGACCTCCAGGTTGGCGAGATAGCGTCCACGGTGAAGTGCACTGAGTGTCATGGTGTACAGGTTAATGAAGAATCGTCTACGGGGAAGTCCGCTGTCTGTTTTAGTTGCAGATTTAAAAATCTTAGTCCCTGCCTGTAGTCAATATCCAGGATGTACTTGAAGTTTCAAACGTCAAAAACAGACGAAAATAATGAAAAATTTTTTTTTGTTTAGTATTTTAGTCTAATAGATACGAGTACATGCAAAAAATGAACTAAAACGGCTTTAAAAAAATTTTTTGAACCCCTAATTTGACCTGAAATCCCTTGAAACAGGGGTTGGAAGGGGGTAAATATAGGTAAAAAAATTCTAACTTGGCCTAATAAGAGTCTTACGGTTTTCTAATATACACATATCCTTATTATGATAGAGAACACTTGTAAAAAAAATGTCAAACCATAAGTCGTCCCGGAAATCCTTTAAATAAGGTCGGAAGAAGGTAAATATAGGTAAAGAAATTCTAACTTGGCCTTATAAAAGTCTTACGGTTTTCTACTTTACACATATCCTAATTAATATAGAATACACTTATTAAAAAAATATCAAGCCCTAACTCGTCTCGAAAGTCCTTCAAATGCGGGTTGGAAGTGGGTAAATATAGGTAAAAAAATTCTAATTTGGCTTAATAAAAATCTTACGATTTTCTACTTCATACATACGCTTATTCGGACAGAATACACTTACAACAAAAATACAATCCTTAACTCGCCCCGAAAGCCCTTCAAATAGGGGCCGAAAGGGGGTTAATATAGGTGAAAAATTCTAACTCTGCCTAATTAAAGCCCTACGGTTTTCTACTACATAGATACCTTCATCATGATATAAAAATAATGAGGATATATGTAAAGTAGAAAACCGTAAGACTTTTATTAGGCCGAGCTAGAATTTTTTATTTATATTTAACCCATTCCGACCCCTATTTGAAGGGTTTTCGGGACGAGTTAGGGGTTATAATTATTTTCGTTAGTGTTTTCTATCATAATGAAGATATGTGTGCTGTAAAAAACCGTAAGACTTTTATTAGGCCAAGTTAGAATTTTTTACCTACATTCACCCTTTTCGAACCCCTATTGAAGGGCTTCCGGGATGAGTTAAGGGTTGAAATATTTATTAAAAGTGTATTCTATTACAATGATGGTATATATGAAGTAGAAAACCGTAAGGCGATATATCATGATATAAAAATAATGAGGATATCTGTAAAGTAGAAAACCGTAAGACTTTTATTAGGCCAAGTTAGAATTTTTAACCTATATTTACCCTCTTCCAACCTCTATTTGAAGGGTTTCCGGTACGACTTAGGGGTTGACATTTTTATTATAAGTGTATTCTATCATAATGAGGATATGTGTAAAGTAGAAAACCGGAAGACTTTTATTAGGCCACGTTAGAATTTTTTTACCTATCTTTACCCCCTTCCAACCCCTGTTTCAAAGGATTTCGGGACGAGTTATTATTTGACATTTTTTTTATTAGTGTATTCTATTACAATGAGGGTATGTATGAAGTAGAAAACCGAAAAACTTATATTAGGCCAAGTTAGAATTTTTTACCTATATTTACCCCCATCCAACCCCTGTTTGAAGGGCTTCCTTGACGATTTAGGGGTTGACATTTTTTCTATAAGTATATTCTATCGTAATGAGGATATATGTAAAGTAGAAAATTGTAAGACTTTTATTAAGCCAAGTTAGAATTTTTTACTTATATTTACCACCTTCCGACCTTTATTTGAAGGGTTTCCGGGACGAGTTAGGGGTTGTAATTATTTCGTTAGTGTACTCTATCATAATGAAGATATGTGTAAAGTAGAAGACCGTAAGACGTTTATTAGGCCAAGTTAGAATTTTTTTACCTATAGTTACCCCCTTCTGACCCCTATTTGAAGGGCTTCTGGGACGAGTTAAGGGTTGACATTTTTATTATAAGTGTATTCTATCATAATGATGATATGTGTAAAGTAGAAAACCGAAAGACTTTTATTAGGCCAAGTTAGAATTTTTTTACCTATATTTACCACCTTCCAACCCCTGTTTCAAGGGATTTCGGGTCGAATTAGGGGTTAGAAATTTTTTTAAAGCCTTTTAGTTCATATTTTGCATGTATCTATCAGAATAAAATACAAATGGATGCCCGGCATCTATTAAATTTTGTGTATTGGTGAGTCTCCGTCACTTATTTCGGTATAATAAATAAATAGTCGCATCTCTTATATTTTTTAAGACGATCATTATTATTGCCATATTTATTTTTGTTTTACAGGATTGTGTCAGACTGGTAGCGCTGCTAACGAACCAGGATTATTGCTACCAATAATAGTTCCAGGGGAATCGTAGATGGTCTATGAATAAATTACTACCTAATTAATTATTCAGTTATTAAAGCTAAGTGTTGCAAACATTATTATTAAATTGGAAAAATTAAACGCGGTTCGAGGGTTTCGTTTTATGTACAGGTTAATTGCTGAATAAGGCTAATTATTAATTAATTTCCATGTTAATATATTCTTTTTATACTTTTCTTATTATTAAATAAATAGTTTCTTTTACATTGTAATTTTTGGGTGCAACTTGGCGATTTTATTCAGTAGTTGAGTTGCCAATTTTCCTGCATGAAAATATACAATAATTATTGCTATTTATTTTTTATTCATAATTAACACTATTAATTACTATCCGGTCTGGCTCAACGTTTGGTTTGTCAAACTCCAGCGGATCTTCTCAGAGATCTCCTCCGAGAGAACGAGACTGGCAGGCTAGATCAGTGCTGCTCCTGCAAATTTCGATTGTTAGAATAGATATTATTTTCGTGATAATAGTTATGAGCAAATAAATAATATTTATTTGAATTTAATGTCACACAATATATAAAAAATAATAGAATTGAAGAAGAAAAATCAAAGAAACAATCGTCTGTCGACTTTCAGAAATTGTTTTGTATTCCAATATATATATATATATATATATGTATATATTATAGTTGTTACCGTGATTTTGGCAGCTCAGCACCGCCAGCTCCCTCCAGCCCCGCCACTGCCCATCCACTGCCCCTCCACAACACTCCACTAAATAACGTGAAATTCGTTCAAAATTTACGTTA
>OX424573.1:60674704-60852204 GCA_949152435.1 Gastracanthus pulcherrimus | reverse complement strand
CGGTCACGTTATACAGATCAGAGGTAACCAGCTCCTCAGCGCTCATAACTGGTGCCTCTACAAACCCTCCAGACCAGGTAAGAGAGTTCTAGTTTGTTCTTCTTATCTTCTGTAGGCTAACCCCTCTTTATGTTTTCCAGGGTATATGCTGTAGGCCTCTGGAGTATCCTGAGAAACAGCTGCTCCGCCCAAGGTGATTCCATACATGCCTATCAGGACATCAATCCAGGTGGGTACTACACTAATACCATTCTGCTTACATTCTAGGGTAGTAATATAATTTGTATATGCTTTCAGGTTGGTTCCAAAAAAATGGAACAAGGAAAGAGAACACCAGGACACGCTCAGCGTCCCTCAGCCAGGACAAGCCGACTCCAGCCTATGCGATGCTTTATGGGATGACAGCCTGTGCGTCTTCTTCAGCTGCTTCACGGTGTCGAGGAGCTCGATTGCTCTATGTTTCATCGAAGGGTTGTGTTGTGGTAGTGACTAGTGTGTGTAGTAAGTAGTATCTTGGAGCGAGGATTATGTGAGAGTGTAGTAGTGGAGGGTAGTATGCGAGGCTTCGCAGATCATGTCTTCTATCTGCGCTTTCTCCTCGGGGTTAGGTTTTCCTAAGTGTAAGTTGAGTCGAGCATCGGACCTGTACTGAGCAGCTCATTTCGACTATGCTTACATGTTCAACCGACCGTCTAATATGTAACACACACAAAATGTAGTGTTACAGCGTGTCTGTGCAGGTAGTCGGAGCGTCAGGGAGTTCCGATCCAGAACTCCAGTTAACAGAAATGTTAAGGCGTCAAAGGATAGCTTTTGACCTCTAGTCTGAAATTTCGAAATATGCAATCAGAATTTCAAAATTCATTCGTTTTGTTTTTTAAGTGCCATAGTACATTAGAAAACCAACGCGTTAGGGATCCTGACCCGATCGCAGGTGAGTCCATCGTCCTGGGGGTGATAGTTCTCATACCTCCCGAGGTCTAAGTATAAGAACTTTCTGGCTTTGACGAGGACAATGTCAACTCGTCATCAGACACACTACGGCTTCATTCTCACACCCTACATTCGTTACCATAAAGAACTGAGAAACGAATCATTCTACACATCTTCTTTTGAAGCAGTTGTCATCATTCTCAATATCCTTCATGGTAGCAGGATTTTGAAGGATTAGTGTATCACCACTGCAATTAAGCTTTCGCTTAGAAAATGTAGTTGGACTCGTCAGTGATGCTACAGCATATCCCTTATCGCAGAGACGATTGGGTAACCACAATATAAAAGTCAAATTACGGACAAGTGAGGGTTGAAAAACACCTCACGTCGGTAGCAGATTGGTACAAGAGAGAGAGAGATAGATAGATAGATAGATATACGATTTATTTGTCAATTTTGGCAAAAATACATTACATAAAAATTGTTATTTTGTCATTACATTAAGTCTTTGATCACTATCACAGTTCGTCAGTGTATAAATATAAAAAATTGTTGCACAAATTTGTCATTATCTAATATCACAGTTTGTTTATATCACAGTTCCATAACAATTTCTGAAGTCTACTCATTCTTGCATACACGTACATCCATCACGTCACGATTTAAAAACAATTACAATTCAGCCGATACATACACTCATCACACACGCAGATATATTTACTCTTTATTAAAATGTACTCTTTATATTTTGTACATTACAACATTTTTCACGACTAAGAATACAAAACACGGGAGAACGGATAAATTAAAATTAAAAGAGAGAGAGAGAGAGAGAGAGAGAGAGAGAGAGAGAGAGAGAGAGATACTGTTTATTCATCAAAAGACGAAATTCTTACAATTGCATGTACATTTAGTTATAATAATTAAAATATCAATCAATATTATATATTTGTTATCTTACATTATTAACGTTCACTTATTGCATTTATTATGTATTAAATAATATTATTCGCTGTAACAGTTCGTCAGTTTATAAAATCTAAATATAATGAACTAGTCATAGTCAGATATCACAGAACACGCTTCGTCAAAATAATAGAGAGAGAGAGAGAGAGAGAGAGAGAGAGAGAGAAAGCGAGAGAGAGAGAGAGAGAGAGAGAAAGCGAGAGAGAGAGAGAGAGAGAGAGAGAAAGCGAGAGAGAGAGAGAGATAGAGCGAGATGCTACTACACGTTGCCACGAAGCTTACTCTAAATTTCAACTTCGGGGATCGCTAACTATGCGTGTGTGTGTGAGAGAGATAGATAGAGAGATTTATTTATTTAGATTTATTTGTTTATTTCCATCCTGGGACTGAAATTGTCCCATAGGGCATAAAGAACAATATATACATTAGCAATATACAATATGTAGTAATATAATAATATAATATGTAACGTGATCGGTACGCTCGCAATAATAGTGTTTAACAATAGTATGTACAGGTTCGAACAATATTCGGTGTATAAAATAAAATAAGACATAAAGTAATCTGAACGGCTATTTGGCCGCAAAATATGACGCAATAACAATATAAAAATATAGAGATACATAAGTATAATTAAAGCTAAAATTAAAATTAAAATTACAGCAGCAATATGTACGTAGCATTAAATCTACTAGGAACCTTTATATTTAGAATTTTTGAGTTTACTTGTGTACAAGATCAGACTGAACATCACAACTGTTGAGGTAACTTAACTGAACATCACAACTGTTGAGGTAACTTAACTGAACATCACAACTGTTGAGGTAACTTAGTAATAAGGATTTGATGGTTTGGAGAGAGGTAGTTTTGGGAGGCAGGGAGGTAATGTGTTCTGGTAGGCTGTTCCAAAAATATGAGGCGACTATTACGAAGGAATTGGCATATAGGGAAGGAGTCGAGCTGATCTACGCACATCAGTATCTGCCGTGAGTATGAAGTTAGACTTCAAATAATCTGGACAACCAGTCTTAAGTACAGTAAACGTCAGCGCACCCATGAAGTACTCTCTTCGGGCCTTCACCGTGAGCCACCCTAGCCGTTTGCGATAGGGGTGACATGAGCATTCCAGGGAATGGTACCAAAAACAAAGCGGGTGCATGCATTCTGCGGGTTCAGTTCACCAGTTAGGTCATGGTAGACAAGGCAGGCATAATCAAAGTGACGGCGGATGAGTGAGTGCACAAGTACGGATACCAAATGAAAGAGTACGTTGATGAGGGCGTAGCTGTCTGAGGGTGCGAAACACTTGCTGACAGATGTGTGACACTTGCCTTCCCCAATTAAGATCAGGAGTCAACCAGACACCCAAATCGTTTACTTCATTTACAAAAGAGATGGGAGTGCCATTGACTGTAACTTTAGGTAAGAGTTCTAAATCGATCAATGAAATGTTTAATGTGCTACCGAAGAGCATTGCTTTGGTTTTGGACATATTTAGAGTGAGTCCATTGCAAGAAGCCCATTTGGCAATCGCAGCGCAAACCCCAGATACCTTGTTAATGGTGTCAATGAGATCATGGCGTTTGCAGCTTCTATAAATTTGAGTGTCATCAGCGTAGATCATATGTCTGGTGAATTTCAATACCATGGGGAGGTCATTGATGAAGATGGCGAACAATAGTGGGCCTAGGACGGAGCCCTGGGGAACGCCAGCCCAAGTATCAATCCAGTCCGATATGCGGCCACCTTCATCGATATCAGCCTGACATCTATCAGCAAGATAAGAAATGAACCACTGTATGGAGTGATCACTGATTCTAAATGATCGAAGTTTATGAATTAATATGTGAT
Source organism: Gastracanthus pulcherrimus (assembly GCA_949152435.1). NCBI lineage: Eukaryota > Metazoa > Arthropoda > Insecta > Hymenoptera > Pteromalidae > Gastracanthus > Gastracanthus pulcherrimus. The sequence goes on along the minus strand of OX424573.1, from coordinate 60,848,454 downwards.
GGGGAATCGTATCAAACGCCTTGGAAAAATCAAATAAGACTAAGATCGTGAAACCAGAGCTATCCATTTCGAATCTTATGTTATCAAGAACGCCAAGCAAAGCCGTCTGAGTACTGTGACCTGCTCTAAAGCCAGCTTGCCGTGGGATGAAAAGGTTGTGTTTCTCAATGTGACACAGAAGTTGCTTAGATAGAATCTTCTCTAACAACTTAGAGCACTCAGACAACCTAGCAATGGGTCGTAGCTCAGATATGTCGGATGGAGCTAGTACTTTGGGAATAGGAGTCTGTTTCCAAAGCGCTGGATAAGATGCCTTGGTGACTGATAGATTGAAAATTGTGGTGAGTGTTTCGTGAATGGTGGGACATGATAATGAAAGATGTTTAATAGTGATTGTATCAAGCCCGTAAGTCTTGGACTTGGCTGAGGCAAGTGCTTCAGAGATATCACTGGGGGTGATGTTAGAGAAAGTTAGTAAATGTATATGAGACGGAGCTGAGGGGAGGGGTGGAAGTGGAGTGCAGGAGATGATCTAGATGCGTTAGCGACGGATGCAAAATAATTATTGATATCATTGTGTGAAAAGAGCGGAAAAGGCGAGGTTAATCGAGAGGATGTTATGCCTAGCCTGTTGAGAGAACTCCATAGACGATTTGAGCGTTGAGCTCTGGCTATTTTATTAGCATAATAAGTGTTTTTTGAATTTCGAAGCTTTTGTAGGACCCTTGCACGCAGAGCTCGATATTCAGTAAGTTGCTGTCCCCTGCCACGTGCTCTCTTATAAGCTCTATCGCGTTCTTTCATGACGGAGCGAATGTCAGATGAGATCCATGGTTTTCGGCGATTACATATATTAACGGAACGAAAAGGTGCAAATTTATTAAGGGAGCAAGTGACAGCATTGTTAAATCGAGTGATTAATTGATTAATATTATTGTGTTGTTTAACATCATTCAAATTATTGGATAAATCAGCGAGATACTGAGCTCTGTTGAGATCACGGAGATCACGAGTTTTAATTTGACGAGAAATATTACGCATAATATTAAAAGGTATAATCAATTCTATACTGCCGTGCCCATAGGTAAACGGAGCATCTGATTTGCTATATATTGTAACCGCTGAAGGCGAATGTACAATAAATAGGTCGAGCCATGTGTGAGATTGAAGACGTAGTGCGTTGATCGTATGGTGAGTTGGCCCAGAAGGAACAAGGTACAGAGCATTCGATCGACTGATGTCATACATGTATTTGGCTTCGTATGATGCAGTAGATATCATGTTCACATTGAAATCACCCGTGATAACTATACTGTCGTAACGTGGGAAAAAAGCTGAGAGTTTGTGAAAAACTTCGTGCGGCATTGCTGTTTTTGGTGGCCTATAAACTACTGAAAATAAGAGTGATTTGCAATCATGGGTGATTTCCATTATAATATACTCAGGGACGCTGTCATCACGGACATTGGACGTCGCAAGAGTCTTAAACTTAAAGTTGTTGTTGATGTATATAGCGATTCCTCCACCTGCACGTCTTACGCGGTCGTGCCGAATCGGGACATACCCGTCAATGGTCACAGATATGTCTTTGTCCTCACTAGACAGTTTTGATTCTGTGATGCCTACTATATGTTTGGGATGAAGGTCAAGATATGCTTCTACTTCCTCGAATTGGGTTGTAAGACCATTGACGTTAGCATGCATGATTTCGACACCACCGAGGCGGACAGGGGGTGGGGAGTGTACCGTATTGGTATTAACCGATCTTAATTCTAAGAATTATCGCTCGCGTTGGCACCTGTCGGAAAATGCGGTGAGACATTAGCACCTGACAGATCGGACATCTCAATAAGATCGCCGGACAAATTATTTAAGACCTGAGGGGCCCGTTTGCTAGCTTCTATTATCGGCTGGCAAGCTAGGAAGTCATAATCATTATTGATCGGAATAAGAGGAAATGCATTATCTTTGCACATGTGTACCACCAAGTTGATAACTCTGGGTCGTTTGTACCCTAGTTTACTATATTGCGACCTGGCTTTTAACAAAAGATTATATACATGCCTAGGGTACAAAGTTCGCAGAAATATCAACGAGGTGGAAGCGTGACCAAACACCATTGCTGCTGTGAATGATTTTAAATTAAGCCGCGTGAAAACTGCGTGGTCACGAATATGAGCAGATTTAAAATTCACTACTACGCTACGAAAATTTCTGGAACGTGATGATAATGGATTACCATTATGCGGGTGCGTATTGGACTCTTGAGACCGAAAAACAGGAGATGATTGTTGTCGAGTGTCCGATGATGTAGCCGAAGTCCGCGAAGAGAGAGAGAGAAAAGAGAGTTAGAGGGAGAGAGAGAGACAGAGAGAGAGAGACAGAGAGATACAGAGAGAGAGAGAGAAAAGCTACAACTATGCATGTACCCACGTTATCCTGAAAAAAAGAAATGTTAGGTAGTCAAACTGAATAAATCACAGTAACAATTATGAGAATAATTTTTTTTATATAGCAAAATATTATATGCACTTTACATTTTCTACACTTCAAATTTATTTAAAAATATTTTTTATATTAAAGTTGTTAAAAATTTACGTTTTAAAAAACCACTGTATTTACGACACATTTTTTTTTAATATCAGTACTTGTATGAGTTCTTCTTCCGGGCAACCCTCAGCGGCGATTGAGACACGCGCGCTGGAATTCAGATATACTATTCCATGGTGCATCAGGCAGTCATACTCTGCATTCTCTTCAGTTAAAGCTATAGCTTTAACATCAATTTTCCGTCTCAATGCTATTAAAATTTTGAATGGCGCTTTTGCTGTATAACTTCATTAATTGTCTATGTATTGAAATCTTACTTCATTCCCAATCAAACGATTTGCTGTAAGAATACTGTTTAAGTATCTATTGAGTATTCTGTTGTGCCTCATCTTTATGTTTTCGATTGCTCAAAAATATACACGGCCCCATCTGTTTGGGACCGTGCCACTAACAAAATAGTGCGTACCATATACGCATCCGTTATGTAAACACCCGTAATTGATAGTTTGACCTGCGATATGAAATATATCGCGGGGTGCGTGATGTGGACACTCAAGCTGTTTATCACTTCTACAACATAACTCGGTCGTATGTCCTTCAAGTATCTCAGCATACGTTTTGTTTCTTCTTGATGCACAGCGTTGATGTTATGAATAATCTGGATCCTTGAGAATGTTTCCACCATAAACCACCGTGATTTTCAAGGCCTATAATTATGCGCTCAGAGTGAGAGCTATTGTGTGTGTGTAAGTACTTGGTAGCAGCAGTAAATTAGAAAACTTCTTCGATGCACCTTTGCAGATCGGTGGAGCGTTCTCATTGTTAGCCATTTTTTTTAAATTGATGTATATTTTTTTGCAACTACTGTACATGAGCAGAGTGGGTACTGGCAAGCGACTGTAGTCGAAGCTCGAATCATCCTTCCTTATATCCTGCTATTCCTACCATCGCTAGTGCAAAGATTTGGTGAGAAAGTGATTGTTAATTATCGAGCAGCCAATCTCGAGTATGAGTTTGCCACCCAACGAGAGAGGAATTCCGTTCCAAATTTTTTCTCGATAAAATAATAAAGCAGAAAGTTTAAACAATTTGTCTCCGTACAATAAAATTTACTGTGTCACCAATCAACTGTGTTTTACGAAATACATGAAAAAATTTAGCTTTAAGTGGCGGCTACTATTTATGAAATAAAATCCTCAAATATTTAAATAATGGTTTAGTCAAAGGAGACACATATCTTGAAACATTATAATTTAATCTTAATATTTTTTGTTTTTTATATGAAAAAAGTATAGCGGTGAAACAAAACACATAAAAAAGTTATCGGTAAAAAATGATGGCTAATCTTTTTGAAATAATAGTACACGTCTTAAAATATTAAAAAGTATAATAAAAATCAAAAAGTTTAAATTAATATTTTATTGAATAACATAAATTATTTAAGAAACAATAACTACATATTTATATTCATATATGGATAAATTTTTAAATCAGAAAACAAGCGGAACGTCGATGGAAAAAATAAAAGTATAACTTGAAAAATTAAAATAATCTGTGATTAAATTTATTACAATATTTTTTAGTAATAAAAAAAGAGAGTACATATGTTTCTTATAATAATTATTATAATACTAAATTTATAATAGTATAAAAGTTTGTTATGACAAACATTCCATTTTCGAAGTATATGATTGAATACACCCAGCTCCAACAGAGCTCTCGCGCGGAAACACATTACCTTGCCGACTAACGTACCTCTTACTTTTTAATTTTTTGTTAATATATTTATAAAACTTTGCAAGTAATGCATCGTTGCTACGCATATTTCATGAATAGATGTTACAAAACGAGCGCAGAGAAATACCATTATACAAACTATACAGAAACATAATACAATGTTCTCCGCACACTTGACAATCAAAGCTTTGTAATTTTTTTTATTCCATTGATATCGCACGCAGTCACTTCGGAGTCGATTGAGAGGATGCTGTGAGAATGGTGCGATGCCATAGCTGTCATAGTAGTTTCCGTAGCCATTTTTGTCGATGTAAATAGCAATCCAGGCTTATCCGACGTATCGATATTTCATACAATAGCAGCAGGGAGACTTAAAAATTTGGGCACGTGATCTGCTGCAAAAACACCGATCGAATTGGCGTTTAGTCGTCTAATCGCACTCATTATTTAGCTCGTGTTCATTTTAAACAGTTGAGCACACGATCGCACTGATTATCCGTATCGTCTGTTTCGTCAATGATATATAGCCTTTTGACGTTGGGTACATCGTCGTCGTCGTCATCGGCCAGTTCGTCGTAATAGGCCTCCTCGCTTTGCCGCTAACCGTCTTCTTCTATCACTACGTCGGCTACGTACTGTCCTGCTTTTTCCGCAAATCGTTCCGCATTCTGCGGTCGATGGTATTCTAACAGTGCACCATAGAAGACCTTGCTGTGTATATTTATGTATATTGCAGTCGACAAGCTGCTTTCATCAAATTCAAATACCTATCATCTATAAATTTAGTAATTTTATCGAATGCTACAGGATTTTGATCATTACTATTATTATCATCAATTTTTTTTTATTTTACATAATGTGCTATCTCCATCTTTATGTATATAGTCAAATATGTATTTAGTACTTTGAATGGACGCACAGTACTCGATATTCATATGACATTTATATTTTTTTAGTAAAAACGAAAGTATATAGTATATAAAACATAAGATCAAGGGTTTTTGATTTATACAAGGCCAAAAATCATAATTTTAACACTTTTTCAGCTGTATTGTTTCTTGACTTAACAATGTAACATTTTACTTATGAACTATACGAATACTTTTAAATTACCTTGAAAAACAAACTTTCAATCTGTAATTAATTCTAAAATTTCCAACACACTTTACCCGTTAACAGACATATAAACTCACAGGCTACACATTATAATTTTTACTCAAAACTTAATATAAATTATTATTTCTTAAGTAAAAGATTATTAGGTCCTGAGTAATAAATTATACCAGCACATCGTTTGGCATATTTTTTCAAAACAATAATTTATTAATAAACGTGATACCATTAAGTAAACATATAAATAATCTTGTATCTTTCTATTTATTAATTATTATTAAAACTAAAATATTATATCAGGGAATTATTACTACAGGGAATATTTCAATTTTAAAATTGAATCCTTAAATGGGGATTGGCGAGCAGAGTGAGCAGAGGGACCGCCCGCCCTAGTATATGTGTGTGTGTGTATATATATATATATATAAATATATCTGTTATAAAGATAAAAAGATAATACGCCGCTGCCACTGCCGTGTGCGAATAGGGTCCAGAAATCCCGGATTCCAGGATTCTAGGATAGAGTTCAGGAATCCCGGATTCTAGGATTTTTAATTCAGGTCTGAACCAGGAGTGTTTGCTCTTATCCAAGATTTTGTGATTTTTACTTTCGGTCTGGACCGGGAGTGATTGAGTTGAAAAAAACGCATTTATCTTTTTGACGTTGATATCAATGAGAAATCGTACCGATGAATATACGGCAATCTAAGAGCTTAAAAATGAGTTACTTTTAAGTACTCAAAAAACTTTTTATAATTTTACAGTGCTATCAACTTAACTTACGCTCTTTTGATATTCTACATTGTGTACTGTGTATGCATAACCACTGTTAACAGAGATTTGAATAAAAAAAAATCAAAATTTTACACTTAACATTACAATTTTATAAAAATTTTAGTTACTTACAGAGCAGATTAGACCTACTGTATTGTAATAAATACTAAAAAATCGAATATTGTTCATAATTTTATTATATTTTGTAGCTAAGAATAAAATATGCGCACAGATCTAATAATAAAAGTATTGAAAAAAATTTTCAAATTACAGTTAATGCGACTATGTATCGTATAGTAACATTTAGATTCAACGTTATTTTTTATAGATCTAAATGGGAGTGTAGTGAATGGATTATAATTCATAAAGTGACTCGACGCACCGTCTCTCTCTCTCTCTCTCTCTATCTCTCTCTCTCTCTCTCTCTCTCTCTCTCTCTCTCTCTCTCTCTCTCTCTCTCTCTCTCTCTCTCTCTTTCGAATGAGTAACTCTTGAAAATTATACTCTTATAAGATAAGACAGAATGGGAAAGGAGGGCGGTGACGTCGCTATTTACGTTTATAATACTCTTAGATTTAATGTTCTTGCAAAATCTGCTCTGATATATGATAAGAAACCGGAATACATAATAATCTAAATATCCCACGGTAACATTTAATTATTATTTTCAGTAGTCTACCGGGCGCCCAAGCTTGCACTACCCTTTCAATTTTTTAATAAACTTGTAGAATTTTTATCGAAATACCAAAACGTAGTTGTAACCGGCGATTTTAACTGTAATATGGCCACTCAATCATTTAAATCAGATTTTATGCGAAATATCATCCACCGAAACTCACTTGATCTAGTCCCATCCGACCCAACGCATCACACCATCAACGATCATCTCAAAGCACACACGTGGCTGTCTTTACAATGTACATTCTTTACATTGTACATTCAATTTCATCTGTCATCAGCTACCATAAATCCGATACTCCTTTCATCGTTAATAAGATACGCTACTTGCAGGACTTAGCTTCTGCAATTAGTAATGTCTCGGATACCAACGATTCTAACGCGTTAGATGATAAGTTCAATACCGCTGTAACGTACTGTCTTGACAAACATGGACCCCCCCGAACTGTCCATATAACTAGTCGTTCTAAGCCATAGGTTAATTTTAACATAATATCTAAGATTGAACAGCGTGATAACTTATATAGAAGAGCTCGAGATACAGCATCAAGCTACTTGATGACTGAATACCGAACACTGCGTACACGTATAGTTAAATCGCTGCGTAGCGCAAAAAGCTCATACTATGCGAATACAATTCAGAATGCACAACGCTCGGGTCGCCTCTGGAGCGCTCTCGATCGGCTAGACATAGTCTCTTCCCGCTCACTATCTCCATTCTCACTTTTATCTCATAATCAAATCAATCAATACTTTACTGAAATAGCAAATGAACTTCGTTCTCAACATCTATTATCATTACCTTGACTTACAATTTAACTCATCAGACATACCCTCTTTCACATTTAAAGAAATAAATTCAAGTTATGTCCAGACAGCTATTATGGCCGCCAAGTCAAAGACGTTTGGCCTTGATGGTATCAGCATCAAACATTTATCACTGTCCTGTCCGATCATTCTCTCCCCACTCACATCCATCTTTAATCCATCTATCTCACGTTCGTCCTACCCGATGCTTTGGAAACAAACATTAATAACTCCTATTCCAAAGGTCGCCACCCCTTCTAACGTATCTGACCTACGACCTATTGCTAGGTTATCGGAGTGCTCTAAGATTTTCGAGAAAGTTCTATCCATGCAGCTTATCGATCACCTTGAATCAAATAAGCTCATGAATCCCAGGCAGGCTGGTTTCCGCGCTGGACACAGTACTCAGACTGCCCTGCTTGGTGTTCTAGATTACGTTCGAGCCGGGATGGACGACTCTGAATTCACTATCTTGGTATTGTTTGATTTTTCCAAGGCATTTGATAGGATACCACACCATATTCTCATTCATAAGCTTCGCTCATACAAAGCCTGTAATTACACCACTGCCTGATTCCTCTCATACCTTGGAGATAGATGTCAGACGGTTGTTGATGAGGGTGGCAAAATTTCTGATTGGATTTCAACATTTGCCGGAGTTCCTCGAGGCTCAGTACTTGGACCTCTGCTGCTTGCCATTTTCATCAACGACCTTCTTTCTGTTCTAAAATTTACCGTCATTGAAACAAAGATGAACTAGTTGACTGCGTCCATAAAATCATGGCAAACATCACGACTATCTCAATCTGGGCTGCTGTAAATGGTTTAGCATTGAATCTTACTAAGACCAAAGCAATGATCCTAGGGAGTACTCGAAATCTTGGTCTCATAGATCTTCAAGAATTGCCCCCTATTATAATAAATGGGACTCACATACTATTTGTGAGCAAAGTAACGAACCTAGGTATTTGGATTACACCTAGTCTTAACTGGGAGAAACAGGTCTCTCGCATTTATCAGAAAGTCTTCGGATCGTTACGTGGTATGTAAACAGTTAGCACAAGCATTGATCTTCCCTTTCTTTGACTATGCATGCCTTGTATATCATGATCTTACCGGGGAACAAAACCACCGCTTACAACGTGCACAAAATGCGTGCACAAGGTTTGTGTTTGGTAACATTCCCTGGATGGATCATGTTACCCCCAATCGTAAGCGATTAGGGTGGCTCACGGTTAATGCTCGTCGTGAGTACTTCTTGGGTTCCTTAGCGTTTGCAGTTCTGAAGTCAGGCGAACCAACATATCTCAGAGAAAATTTAGTTTTTAAGACCAGTATAGGGTTACGATAAACCTAATACCTCCCTTTAAGCAAATTCTTTGAAAGTTGCCGCATTCCGTTTTAGGAACACCCTTCCTGAATCCATAACCTCCCTTCCTCACCAAAACACATCAGTACACACGTTCAAATCTCTGCTCCTAACTCACCTATCTAAACAAGATGCCCACGACGAACTGCCTATACCTCGACTTTAGTTTTAATTTGAGAATATTAATAATTCAAATATAATTAATTTATTATGCAAACCTTGCGTCTAATTTTAAGATGTCCTAATGCCCCCTGGCACACCACGTAGTCATTAACCATTAACTTGTTCAGGTGCTTCCTGGCATACTAACGATTAAGCTATTTCTGGTACCTCCTAGCACAATAAGTACATACAATTTGTATTCGACTCATAATCTACTACATATATATTGATTAGTTATCTATATATGTACCTTGTATTTCATTTCATTTTATTATTATTCAACTGCAATCTAATCTAAAATCTAATCTAATCTAATCTCTCTCTCTGTCTGTCTCTCTCTCTCTCTTTCTCTGTCTCTCTCCCTCTGTCTCTCCCCCCCCTCTCTCTCTCTCTCTCTCTCTCTCTCTCTCTCTCTCTCTCTCTCTGTCTCTCTCTTTTTAAAACTGACCACTGAAGATAAGAGAACTGATGACATCGCCCCTACCACTCTAAACTGTTCTTGTTTCTGTAATATGCCATCAACCATGCTCGACCAATTTAAATCTCAGTTCAAACTTCTTGAAAGAACGATGGGTGATCTTCAGTCTCTCATGGTGATAAAACTTAATGCTTTGAGTACTGTAGCAACTACCGAACCAGCATCAGAGGGGTTGAGTGATACACTGAAGGCTCAAGTTTCCTCACTTGAGAAGGAAATTGATGAGCAGTCATCCAAGCTGGAGGGACTGCAAAACGATCACCTATTGTTGTTGCAACAAAATAGTATTATAAAGTAACAAAACAGTATTATAAAGGAACAAATCAGTAATCTAATGTCCAAAGTTGGAGCGATGGTTGATGGCTTAAACATTCATAACACACATAATGTTCAAAATAACGGCATCAGTCTTAGCGACGAACATGCTGTGAACGATGATTCCTCGGATCACGCCAAATCGAGCAGAGCAAATATTACCGGGATTCCATCTTGAGATCTACGCCCTCATAGTAAAAATGAGGTTAATAACCTAGGTGACGTAAGGGGGCAGGTCTGGGTTAAACCCAATAAAAGAAATATTTTTTACTAGTCCAGAAACCTTTTCATGTTTAAAAGCAATCATTCTGAAAATTTTCATGCTATAAATACTTAGTAATATCTTAGATTTTAGCGTTGTAAAACCTCAAAATCTTGATCCTACACGTCATAATAAATCACTATTATCAATACCATATTTATAAAAGATTCTGTGTTCCTCACACGATTGTAGGTGACATAACGAACAAAAATATGTTTTTCGACGGTTATTCAACTCCATTTGACATGTATTACAAAAAGAGCAGAGCCCTTTTTCGTCAAAAATTTTTTTATTATTTTTTTCCGAAGACCTAACCGATTTAAAACAAAAATAAAATAGAATTTCTTCAAGAATTCGGATAGGTCTCCGAAAAAAAAATTATTAAAAAATATTTTAACGAACATAAAAAGTTTTCTGAACCAGTAAAAGAAAATTATTTTTTTGGGTTTAACCGAGGCCTGCCCGCTTAACGCAAGGGCGTATTGACTTTCAGGCACGAACTAGTCGGGTCCCTGTAATGCGAGGAGGGACAGCAACACAGAGAACACTAATAAAAACATAGTAGTATCGAGTAATTTTGAAGGAGATGATAACAAATGTGCTATTATTGTGCACGCTATAGTCATCAAGTATTTCCCCTCACTTAGCACGGTCATCGTGGGTTGTCACAGTCTCTTGTGCTGACTTGGTAGGAAAAAATCGTGCGTGCCAAGCGAAGCATTACCAGCTACCATACGAAAGACATTGACGACTCGCATCTTCTCCAGGAAACCAAAGAATCATTATTAAATCAAAAGATTTTTATCAATGAAATACTAGATAGTGCAAACTTTTTAATATTCCGTAGTCTAAGGACTCAGGTATAAACTTTAGGTTTTAAAAATGTTTGGCACAGGGGGGGGGGGAGCGTTTCCTGGTAAAGATGCGGGACAGCAAAATCTCTCATTCCTTCTCATTTGCAGCTGACCTTCAAGCGATACACTTGCTATATGTTAATAGACCTGCACCTCTAACTATAAATAATGAGAACAACAATAGTATTCATACTCAGGATCAAAATAATGTACCAGCATCTTCGGAAGTGCAGTACAAGATAAACCGCTTCGATCGGAAGGATCAGAATGACTAGACACGCGTGTAACAAGAGGGAATCACCGTGGGGGATTAAGAGCAGGATTTATCAATGTGGCCTCTCTAAAGTGTCACTTTCAGATACTCCGTCAACACCTTTTGTCTGGTCCCTCTCACCACCTCTTTGGAGTTGCTGAAATGCACGTTTCGACTGACTTTAAGGCCACCAAACGATGCCACTCACGCACTACGCAAGACGGTACACCAAACATTTCGGAGTACATAATGTGCAGCATACAACAGGGCAACCACTCCCCCATATTTGTTGCGTTAATTTACCGTCCACCGCACATACCATTTTTACAAAACTCAAATCTTGTTGACTAACTAGCCATATACACGGAGGGCTATAGCCATAAAATACTGATGGGTGATCTGAATGCGGGTCAATTAAAGACGTCGGACGATGCAAAATTTGTTAGGCGATTAGCTGATGATCTCAATTTAAAAATAGTAAAACATGGTGCGACTTATCATCTTACGGAATCTCACACATGGATTGTTGTCATTATGACAGACGATATCGATGTAGTGCTGAATGATAGTAATCAGGCCGTGCCCTTTGCTAGTAACCATACCTTGATCGAAGTAGAAATAAAATTTAAAATTAATAGTAATCCTAAAACTGGCACTTTTAGTTATAGGGACTAAATTGATTAATCAGGAAGATCTTCTATCTTACCTGTCCAATTGTGAGTGGTCGCCGTTTGATTGCACAGACAATGATGATATTGACAGCTTCTTGGGCTGGCTCAGCGCCAATCTTATGGAGGCAATAGATGAACTTGCACCAGTGAAGCAGTTTATTCCGAAAAATAAAGCAAATCCTCAATGGGTGGATGCTGATCTGGCGCATTTAATAAAAAAACGTGATGCGGTACGCAGACGCCACGGACGAACCAAGGACGGTAAATTTTGACATGACTACCAATCTCTCGCAGACGCAGAACATCGTATGAAAAGCGCGTGGGAGATTTTTATGCAGAGTAGAATTTTTGAAGCCCTCGAAAATAGAAAGGACATTTGGAAGTAATTAATGGACCTGGGACTCCTGCCACGGACAAGAGAGGAGCTACACGGCTTCTCGTCGGGTGAGCTGAACTGGCACTATGCGGGTATATCAATCTCATAGAGTGAGGGAAACATTGATCTGGGCGGCATCCTGGACTGGGCCAGAAATTACGGTTTTACCTTCAAAGAGGTGAAGGTGTCAAACGAAGTGCTGGTTGTTGCTCATTTCTTGTCTCAGGCTAGGGGAGAATGTGATATTTCCCAAAGTGTCATAGCCAAGGCTCTCCCGTTTGTAAGTCACCACATTGCAATGGATCCTCAACTTCTCTCTGTCCAGTGGTGTCTTCCCAGATACATGGAGGGAAGCTCATTTAGTGACACTCAAAAAGACATCAGTGCCGTCCTCAGCTTCAGATTTCCGTCCAATAACACTACTGAGTTTTCTCTTCAAGGTACTAGAGAAGATAGTACATGACCAGATTACTGATTTCTTGAAAGAGAAAAAGATCCTTGACCCAATGTAAACTAGATTTAGACAGCATCTTAGCACGCAGACAGAATTACTGAAATTGATGGAAGACATTCGGACTGGTATTAATGACAAGAAGAAGCTAATGACTATACTGCTACTGTTTGACTTTAGCAAGGCTTTTGATACAATTTCACCATCCAAATTACTTCGTAAACTGATATGCATGGGTTTTTCTAGTGCTGTTCTCCAGTGGCTCTAATTATATATTATCGGACGTAAACAGAAAGTTATAACAAATAATAATGGGGAATCAGATTGGCTAACCATCAATCTGGGTATGCCACAGGGTTTAGTCAAAACAAAAGCGATTATCTTTGGCTCTGAACAGAACATTAATCGGTTACAGGAGCTTGATTTTCCAGGCATTGAGTTTCAGGAAAGCAAATACGTGCCCTTTGTTGACACTGTCTCAAACCTCGGTGTTGTTACGGACTTTGAACTCACGTGAAAACGGCAGGTAGATGCGGTAAGTAGAAAGGTTAATCGTGCTCTTTACAGCTTACGATACTTTAGTTAATGCACCACCGAAGCGTTGTGTAAGCCGCTTGCATGTGCACTGGTAGTACCTCAATTAGATTACTATTCCGTGGTTTATCTTGACGTGTCGGATGACCTTGAGACTAAACTGCAAATGCTTCAAAATTCATGTGTAAGCTACATATGCGGTGTTAAGAGGGACATGCACATCACTCCTTACAGGAAATACCTTGGCCTATTCAACAAAAAGGCAAGAAGAGCGTATTCTGCGGGGTTGTTATTATATAAAGCTACTAACATGGTCCAATCTCCGTATCTTGCGGATCTCTTTGATAACAACGCAGCCAGGACTTCCAGTAGAAATGGTGTAAAAGAGCTTTTGGTTCCGGGATCGCGCACTGATACAGGCCTCTATTCTTTTATGGCCCAAGGTTCGCGATTCTGGTGTGAGATATCTTTCGTTATTGAGTAAATTTAAAACTGCTTTATATAGATATCCTAGGCAACAGAGCGGTGACCAACCAAATTAAGCACCTGAATGTATGTATTGTTTACGTAATTTAAAATTACGTATACGTTCTAATTCATTTAATTTATTCTTTTATTGCCTGATTACATTTTTACTAAGTATGAATGTATTTATAAGCATGAATGGTTGTACGTGTATCTTAAACCATTGACGCGATAAATATATCATTTTTAAGTTTTGCGTATGCTATTTAATTTTGACTGTATGATAAGCAATTATAACCGTTGACGATATGTGATAAACACGAATTTAGAACGAGCTATGATTACAAGAGTATCTTATTCAAGAACAATTACGACAACTGTTAAATAAGAAAGAAATATTTTTGTATTTTAAATGCCGTATTTTTCTTATGTTACATCGAAATAAAGTATATACCTATCTCTCTCTCTCTCTCTCTCTCTCTCTCTCTCTCTCTCTCTCTCTCTCTCTCTTCGCGGACTTCGGCTACATCATCGGACACTCGACAACAATCTGCTCCTGTATTTCGGTCTCAAGAGTCCAATACGCACCCGCATAATGGTAATCCATTATCATCACGTTCCAGAAATTTTCGTAGCGTAGTAGTGAAATTTAAATCTGCTCATATTTGTGACCACGCAGTTTTCACGCGGCTTAATTTAAAATCATTCACAGCAGCAATGGTGTGAATGATTCTAGGCCCACTATTGTTCGCCATCTTCATCAATGATCTCCCCATGGTACTGAAATTCACCAGACATATGATCTACGCTGATGACACTCAAATTTACAGAAGCTGCAAACGCCATGATCTCATTGACACCATTGACAAGGTATCTGAGGATTGTGCTGCGATTGCCAAATGGGCCTCTTGCAATGGACTCACTCTAAATCTGTCCAAAACCAAAGCAATGCTCTTTGGTAGCACATTAAACATCTCATTGATCGATTTAGAACTCTTACCTAAGGTTACAGTCAATGGCACTCCCATCTGTTTTGTCAATGAAGTCAAAAATTTGGGTGTCTGGTTGACTCCTGATCTTAATTGGGGAAGGCAAGTGTCACACATCTGTCAGCAAGTGTTTCGCACCCTCAGACAGCTACGCCCTCATCAACGTGCTCTTTCATTTGGTGTCCATAAATCACTTGTGCACTCACTTATCCTCCCTCACTTTGATTATGCCTGCCTTGTCTACCATGACCTAACTTGTGAACAGAACCTGAAGCTTCAGCGGGCGCAGAATGCATGCACCCGCTTTGTTTTTGGTACCATTCCCTGGATGGCTCATGTTACCCCCTATCGCAAACGGCTAGGGTGGCTCACGGTGAAGGCCCGAAGAGAGTACTTCATGGGTGCGCTGACGTTTACTGTACTTAAGACTGGTTGTCCAGATTATTTGAAGTCTAACTTCATACTCACGGCAGATAGTGATGTGCGTAGATCAGCTCGACTCCGCACTGAACCCCTCCTCATCCGTAACTTCAAAACTTCTTATATGCCAATTCCTTCGTAATAGCCGCCTCATATTTTTGGAACAGCCTACCAGAACACATTACCTCCCTGCCTCCCAAAACTACCTCTCTCCAAACCATCAAATCCTTATTACTAAGTTATCTCAACAGTTGTGATGTTCAGTCTGATCTCGCACACAAGTAAACTCAAAAATTCTAAATACAAAAGGTTCCTAGTAGCTTTAATGCTACGTACATATTACTGCTTTAATTTTAATTTTAATTTTAGCCTGAATTTAACTTACATAGCTCAATATTTTTATATTGTTATTGCGTCATATTTTGCGGCCAAAGAGCCGTTCAGATCACATTACTTTATGTCTTATTTTATTTATATTTTTTATTTATATTTTATTTTTTACAGCGAATATTGTTCGAACCTGTACATACTATTGTTAAACACTATTATTGCGAGCGTACCGATCACGTTACATATTATATTATTATATTACTACATATTGTATATTCCTAATGTATATATTGTTCCTTATGCCCTATGGGACAATTTCAGTCCCAGGGAAATAAACAAATAAATCTCTCCCCCCCTCTCTCTCTCTCTCTCCCCCCCCCCCCCCTCTCTCTCTCTCTCTCTCTGCCCCCCCCCCCCCCCTCTCTCTCTCTCTCTCTCTGCCGGTGTTTCTGATAAGCGGTTTGGCATTGAGGGTTTCTCAATACTTAGACAAGTCCCCTATATGTGTACAACTCTCTTAAGGCAAAAATAATCTAGCATTCTAAGACTACATAACTGAGCACCCTGATGTCCCAGAATACTTATTTTGTTGTGTGTAGCAGGGTCGATCAGCTCCCCTTTTCGTTGCTCTCATATATAGACCTCCACATATCCCTATCGTCAAAGGTACAGACTTCGTGGAGCATCTTTGTACGTGCATGCAAGATTTCAGTCATAAAATAATTATGGGATACCTTAATGCGAACCTGCTATCAACATCTGCAGATGCGTAATTTATTCGATCCTTATCTAATGCTCTTTCACTTAAAATCATCGAACACGGTGCAATTCATCGCACCGATGAATCTCACACATGGATTGATGTTATCTTGTCGACGATAGCCAATGAGACTCTGAGTGCTGGCAATTGATTGACGACCTCTCCTAGTCATCATAATATCATCGATGTTACAATAAAAACGCACGGTTTTAAACCACAAAAACCATCCACTTTCACCTACAGAGACTATAAACCCATTGATCAAACTCAGTTGCTGTCCATACTTCAAAATTGCCATTTGTCGCCACTCGATTGCTTGGACATTAATGATGGACTGGAGTCTGTAAGCATGATCCCCATAGAGGCTTTAGATAAACTTGCACCACTAAAAAGTTTTACGCCTAAGAGAAATGTTAAGCCTCCATGGTTGGATGCTGACATTACGCTCCTCTACGATAAACGAGACGCTTTACGACGACGGTACAAGAGGACTAAGGATATTCAATTATGGCATAAATATCTACAAATAGCTTCTAAAGCGGAGAAGAGAGTGGAATAGGCCCGCAGCTCCTTTCTTCAAAATAGAATTTTCGAGGCGCTAAATGATAAAAAAGATATTTAGAAGGAGCTGCATTCTCTGGGGTTATTGCCTGCTGCTAAAGAGGATCTTCGCGGATTTATACCGGAGGAGCTTAACTCTCACTTTGATGGTGTGAGGGCTTCATTTTTAAGGGGGTTTCCTCAACGGACGTGATTTTCGCTGTCTCCCATTTCTCGTCGCAGGCGGTCGGGGAGGATGGCATTCCGCAAAGGGTAGTAGCCAGGGCTCTTCCGGCTATCGGTACACATTTCGCCAAATTATTTAATCTCTCGCTTTCACGTGGCATTTTTCCGGGGAACTGAAAAAAGGCTTACTTGGTGCATTTAAAGAAAACAACCGTACCATCTTCGGTCTCAGACTTTTGTCCAATAGCCTTTTAGAGCTTTATTTCTAAGGTCCTCGAGAAACTTGTACACACGCAGATCACCGAGTATATAACGGCAAAAATATCCTTAATCCTCTTCAGGCCGGCTTCAGACAGTACCACAGCACTCAGACCGCCTCACTCAAACTATCGGAGGACATACGTGGTGGTATCGACGGCATTAAGATCAATGTAGATGGTGTCAACAAAAATAAAAAATTACTCACCATACTTCTACTTTTTAATTTCAGTAAATCCTTCGATACCATCTCGTCGACAAGTTTACTTCGCCAGCTGATTAGAATGGATTTCTCTAGGAAAGTAGTCCTGTGGATCAAATCCTACATTACGAGGCGGCAGCAAAGAGTTGTCACAAAAATTAGCGGCCAGTCGAATTGTCTCACAACCAATCTGGGAGTTCCGCAGGGCTCAGTCCTAGAACCCCTTCTTTTCAGCTTACATATTAATAACCTGGCAAAATTTTTTTCTAAACGAGGGTATCGTTTGCTTAGCAGCTGTAGCACGGACTGTGTCAACATGGGCGACGATTATATTTGGCTGGGTTTATAATATTAATTTCTTAAGACAATTGAATATGTCAGGCATTGAGGTGGAGAATAGCGTATTCCTGTCCTTCGTTGACTCAGTGACGAACCTCGGTGTTGTAATGGATTCAAAGTTGACATGGAAATAGCACGTAGATTACGTCACGAAGCGCGTTAATCGTGGTCTTTATGGGTTAAAATTTTTTAGATCCTACACAACCGAGGCTCTGCGTAAGCAGATCGCAAGTGCATTGATTGTTCTTTACCTCGACTACTGCGCAGTTGTCTATCTTGATGTGTCCCAGGAACTGCAGACTAAACTCGAACGACTGCAGAATTCGTGTGTGAGATATATTTGCGGCGTCAGGAGGGATGAACACATCACCCCTTACAGATTGTAACTGGACTGGGTAAATATTCAACAAAGGCGAGCATATTTTGCCGCGCTCTTAATGTAAAAATCTCGGTGAACTTAAAAAAACAGGCCAGAACCTCCAGCAGGGGTGAGCCAATTAAAGATGTCTCAGTCTGCCATCACTCTACAAATTTAAGGCAGCGATGCGCAGGTACTTGCATATCCATAATAATAATTTAACATTACATAGTCTGTAAAACTAGTGTCCTGTGTTGTCCAAGTATTTATGTATTTATTACCTACTTTATGTTTCACTATGATTGTATTTATAAACACGAATGAACGCGTGACTGCATTAATGTATGTGCGATTTTATTATAAACCTGATGAGCTACGTATGATATTTATAATGGTATTTTATATAAATAACAATGTTATCAAACTTCATATTATTTTATGATGTATGCGTGTATTTATAAGCTCGAATGATCCCGTGATTGTATGGATGTATGAGCAAATGCGATATATTTTACAATTGACGTGATAGGTAAATATTGTGCAAAATTTGTTATTATAAGAGGATCAATATGTGATATTTTATATAGTTACACTGACTGAAATGTATCTATAAATGTAAAAACGAATTGTATATAGGCGATTCTATGTAAAATCGAAGACAAAAAAATGACTTTTCTCTAACAAATTTTAACATGTATATCGGGTTCTTATAAGTGTCTGAATTTTTTCAGATTTTTTTTACCAAGTATGTTCGAGTTACAGTGGGTCAAAGACAGTAATTTTAGCATTTATTGAATTTTGGAGCTGTTTTGAGTGATTTTTAACTCAATTATTAAAATATACGCTTTAATTTGTATTTAAACTTTCATCAATAGGTCTCAACATATATTTATAAAAGATGCATTTAAAAAGTACACTTTAATAATTCTTTAGGATAATTTGTCCATTATCTCTATTTTTAGCAAGAAATGCTTTATTATGGTATTGAGACTATGTAAGTTTCTTTTGTACTAATATAAGCTACCTTCAATGCTAAATAGGCATTTTAATCATATTTTAGCATAATTTGATATATTTATATTTTTAGCTACAAATGCAGCTTGATTATCATTCTGGGAGTTATGCCTTACTAAGATCAAAGTGCTGTGATGCTAGATAAACCGGCTTGCATTGGATCAAGGATGTGTTTAGATTTTAAGAATTCTGTAATTTGGTCATGAACTATCTTCTACAGTACCTTGGAGAGAAAGCTCAACAGTGCTATTATGCAGTCCGAAGCGCTAGAGGAAACTGATGTTCTTTTAAGTGGCAGTAAGTGAGCTGTCTTCCAAGTCTCTGAGAAGATACCCCTGAACAGAGAGGAGTTGAGGACTCTCGCAATGTGATGACTTACAAAAGGAAGAGCCTTAGCCACTACACTTTGGGGAATACCATCCTCTCCTTTGGCTTGGGACGAAAAATGGGCAACAGCAAGGACTACGTCTGATACTGTCACTTCTTTAAAAACAAAACCGGCATCACTGGCTGAGTCCAGAATGCTGTCCAAATCTAAATCGCCTCCACTCTGGGAGATTGATACACCCTCAACGTGCGAGTTCAGCTCGCTCAGCGAGGATCCATATAACTCCCCTCGCGTTTTACATGAAAATTTCCCGCACAATTTTATGCATTGTTCTGTATCAGCTGCGCAATTTTGGTACTACTGCCAGAATTTACCATCCTTAGTCCGCTGGTAGCGTCTTCGTACAACATTACATGTTTTTAACAGATGAGCCAGCTCAGCGTCGATTCGTGGAGAATTTGCTTTGTTTGATGGAATAAACATTTTTACTGGTGCAGGTTTATTGCCTCCATGAGGTTGGCACTGAGCTGCCCTAGTAAGCTATCCACGTCGTTACTGTCCATGCAATCAAACGGCGACCGGTCATAGTTCGATAGGTGAGACAGAAGGTTTTCCTGCTTTATTGATTTAAAATCCCTATAACTGAAAGATCCAGTTTTAGGGGTTACATTAATTTAAAATTCTATTTCAACGTCAATGATGGTATAATTACTGTCAAAGATCGCCGCTTGATTGCGAGTATTCAGCACTACGTCATTATCGTCTATCATAATAACATCAATCCACGTATGAGATTTCTTGAGATGATGAGTTGCATCATGTACTATTATTTTTAAATCAAGATCATCAGCAAGTCGCGGTATTTTCGCATAGTCATTCCGATTGTAAAGGTTTATGTTGTGCCCGCACTTCCGGCGCTATTGATACATTATTTTGATTATGCATACAATTGTTGTTATTTTGATCTATGATTGGAAGGGCAGGTCTGTGCTCATTGAGTGAATAGATTGCATGCAGATCTGCTGCAGATGAGAAAGAAGAGACGTCACTGTCTCCCCTCTTTATCAGGAAACGCCCCCACCCCCCCCCCCCCCCCGCCAGACGTATTTAAAACCTGTTTTTGACTGAGTTCATAAGGGGGCCAGCCTGAGTTAAACTCCAAAAATAATTATTTTTTATGCGCTGATAAAAAGTTTTCCTGTAAAAGCAATCATTCTGAAATTTCGTTTTGATATAAATACTTGATAATATCTATAATTGTACCGTTGTAAAATATCAAAATATTTCTTACACGTGATACAAGATATTACCACTGTCAATACTATATTTATTAGGAAAACTTTGCTGCGTGCACGTTTCTAGATGACACGGTCAACTAAAATATTTTATCCGGCGGTAATTTGACTCTATGACACGTGCTAAAAATTTTATGGTTTACATTTTGGTTATAAATTTTTTTTAACCTTATTCTTTAAAAACAAAATAATTTTGTTAAAAATCACAAAGAAATTTTTTTTTAAATATGTTTGTTCTTTGAAAAATTATAATAAAAAAGTTTATAACGAAAACGTAAACTGTAAAAGTTTTAGTATATACCAGATAAAGTCAGATTACGGTTGAAAAATTTGTTTTTGTTGACTGTCTCATCTAGAAAAGTGCACGCCGCAAAGTTTTGCCAATAAATATAATATTGATAACGGCAATATCTTCTGTCTCGTGGGAGAAAGGTTTTGAAGTTTTACGACGGTTAAATTATGGATATAATCAAGTATTTATAGCAAAAAGAATTTCAGAATGATTGCTTTTGTAGGAAAAATATTTATCAACTCATAAAAAGAAATTTCTTTTTTCAAGTTCAACTAATGCCGGCCCCTACGGTATTTAAAAAATTTTTCTTTATCTAGCAGTATATTGATGAAAAATTTTCCGCTTAATAGTGCCTCCATAGTTTCCTGGTCAAAATGAGAGTCGTTAATGTCCTTCGTATGGTAGCTGGTGAAATACCGTTTTAAGCGCATGATTTTATCTACTAAATTGGCACGAGAAAGAGTAACAATCCATGGTGGCTATCTGCGCTCATATTTATCCGCCACTGGTAATGCGATATCCGAACTATCTGAGCGAAGCAAGCGGGTGCCTACAATATTCTTTTTTGCTAATTGAGGGGAGAATCTTGACGAGTATAGTATGTGCAATGATCACACGCTTATTCTCATCCCCCTAAAAAATGCTGGATACTATGATGTCGTAGCTATTCTTGTTCCCTGTACTTACAACATTTTCCCTTATTGGAGGGACTCGATTACTCCACGCCAGACAGCCAGCGTATCTTTGTGTAACATTGTATAAATTGCTAGCATTCCCCTCGATAAAGGCTACCCCGCTTTTATTTCTGTCCTTATTATTAGTATTATTCGCTGTACCTTTATTTCTAGAGTTATCCATAATACGAGGGTAGTTCAATAAGTCTTTAGAATAAAGTATAAAAACAATTTTTTTATATAAATTTTTTTTTATTTTTCAACATAATCTCCTTGGAGCTCTATACACTTGGTCAATCGCTTTTTAAGTTTTTTTAATCCTTCAGAAAAGTGCGTTTTCGGAAGTTCCTCAAAATAAGCACTTACAGAGGCAATGACGTCTTCGTTGTCCGTAAATCTCTGTCCACCGAGCCATTTTTTCAAGTTTGGAAATAAGAAAAAGTCACTGGGGGCTAAATCTGGTGAATACGGTGGGTGTTCGACCAATTCGAATTTTAGTTCTTCAATATTAGCCATTGAAACGAAGCATGTGTGAACTCGGGCGTTGTCGTGATGAAAGAGAATTTTTTTTCTCGCCAAATGTGGTCGTTTTTTTTTAATTTCTTCTTTCAGCTGCTCTAATAATGATGCATAATACTCACCAGTAATTGTTTTACCCTTTTTCAAGTAGTCAATAAGTATAATTCCACGTGCATCCCAAAAAACTGTAGCCATAACCTTACCAGCTGACTTTACGGTCTTTGCCTTCTTTGGAGCTGGTTCGCCTGTGGAAATCCACTGTTTGGATTGTTCCTTTGTCTCAGGAGTGTAGTGGTGTATCCATGTTTCATCCACAGTCACAAATCGACGAAAAAATTCCTCAGGATTCCGACTTATGCGCACCAATAGAGCCTCAGAGGCGACCACTCTATTGCGTTTATTCTCAGCTGAGAGCAAACGCGGCACCCATCTTGCCGATAGCTTTTTCATGCCTAATTTTTCATGTAGAATTGAAACAACTGCACCTATAGATATCCTTGTGGCCTCAGCTAACTCACGCACTTTTAATCTTCTATCCTTCAACACCATATCGTGGATTTTATTGATGATTTCGGGAGTAGCTGCTTCTACGGGCCTTCCTGAACGTGGTTCGTCACTTATTGATGTACGACCACGCTTAAATTCATTTACCCAGTTATAAACCGTTGCTAAGGCAGGGGCAGATGTGCCATGAACTGAGTCCAATTCATTTTTTATCTCATATGGAGTTAAACCCTTTAAATGAAAATGTTTAATTACCGCTCTGAACTCGTTTTTTTTTCCAATTTTCTTAACAAGCAATTTTTTTTTTCAATTGGTTATAAAAACACGTAAACTCAGAAGATGTGGACTGTGACTACACCATATATCTAGTCGGGAGTGGTGCTGACTGAAAACAGATGATTTGGAGCGATTCGCGCGCCATCTGTTGGTCATTTTAAAGACTTATTGAACTACCCTCGTACCTAATAAATGAACATCATTCAGATGGAAATCACTACTTTTAATAGAGTAGGTACACAAATTATTTTTAGTGTTAGTATTTCCCCCATTGGGAAGCATGCCAATATTTAGTTTATTTATTATTTCTATTAATAATTCATTGCTAGTCTTCATTTTATTTTCTAATGCATTTATTTATTTCTAATGATCTATAACTATTTTATAGTTGCACTCGATTTTATTTTCTAATTTACTTTCTAATTTATTTTCTAAAACACTTAATCTTTCCTTTAGTCTACTATTTTCATTATTAATCTTCATATCCTATTTACAGTACACTTGATTTTGATATTTCAACTCCTCCAGCTTGGGGTTTTGTCCAGACAGTCGCCTTTCAATTTTTTCCGTTTTAGACTCAATTGACTCAACCAACCTCTGCACTGCTGGAAAGGAGTTTAGTCTTTTAACTGTAGCGTCTAATATGGATTCAAGAGCATTGTTAACTTTTCTTGGTGTAGTATTGGCATACCCAACCATAAGGGAAACCATCATGCCTTTCTGCAGAACAGAAGCGTCAAGTATTTTAGCATAGATATATTTGCCGTGCTTACATTATTATTACTATTATTATTGATATTGTATAAATTCGATACTGACGCTGAAGAATTCTGAACACTGCTGGCATTGAAAAGATGGTAATTTTACTTTATTGTGGCTGTGGCATTCTTCGTAGATGGAATGGAGGTCTGAAAGTACCGTAAGACCATCGGACGCCTTCACAGCTGCAACTCGTTGTACAATCGGCGCTATCGCACCAGACAATTGTAGCTGGTTCTGTTGCGCGCTTGATGTTTTCTCGGCGCGGTGCCCCTCTCACGTACTGGTGTTCGTGGTAGAGAGAGACAGAGGTATTCGTCGTGACGTCACGTCATGTATGAGCACCGGTTTGCTTTTGCAGTTCAATTCTTTCAATTTGAGGCCGCCTTCGATACACGTTTAATACATATATAATTTCGGTTTTTCCGCTACGTTAATTTGTAAGACCATACATTTAACGTGGCATAACTTATCGCATTTGACGCAGCGGTAAATGTACGCCTTACTTTTGCTAGGAGATATACCATACGCCACAGCTGATAGTTCTGGCCTGAATAGCGTAACGCTCTCGCTGAGACACGCTGTGATACAGCACGTTTCTGCCGTTCTTATGACTCCGGGCATACGCAGGACTCACATACTCTGACCCCCGGAGTTTAGGCAGCAAAGATGATGGTATTGAACTAACCTCAAACTCAAGACGTCGGTCGTAATCAATGGATAGTTATGCAAGTACAGCACGCCTGATGTTAAGAGTTGTAGCAGTGCTGACTTACATAAATGCGCTTTGAAGAGTCCTGAAACAAAAACACCCGAAGCTACGGCGGCGGCAGAAAATAGTTTAAAGCGAGAGCTATGTAGAAAGCTCTCACCTCACCTTACGACCTACCCTAGAGAGAGAGAGAGAGATAGAGGAAGAGTAAGAGAATGTGACAGTAAGAAAGTGAGTGAATGAAAGATATAGTAAAAGATACAATGAGAGATAGATAGATAGATATGTATTTATTTATTTATAAAAACAAAACAATGTACAGTCATCTACATAAGATATGTCACATAATTGCATAACTTCGAGGTATGTTCATCAGGTACATACTATCACTGATTTAAAGTACACAATCAAGTCGTATAAAATACATATCGCGTCATTTTATTAAAATCGTCATTCTTATAATCATTGACACGTAACGCACGCATCCTATCTCTCATACAGGCATACTAATAAATAAATACACCCACACTTATAGAATATCACAAAATCACATAACTTAAAAAAAATTCTCGTCAGGTACTTAGAATCAGAGTTATAAAATGTTCGTTTCATCAATAATTAAAATTTTAAAACACTCGCATAAATTACACGCACTCATGCAAGCTCTCACACAAACTCACTAATAAATTACAGGCATACCCCATACAATAAAAGGAAATAAATTAATGAATAAATTAATACGAGACAGTACACAATTTAACCTAACTATATAAACAATTTTGATCGGCGATTTGTGCGCGTAAATACTTGCGTATCGCCGTCTTGAATTAGCACAGCGACGGCAGGTATTCAATAATGCGGGGGATGGAGTTCCCAAGGTGCAAACTGCGAGCTCTGAAAAAATATAAGTCTACGTCAGTCCGCGAGCTTGGAACCATAACCTGGATCTGCTTGATCGAGTCAGTAAGTTAAGAGGATGACCGACCATAATTTTTTTATATAGAAGCAAAATAAGTTCTACGTTGTTCAATATTTAGCCAATCCAGTTTCCTCCTTCCGTTGGACACATCAAGGTAGACAATCGAGCACTAGTCGAGGTGCGGAACAATCAAAGCGCTTGCGAGCTGCTTACATAGAACCTCGGTAGTGCATGATCTAAAGAATTTTAGCCCGTAGAGTGCAGGATTTACGCGCTTGGTGACACAGTCTGAGTGCAGCTTACAAGTGAGTTTGGAGTCCATAAACGCACTGAGGTTCTTAACCGTGTCGAAAAAGGGCACGAATACACCACTCTCTACCTCAATGCCAGGCAATATGCGATTGCAAGTCCTCGAAGGGGTTTATATTATATACTGAACCAAAAACTATATCCACAGTTTCACTGACATTGAGGCACAGGCCCGCAGACGCTGCCCATGCCGACACAGCCCTTGTCACAGCTGTTAGGCATGCGATGCCCGCTCTTAAGTCCGTCAGTTCAATTTGCGTACGTATCTGTAGGTCTTCTGCGTAAAGTAAGCGTTTGGTGTGCTTAGGGTCCAAAATGTACACAAGATCGTTAATGTAAAGACTGAAAGGAAGAGGTCCGAGGACCGAGCCCTGTGGAACTTCAAGATTGGTTGTGAGCTAATCCCACTGACCATGAAATCTGGTGACAACTTTTTGTTGTCGCCCCGTAATATAGGATTTAATCCACAGATGGTATCAAAGGCCTTACTAAAGTCATATAAAAGGATAATAGTTATAAATTTTTTAATTTTTTTTTCTTATTGTTATCATCCGCAATGCCATCAATACCACCTCTTATGTCCTCATTTAACTTGAATAATGCGGTCTGAGTACTATTGTACTGTCTAAAGTTAGTCTGAAGATGATCGAGGATTTTCTTAGATGTAATGTACTCAGTGATTTGGGTATGCACGATCTTCTCGAGGACTTTGGAGAGAAAGCTCAAGAGGGCTATTGGACGGAAGTCCGTGACTGAAGATGGAACAGCAGTGTTTTTGAAAGGCACCATTCATCGGAGTAATATTGCGGCGACTAGGAAAAGTTGTCGGTTGATTGTCAGCACTCAGGACCTCATCATTATCGTCAACAAGAATAACGTCAATCCACGTGTAAGAATCATTAGTGGGATGATGAGATACGTCGTGATCGATGATTTCTAGTGAGAGATCATTGGTTAACCATCTCACAAACTGCGTGACTGCCAACGTCGAAAGCAGGTTTACATTGAGGTCTCCCATTATAATTTTGTGACTGAAATAACTCACGCATGATGTAAGTTCTTCTACAAGATTTGTGCGCTTAGTAAATGGAATGTGTGGTGGCCTATATATTACTGCAACAAGAATAAGAGCAGAGCAATTCTGTTGTATACAACGAATTAGATAATCTGAAATATCAGGAGTACCCAGTTGATCTGTGTTAGATTGCGCGATAGCCTTAGCTTTAAGAGAATTGTGTACATACGGAACCACCCCTACACCGTTCACGTTGCGATCCTATGTACCAAGGAGAGTGCACAACCTGCAGGAATCGGTTTTGTATGAGGCTTCAGGAAATTGTTTCTTTTATGTAAAAATAATGCCTGGCACTCCTTGTTTCATCTCATAGGCCCTTGGGGTCAATATATGACCTTTTGTAGTAGTGATGACGAAAAATGCATGAAAATTTGAGGATACTAAGTACTTTAAATTACATAGTTTTCCATGCATTTTTTGTTATTATTTTTTATTGTTCATAACTTTGCAACAGAATAATATTTTTTTAAGAAACAAAGCTTAAATTAAAACTCTTTTAGTCAACGTTTTTGTCTTATTACATTATTATAATACCGCGCATTTTTAATACAAAAGTTCATATCTTGATCCCAGAGGCCTATGAGTCGAAACTACGGGTGCCAGGCATCATTTTTAGGTACCAGAAACGACTTCCTGATGCCTCATCGAAAACCACTACCCGCAGATTGTGGACCCTCCTTATAAGTATCGAGAAATTATTAATGCCGACCTGATCGTCTGTAATATTGTCTGTTAAGGGAAGAAGATATAGGTTTTTGGTAAAAATCCAGATTTTATTTCTATTTTTTTATACTATTTCTTAACCTATTTTCTTAATAACGAAAGACGTTCCAAAAGAAAATTTGATTTTTTTAAGCTTATGGCAATAATTTTCGGCATTAAAACCAAGATTAATGCGCCGCACATGCAGGCTTTAATATTAAATTTATTTAAGGCTTTAAATACAGTACGATACAGAAAATTAGGATAAAAACATGAACACTTGAGGTTTATTCAAATTAAAGTACAAATGGGTTGAGCGCCAGCTGCGTGAACTCACAGCACGATGTTGCAAGTGTTCGATCGACATATAGAATTATTTATAAAAACTAAAACTAACTACGGTCAGCACGGCGGGAAACGGTATGTGTTCGAGGGGGGGAAAAGTTAGTTGTCAAGGACGCGAATTCTACAGAATATATAGCGGTGAAATACGAATGCTAATCAAAGACATGCGGCGCGATGCTCGACAAACGCACTTGACGCTAAATTGTATATATACTTAATAAGCACAATAGTATTCTGTGCAACTTTCGCTTTTCTTAATATCCGATGTGACCCCCTTCGAAAACGTAGAGTTTATATAAATAAGTAGGTTGGCGGACACGAAACGAGATGATCGACGGAAAAATCGAAATACGCAAGTTAATACTACAAGGTTTGCAAAACAGAGCAAGCTAATATAAAAAGGTTTGCAAAATGGAGCAAGCTAAGCAAGAGGTGCATGCGAGCGCGGCTCATTACTAAGTGAGTGAATCTCTCGCTTCGTAATCGCGGCGCTGCACGAGTATTTCGGCTATCGTTGGCCGAGCTCGGCCGAAGTCGCAGCGCGTGCGCCTGGTGAGGCGGAAAGAGAAGTGTCTGCTCGCGGTGACGTCAGGCTATACGGCGCGCAGTTGACGGCTCGCAGAAGGTATTTTGGGATCCAGGACGAGGAAGTACGATAAGGGATCCAGCAGGAGGTACACCTGGGCAATTGCGACGACAAAGTGAACGAAGACAAGAGCTGCGAGTCCCAGGACTGCATACTTGCAGCAAAGTAGTTGGACGCGATTAACCTCATAGAGGCTATATTTGCTTAGCAACTTGTTATGCTGTTCTCTTCAACTGCCACTACAGCTATCAGGTGAGATCAGTGTTTTTATATATTCTGTAACTACTGATGCTACTGTGATGAAGAAGCGCGCCAGAAGCTGTGCTGCGATGTTGTGTCTATGAGGCCACACTACCTCTACAAACCCTTCAACCAGGTACGATAGTAGTTCAATATGTCCTTAGAAAAAGATAGAAATAACATATTTTTTGGGTAAATTTTGTTTATTTTTCAACATGATCTACGCAGAAGCAGCTGCTCCGCCGAAGGTGGTCTCATATATGCCTTTTAGGACATCAAACCAAGTGGATAGTATTCTAATACCATTCTGCTTACCATCTAGGGTAGTAATACCCTTTGTATGTGCTTTCAGGTTGGTTCGAGAGAAGAGGAGCAAGGAAAGGGGACACCAGGATACGTTCAGCGCACCTCAGCCAAGACCAGCCGACTCCAGCCTATGCGAGGTTCTATGGGATGGCAGCCTGTGTATCTTCTTCGGCTGCTTCAGCGTGTCGAGGAGCTCGCTTGCTCTACGTCATCGAGGGGTTGTATTGTGGCAGTGACTAGTGTGTGTGTGTGAGTGTGTAGTGAGTAGGATAGTGTTGTGGAGCAGAGATTAGGTCACAGTGTAGTAGAGGGTAGTATGCCAGGCTGTGTAGAGCCTATCTTCACTCTGCGCTTTCCATTCGGTATTAGGTTTTCCTAGTGTATGTTTTGTCGAACATCGGACCTGTTCTGAGCAACTCATTTCGACTATGGCTACAGTTTCGACCGACTGTCTAATATGTAACACACACAAAATGTGGTGTTACAAACTCCCCTTACTAAACCGAAGCGCGGCTACATGGTTCGCGGTTTACTTGGGAAGTGCTCATCCGGTGCGAAACTGACTGACTTATATGCTAACCTGGTCTATGCTAATCGTGTGTGTTTAACGCTCTCTAGCTAGCTAAATACTTATCCTACGCATATGTGCAGTTTTACTTAAATACTTCATTGAATTAATTAGTCGTGAATAGTGCGGTTGCATCTACAAAAAAGAAGCTAAGAACATATTCATATACAGCATTATTCTTACAGACTCAATTCTCAAATTTTGAACTTTACCTAATTTAGTAAGGCACACTTCATAATATTGTGCTTAATGTAATGACATTCTAAAGAAACAGAATTCTATATAAAATGTTAATACAGTAAATTGTGAATGAAGCTGGCACTTGGTTACATACTGATTTTATTAGAAGTTATTTTACCAATTAGTGGATGCTAGGTGAGTTCGCGTAACGAACCCACGCCCTAATATAAAATTTAAATACTTTAGCGAGGTAGTTGAAATTAGTCTTTGCAGTCACACATGTCAGTCTTTTTATTTTCAAATACTTAGTTTACTTTATACTAATCTATGCTATTTACTCTATTTTCTGTATGCACTATTTCTT
This sequence comes from Gastracanthus pulcherrimus, assembly GCA_949152435.1. Lineage (NCBI taxonomy): Eukaryota > Metazoa > Arthropoda > Insecta > Hymenoptera > Pteromalidae > Gastracanthus > Gastracanthus pulcherrimus. The sequence continues at coordinate 60,818,256 of OX424573.1, read as the reverse complement.
ACGTTTATAAATTATCATTAATTTAAGGACATGGCATGGGGTTGTAGTAATGAGTATGGGCTTTCTAAAATTAGCAAATGGGATAACGAATTACGATATCGTAACATAGGGGTGGACAGTATTTAAGTCAATCACCGCGGGCAAGGATGTCACCGCCCCGGAAGCAAAGCCGCGGCCCCGCGGCCTAGAGGAGGATCTTTCTTTAGGATCTATTTTTTATCACAGTTTTTAGGGGATAGTTTCGGTATGAAAAATGTTTGGCATTTTAGGTGGGATAATTTGTGGTATTTGCGGTCGAAACATTTTTAATTTTAATGCTAGGGGGATTAATGATATTAACGGTAAGGTAATGGCGGTACTGACGAAAGGAGGGTGTTTGGTATGGACATGACAAGGGTATGCGATAATGAGATAGGTAACGTGTGCGTCAATGTTCGTAAAAATTACGATAACGATGCTGCTAGCAGTTTCATTGCGGAGTCTGCTAATGCGGTTGAGACAACCGTCCGCGTCTCTCTTCCCACAACGATAACAAAATCGCTTATTACGTGATTCTTTGTAATCACAATAACAATGTCCCGAATAATTATAATTCCTACATACTCGGTCTGTTTTATTGCAAGTGGCTTTCGATGCGGGCTCTGATTTCCGCAGCGACTCCGCAGAGATTTCTCAATCGCTTGTCTTCAAATTTCTTCATTTAGCGCTGTTGTTTTTAGGCTTTGGAGGCGGTAAACGTTGAACCCGCTCAGGCTTCCGAGGCGAAGGCCGAGTTCCCGACGGTTTACTAATGTTTACCGGTGCCGCAATTGTCTTTCTTACCGGAGAGTGCCCTATCTTTTATTTCGAGGTGGGTTGCAATTAGGACAGCTGGGAATTATAACTCCTAGGTGGTCACATTTGTAGCATAAAATCCTAAATTTCTTAGCGCAGAGCTTTTGCTTGCTCACTAGAAAGTGCGATTTGGTATTACAAAAAGTATATAAGATAAACAAAGAATTTTAAAAAAGAACTTAATTTAGGTTAAGAAAAAGAGAAACAACGAATAACAATGAGTTCTCAAAGACAAATCACGGATATAGTATTGCATAGAGTACAAAAAAATCAATAAGTGAAAGCAATAAAACTAAAATAAATTTCAGAGAGCAAAAGCGAAGCAAACACAACTAAAATTTAGTACCAATATTTCTGCATGCATGCAGTAGGAGTACACAAGGTGAAACTAAAATACTAGGCAATTTGTAGTAGGGTAGGAATCGGTAGAGTCGTGGTATTGTTTGAGTTCGAGATGCGCTGAGGGGTGCGAGTTCAAAAGGGCGGAATATTACTAATTCAAAATAATATGGTACAACTTATTTTAACGGATATGTAAATTACTTTTAATTAAATTTTATTTTAATCCGAATTTCACCGAAAGTTTTGTCGGCCCCACGTTGCTGCGTCAATTTTATGGTGATATAATTTTGGCTATTAAAACCAAGATTATTGCGCCGCACATGCAGACTGTAACATTATATTTATTCGAGGCTTTAAATAAAGTACGACATTAGGATAAAAACATGAACACTTGAAGTTTATTCAAATTAAAGTATATGTATATATATATATATATATATATATATATATATATATATATATATATATATATAAATTTTCTTCGATTTCACAGAGAATTGCGCTTATGTATATAGAATATATAATATAAAAAATTCACAGACACTTATAAGCACCCTATATACATGTTAAAATTGGTTAAAGAAAAAAATAAAAAATTTTCTTCGATTTCAGAGAAATGCCCATATGTATATATATACATATACTTTAATATATATATATATATATATATATATATATATATATATATATATATATTTATATATACATATGCGCAATTCTCTGAAATCAAAAAAAAAAATTTTTTTTTCTTTAACCAATTTTAACATGTATATAGGGTGCTTATAAGTGTCTGTGAATTTTTTCATATTTTTTTTACCAAGTATGTTCGAGTTACAGTGGGTCAAAGACGGAATTTTAATATTTTTTGCATTTTGGAGCTGTTTTGAATGATTTGTAGTTCTATAGGAGTGCATTTTAAGCAAAAATTGAATGTGTATTCTTATATGCAAATTTTCTGAATTTAAAAAAAATATTTTCAAGGTCATATGACCCTTTATTACATTGATTTAGTCCATTTAAAAACACAAAAGTTGAAAAAAAAGAGAGTTCAATCACTCGGTCGACTACCAAAAAATTCATGGAGATACCTTTTTTTAGTACAAAAGTACCTGCATACACTAATACCATTCTGTTTACATTCTAGGGTAGTAATATAATTTGTATATGCTTTCAGGTTGGTTCCAAAAAAATGGAACAAGGAAAGTGAACACCAGGACACGCTCAGCGTCCCTCAAGCAGGACAAGCCGACTCCAGCCTATGCGATGCTTTATGGGATGACAGCCTGTGCGTCTTCTTCAGCTGCTTCAGGGTGTCGAGGAGCTCGATTGCTCTATGTTTCATCGAAGGGTTGTGTTGTGGTAGTGACTAGTGTGTGTAGTGAGTAGTATTGTGGAGCGAGGATTATGTGAGAGTGTATTTTCAAAACTTCCAGTGACGTTTTACGCACCAGATTTTATTCTTATGTTTTAAATGCATGGTAATCTACTTTTTAAATACATTTTTTATAAATCTACAACTTCGCAAAAAATAAATAATACATGCCATTTAAACTATAAGACATTAAAATTCGAAATCTAATTAACAATTTTTCGCAATTGAACACTATTGTCACACTGGCGTTGTACGAAAGTTGATGACAGTAGAACACGGTTGAAACCCCCGCTAGTGCAGCCTAGGTAAACACAATTCTCTCTCTTTCTTAAATTTACGAAAGAAGGATGAACGAAGGATGGTGGAAATAGGTTGATAAGATTGGTCGATTTGATAAGGAATGACCGGTTCATGGCCTTCATTCGAGGCGTTGCGTAGACGAGGGATCTAGGAGAGAGGCGAGCCAAGCAACGAGTGACAACATCCTCATTCAATACTAAGAGTTGACGTGATGAATACGCTGGGTTACCATGGGCTATAATGCTAAAAGCTAACGATCCTAAAAAATAATCACGCGGCGTGTTTACAGATAGCCAGCCGAGAACGATCCAGCCGAACACGAAACGCACGCTAGCATTAAATACATGCTGCAGCTTGCGGCTTTGCGTTTGAGTGAGGTCGCGGTATACCACACATGCATACTCAAAATGGGGAAGCACAACGGACTCGACAAGATTCTTGTTAATTTTCCGGGAGAGTACATGCCTACAGTGCTTTTATGTATAAAGTGAACCGTGCACTCTGCGAAAGCCTTTGTTTAATGGGATTGCCCCAATTAAGGATGCGATTGATTCAAACTCCGAGACTTTTCACCTCGCATTCATAGGGGAGGGATTGGCCATTAACAGCAACTTTCGTGACGATATTCGGATTTATATCAGCCGTGTAGAATTGGCTTCCCAAGAGCATTACTTTAGTTTTTTTAATACTGAGCTGCAGGGCGTGTAGAATTGGCTTCCTAAGAGCATTACTTTAGTTTTTTAAATATTGAGCTGCAGGCTATTAGCCTCAGCCCAAGCGGTGACAGCAGACGCATAACGACTTATAGCTGCAATGCCTTGAGAGAGTTCGGAAGGAAAAAATGAATGGTAGATTTGGGTGTCATCGGCAAAGATCATGTATTTCGAAATGCTCAGAACTGATGACAGAATATTTATAAAAATGGAGAATAACAGCGGTCCAAGCACACTGCTTTGGGGGACCCAGCCGTGGTTTTTAATCAGTCCGAGACAAATTCACCCTCATCAACCACTGCCTGCCTGTGCCAACAGTCGTGGAGGTACGAGAAAAACCATTTAAGTCAGGTAGTCAGCCAGTTAGTCAATTAATAAAACGTAAAAAGTAAAAAGAGAAAGAAAAAATAAGTAAAATGAATAAATAAATTAATATAAATAAATAAAATCAATAAGACTAACTACCAACAACATTCAATCCAAGTCTGCAAAGATGGTACGAATGGCAAAAGGGAGGAAATTCCAAAAATGCGCACCTTGTACTTGGAAAGATCTTCGTCCTGTCTCAGTGCGCATGTGTGTAATCCGGAGTTCTTTTACTTCAACTCTTACAGGGTGCTTAGATTCATTTTTTTTCCCTGTAAGAGGTTATGTGCTCATACTTCCTACCACCTAAAAGTACCACATACATGAATTTTGCAGTATTTGCAGCCGGCTACGTAGTTCTAGTGTGTCAATAGTCAAGGTGTGGAAAAACAAGAGCCAAGAGCTAAATGTTTGCGTAAATCCTGGGTAGTATATTTTCTAAAAAACCTCAAGTTATACAGTACTATATTCGCCTTCTTTGTGACCATGTTCACGTATGGCTTCCTCATGAGCTTAGAATCTAGGATAACACCCAGGTTCGTAACGGTTTGCGAGAAGGGAACGAAGACGCGCGCTGTGTCCCAGACTGATTTCCGACATACCTTGTGACTCAAGACTATTAAGGTACCTACACGAGCCAAAAGCAACGGCCTTAGTCTTGGTCTTATTCAATCTAAGGACAACACCTTCGGCCCAATCCGCCACCACGCGAGTAGCACGAGATAGAATTTCCACACCATCAACGATGTGTTCTGGCTCTATTTGAGTATATATCTGTAGGCCGTCAGCATATAGTAGGTGTCGTATGCGTCTCGAGTCTTGTTCATCTAGATCTTTGTTGAGCTCAACGAAAAGCTGTTTAATGTCATCGATGTAAAGACAGAACAGCAAGGGTTCCAACACTGATCCTTGAGGCACTCCGAGATTAGCTGACAACCAAGATAAGCTGGTGTCATAGCGCGTTACAACGGCTTATTTTCTAACTAAAATACATGATTTTATCCAAATTAAAGCATGCCTGGAGAACCCCAGGGCTCGCAGTTTTGCTATAAGCTTGGCTGACGAGATAGTGTCGAAAGCCTTACTGTATTCGAATAGTAAGAGTAGAGTTGCTAGTCTTTTGTTTATTCCTGTCCTTGCGTCTTCCGTTAGTCTAAGTAGAGCAGCTTGAGTCGAATTATTCTGTTTATAGCCTGACTGCATTGGATCGAGCAGTTTAGCTTTAGTCACATACGCCATTATCTGGTCATGCGCGATTTTAATACCTTTAATAGAAAACATAGTAGTGCAATCGAATAAACATCCGACGCTGACGATGGTGTAGTACATTTGTTTATCGGGCTCTCTTCCAGAGGATAGATTCACAACATGCTACCCGATGACTGACAGTGCTTTCGCAACTACACTCTACGGGATCTGATCCTCCCCCCTCGCTTGCGAGGAGAAATACGCGAACGCGAGCACATCTGCAACGGTGACTGGTTTGAATTTAAATCCGTCCTCGCTAGCAAATGCAACTAGATTTTCAATATCAACGGGATCTTCATCATTTAATATTGACACTCCCGTGAAGTGATTATTGAGGAGTCCTAGGTCGCACAATTCTTTCCAAACATCGCTCTTCTGCTTACCTAGCTGTCTTCGTTAATAATATGTTATGCGAGCTTGTTCTGTCTTGGTTAATGATTCATTGCGCAACTCCAGAAACAGAAACAGTCCTTTTGTACCGCTTGTAAGTCGCGTCAAGTTTTTTGTTTAGCTGTTCAATTTCCGCGGTGATCCAGGGTAGACTGCCCTTACGAGGTTTAACTCATTTTAATTGTATTAAGTTGTTAATTGCACCCAGCAAGTTCGCGTTGAGACAGTCCAACGCTGAGTCGAGGTTGATGTGGTGTTCATTAAATATTGACCAATCATATTCCAACAAAAGGGATTGTAGCACTTCCGGTTTGATGTTCTTGTAATCCCTATAAGTGAATGGATCATTAGATAAAGAGGGTGCCTGTACATTGATGGCCACGTTAAGAATGTTATGTTTGCTATGTCGGTTTAAAGTAGTCGTAATCCGTTACTATGTCGTTACTATCCATATTATAGTGTCAATCCATGTGTGTGAGGCGTCGGTGTGATGGGTCGCTCTGTGTTGGACGATCTGAAGTGATAGTTCAGCTGCAAGCTTGGGAACAAACTTCGCTTCATCACTATCTGTCAACAGATCCACATTCAAATCGCCCATTATAATTTTGTAACTATATAAATCGCAAAATTCCCTCAGCTTGTCGACAAGATCCGAATACTTAAGAAAGGTAATGCCGGGGGGTTTGTAAACAACCGCGACAAATACAGGCTCTTATTTTCCATGCTGTATCATACACATAATGTACTTGGGATTTCTGTGCCCGTTCTGGGTCTATTAGTTTTCGATTCAGCTAATACTTTGACCCTCTATTTGTCACGAATGTAAAGTGCAACTCCTCCTTCATTTCCATTTCTATCCTGTCGCAAAAGTGAGTATTCCTCGATATGAATAGGATCGTTGTCTATTTTCTTTTCCTCCAACCACATTTCTGCCACACCAAATAGATGATAGGATTTATCGCTAAGAAGTTGATGGATTTGTTTAATACAATGCCTAATGGAATTTGCATTAAAAAACCCGCTCTCGTTTTTAGTCCCTCGTTCGTTTCACGAGCTATCACGGCATCTAGTCAATATTTTTCTGCTTGAAAAGGCTGCTTATTGTTATCGTAATTCTTGCTTTCGTTATTGCTGCTAATGTTTATATTGTGAGTATAATGTATCTTTTTAACTATTTCGATATTATTTTTACTATTGATATTTTTGTGGTTGGTATTAATGCCATTGGACGAAGGTCGGAGGCAGATGCAAAAGCGTGAGCTTGCATGCCCTCCTCTCGTCGAGCGAGAAACTTGCCACGCCTATGCCACACGATTTATAAATCAAGATTCTTGGCCATAACTTTTAAACTTTTAAAATTTGCATACACACCGTTACTCAAACCCTCATTAATAAAAATATTTGTGGACAAAGATTTCTGATCAGTTTCTCGCTCAGCCTAGAAGGTTCGATATCGCTGGTGTTAAAGTGCGTAACGGCCGCCTTCGCACGCATCACTTCATTTCGCTTAGTTATGCTCGCGAGACGGGCGATTAGAGGCGGCGGTGTGTCTGCCCTAGGAGATGGGACAGTGCTGATGCCCCCGGCATCTATTCTGGAAGTTTTTGCCCTCATCGTAGGGTGAGCTACTTTCCTAACACTAATAATATCATCTTTATTGAGAGAAGACAGAGCAGTGCTCAGAATTACGTAAGCGACCTCAGCGGGGTCAGTCTCAGCACGAGATCAATCGACGATGCCTATGACAATTAACTCAGTGCCCTCATCACCGCTACTGTCTTCTCTCGTTGCATTAGTAAGTGCCGACTAGTACATCTCTAAGGGAGATGAACACACGCGACTCGTTAGTTTCAAATTCATCACAGATTACATTATCATTTTGATTTTTATTGTTGTTTTGCTTATGATTACGGTTTATGTCATCGACCATACCATCAATCTTAGACTGTAATTGATGAATTTGTTCTTTTAGAAGTGTGTTGTCTCGTAATAACAATAGACGATATTTCTGAAGATCCTCCAGCTTAGATGACTGCTCGTCAATTTTCCTCTCTAGTGACGAAACCTGAGCTGTCAGTTTGCTAGTCAACCCCTCAGTTGCTTGTACGGTAATTGACGTATTACTGACAGCATCAAGATTCTTCTCTGTGAGACAATGAATATAATAGTTCAATGATGTTACAAGAATATCGAACTGGTTATTACATAGGTTAAGCAGGGTCGATGGCATATTACAGTAACGCAAACAGTGTAGAGTGGTTGAGGCAATGTAATCGGTTCTCTTCTCTTCGGTGGTCGTTTCTAAGAGTTTTCTAGTAGAGGTAGACGAAGTGATTGGCTCCATCAGTGTATCATTATTAGATTTCTTATTATTTGCTGATTCATTGGCGGTGCTAACACTAGCTGAAGCGAAACTTTTGTCGACAGTGTTGTTTATATTTTGATTACTTTTGTTATTATTTATATTTATTTTGCTCTTTTTGCACACCTGACATAAAAACTTATTACCCTCCAGTACTATCATTTCGTGGCATACGTTGTGGTAACATTTAAGGTATGTTTTGCATCGACGAAGAGTAGCATCTTTGCGAGTTATCTTTCTGCACTTAGAACAAGACGTAGGATGCATATTGTAAGAGAACGTGATAGAGTTCGTGTTTAGTCAGGCAAGATTTCAAAATAAGTAGAGTAAAACTACGTCAAGTCAGAAAATTACTGAAAAAGTCAGCGTGTAATCAGAAACGTAAATAAATTAGAATAATTAAATGGCTAATTAAATCGCACTTGAATAATAATAAAAATAAAGAGTACATATGTAGAAAGCTAAATAAAATATATAGGAAATTATAAATCGGATAAAATTAAGTATACATAGTGTGCTAGAAAGCTCCAGAACAACTTAATAGCTACAAATAGTGTGTCAGGAGGCACCAAGCACCAGAGAGACAGAGAGAGAGAGAGAGACAGAGAGAGAAGAAGAGAGAGAGAGAGCGAGGGAGAGAGAGAGAGAGAAAGAGAGGGGAAAGAGAGAGAGAGAGAGAGAGAGAGAGAAAGATTGAATACAAATATGAAACGAATTGATTATTTTGTTCTTATATATAGACACCCACTATATATAGAAGTAACAAAAGTGGCTCAAAGTCGCCTTTCTAAGCGGGATGACTTTGACCACCCTATTCTTCATACATTACTAAAAGATACGCTTATGAAATTTTATTCCTAGAACGTCACTACATACTATAGCTCAAGACTACATTTTTAGCACCTGTTATGGAACTTAAGTTTTGTTAGGAAGCAAACCAGAGTAGTGTAAAGTTTCAAAGTTGTTCAAAGTCACCCCGCTTTACGGTACCTATAAAGAAGTTCTACTTAAGTTTCATAGTATAACTGATAATTTTGATGCAAGAGTTAAATCTGAGTAACTAAAAGGTAGAGATCTGAATTTCTATGTATAAGTTTGGTAATTAAAGAAGAAAACAATATTATAAAGCTCTCGGCAACTTTATTTCTTAAAACAAGTATAGAGAGGCATACACTTAAATACTCTGTGCCTTATTTGCCGACTCTGTGACGTACTTGTCAACTCTGTGACGTATTTGTCGACTCTGTAACATAATTATCGATTCTGTGACATAATAGTCGATTCTGTGGAATAATTGCCGTACTCCATCCTAGAGTCTCTCCTAGCAATTCTGTATTGCGGCAATCCTTTACCTTCTCTTTTTATAGGTCTCTTAGAAAATAGAGGATATATAATACTGTTGAATGTTTTTCTATTGTGAGCACGAACGGATTCATCACTCCTGTGACTTTCATGCGAGCATTCGTTGTTTCAAGAATATTACGATAAATCTGCATATCATTCGAATTCGTAAGTCTTTGATTGGGATGTTTTGTGATGAGCAACTCCATCAATCTTGTAGTTTTCGTATATTTCACATCTTTATCCTTGATGACATCAGCTTCAAAGTGTATCGGTGGATGACCAATCATAAAATTTTCAACTTCCTTACGCATTCCGTAAACTTTATCAAGTGTAATTCCTCGATTTAGCATGAGAATATATTGTTGACGGATGGATCTTCATCTTCGCTGCCAGCTGTTTCAAATGAAGTTTCTTGAGCATCCAGTGTATTCTGCAGAGTTGCATCGAGACTTTTGTCGAGACTGTCATCAAAACTATCATCGATACTGTCATCAAAATAATCATTCTTATCAGGCTTGTCTACCTTTTGAACGTTTACTTTTTTCACCTAGCACCTTATAAATACTAGCTTTTTCAAGCTTTAACAAACTATGTTTACATCTGATTCTATCTTGCGATTTGGCAAGTTTGACTCTTCAACGTTCAATGAGAAACTGTTAAGTGACGTTACACGCATGCTATATTTATAGCAAAACAGTGGAATCCTTTTCTGTATCTACCATTATTTATTGACGTGTCTTTATCTATTACAAGGAAGCCGTACTTATCGTTTCTGCAGCAATTTGTTTACAAATCCTTAAATTATGCAAAAGTCATGTCACAATTGACGTGATCATTGTATAATAATTTAGATTTAAATCATCTTGTCGAAAAATCATCAACAAATTGACATTGTCTCGCAAAAAGTATTTTGTGATTCGAGCGTAAGACTGACAAAGATAGAATCTGTAACGACCTTGTGTCTTCCCATACAGAAAAATGCTCTGATGTTTGTTTTTCACAGGCTACATCGTCAAATATTACAATAGAATTTGGAAGAGCATCATCGGGAGCTATTACTTCGTCATGTTCGCTGAAAGGAAAGTAGTATATACCATCCAGGGGTTCCAAAAGTTCTTTTAAGAATTTGAGATAAAAGACTATTGGTTTTATCATTCGATAGTTCACAAGATATAGCTCGCATGCTATCTGGAAGTAAATCTCCGGGTCTCTTTATTTTTTATCCAACTCGATGATAGAGTCAAAGTTCACTATCGTGAGCTTAGCAGATTGCTCCATAAAATAGATATAAACTGTAGTAAATCTCGATTACAACTGCCCGTTCAGCTATAAATAGAACGCTTATATACTCTCAGCATCAGTTGTAATCTTACCTTCGAAGAGTAATGATCGTTTACAAACGACGACGACGAGGCAACGGTTTTGTCAATAAACTCATTATTAAGCTTCCAGTTGAACTTCACTTACCAGAACGTCAGTACTGTGGTCCAGGTACCAAATTAGCCAAACGCTTAACTCCAGATTATCCAGGAATCAATCCTGTGGACGTGGCCTGCAAGGAGCACGATATCGCATATTCTCGGAATCGTGAGAACGTTGAGGTCAGAAACGCTGCTGACAGAGTTTTAGTTAACAAAGCTTGGTAGAGAATTTTAGCGAAGGACGCTGTAATTGGTGAGAAAGTTGCCGCTTACGCCGTAACTAACGTCACGAAGCTGAAATCTAAGTTGGGTATGGGTATGAAAAAGAAGAAGCCATCTATATCGCTAAATAAGGTAGTGAAGGCTAAAAAGAACTCGCGACACGGTCAAAAAGGCTGGTGGTAAATGTAATGTAATCATTCCACACGTGCTACCAGTTCCATAGAAAATAGGAGCATTTTAACCATTTCCCGTACCTCTATTTGCCGGTTTAAGTGCTGGTGGTGCAGGTAGTAGCAGGTGGCGCAGTTGGAATAGCAAAAACTGTCAATGATGCAAAGACAGCAAAACAATAATTAGAGGAGAGACACAGTCAAAAAGGCTGGTGGAAAACGTAATATATTCATTTCACGTGTCCTATCAGTTCCATCAAAAAGCGAAGAATTTTTACCGTTTCTCGTACCCCTATTTGTCGGTTTAAGTGCTGCTGGTTCAGTTGCAGATGGCGCGATTGGAATAGCAAAAGCTGTCAATGATGCAAAGACAGCAAAACAACAATTGGAGGAGAGTAATAAGAGGTAACAAAGGTACAATAAGAAATTGGTGGACCTCGGCCGAGGTCTTTATTTGAAACCACATAAAACAGGATTTGGTTTCCATCTGGAGTTTTATAACCGAAGTGGCTTAAAAAAAGAGTTCCTCCGAGTAAAATTGTCACAAAGAGCATTTACCGATACAGAATTGTTGAAATACTCTAAAATTTCGAAAATTCAAAATTTTCGTAGTGTATTTATGCGAAACGCTTTGCCAGTAAGATGGCCTCATTGCCGCAAATCAGCTATCGTAAATCTGGATGAAGAGACTGGAGCTGGAACGCACTGGGTAGCATATCAAGAACGTGGTAACGACGTAGTCTACTTTGATAGTTTTGGTAATCTTCAACCACCTCTAGACTTGATGCTATATCTTGGAGTTAACGAGGTCAAATATAATCACGAGAGGTATCAAGACGTTGATACTATTAACTGTGGATATCTCTGTCTAAACTTTTTGTACGGGTTATATAAAGGACAGCAGAAGAAGAATTGCTTCATTCTCATTTGAACAGTCATGGAAGATTCATTAAGGGGTAACACCACTCTAGCGGATCGAAAAAATGCCTAATTTGTACGATTTTTTACAAGAGTAGGAAAAAAGGGATCAAATTTCTTTTTTAAGGGTTTACTATACATATATTGAGGTACAAAAATATATTTCTTTTTACATTTAAATATAAAATGGCGGCTATACAGCGAATCTCGTGAGAAGCCTTTTTCTCAAACCTCCAAACGAGAGAACACATTTCTCGGAAAGTATGAGACCTGGAACAAAAACCCAAAGAAATTCTTAATCTATATAACGTTAGCTTTGAAAGTACGAAGGGTTTTCTTTTATTTCAATTTTTGTAAAAATAGCGCACTTCTGAAAAAAATTATCTCGAAAAAAAACGATGTAAATTGTTTATAAAAAAAATTTTACATTCAATCGAAAAACGGCTACTTACTTCTTTAAAGAATCTATTTGTGACGCTATAGTAAATATTTCAATCCAATCCATGCAATACTTTACGAGTAATCTGTTCTCTCAGTTTGAAAAAATCGGTTTCGAGAAAAACGCGTTTAAAGTTTTACATGCACTTAAATCATCGATATTTTTTTTTACCCCTAATCTGCGATGCCTGAACCATACATTTGGCCATTCAAATTAATATTTGCCTCATCCTCTTCTTTTCTCATCGATTTTGAATCTAATCGGGCCTTCTTGGCTACATCTGTGAGCGACCGCTCGGAAAATTTGATCCACCGCTCATCAGTTTCAATGCAAAAATTGAAACAATTTGGTCCTATTTTAAGACCTAATTTCTGCATAAGCTTCCTGATGGTTGACAGGCCATCATTGTAAATGCCTGCGGCAATGTATTCTGCAGTATCAAGAACGTGCTAGTCACTAGAGACTGATTTCGGAACCATAACCACACGATTGAGTTGAAACTCTCGATGCGGTTTTGTGTATATCCGCCGAGGCAACGAGTCAGCAGATCGTCGCTGCTCAATTCAGCATAAATAGGAGAAATTGCTTCAAATACCTTTTGCGACATTGCTGGCTTGGGTTTATAATTCAAATCTCCAGTGGCCTGGGCCCTCTGCCACGAGCACCATGAATCTTCGTCGCGCGGGCATCTCTCGTGCTTCGATTGGTCGTCCGTCGATAATTTATGGTCTAGCGTTGCGTAGATTTTATTCGCATATTTTTTATAGAATCATAATTTCTACGTATTGTTAGACCATAATAAATTGACAATTCGTCGATTAATTTACCAGTGAGCTTGCCCTTTTCTCCGAGACCTTTAGTTTTCTTTTTTAAATTTCGAAGGCTAGTACCCATCCATTTCTGCACGTGGTCGATGCACTCTTTCTTCGTTACTGACAATTCTCATAAGGCTGCGAATCTACGATACCTTTAAAAATTTTGGAATCACCGTCCCCGACGTAATTGGCATAATTAGGTTGGTGTAAAGATTCTGAGCGCTAGAACATCTCAATATCGGCATCCACTTCCATATTTCCCGCCGAGCCGTCATGGTTCAATTGGCATTCGTTTTCATAGGTTTCGAGACATTCCTTGTACTCATCCGTGTCACTTTTCTTTTCCCGAAATTTGCATGCCTTACAATATGTAGATTTTACTGAAATGTCGACCACTTTGCCAGTACACCATCCAATAAGTGATACAAATCCGAAAAGGGACGTGAAACCGCGTTTGCGCCGCGAACCATCGCCAGATACAATAATACCACTTGTGTTTCCTTTTTCACCACTTTTTTTCTTCTCTTCCTTAGCTGCATTTTACACCATCCTTTGCTCACAAACAGTGGAAAGAATCAACTTGGTAAACAACGCCATCTGTCACATGTTCAAAGAGATACGTTATGAGCTAAATGCCATAGAAATTTATAAATGCAAGAACGTGGGATTGAGTTGACTCATGAAAGGATGGCTTTCGCTCAATCTGAGTCAGACCTTGATCATCGAGAATGCAGGTTGGATCGACGTTGAAGACAATCAGAAGTTAACGAACGATGAAGGCTACTTTGAAGTATCCATACCCCTGAACATGATTTTCGGATTTGCCGAAGACTATCGTAAAATTTTAGTGAACGCAAAGCACGAACTCATACTCATGAGATCCCGAAATTATCTAAATGCTATTTTTCGAACACCTTTAGAGAACGTTTTCGAGGATATCAGAATCATATTGATGAAAATCGAGTGGTTGATGGCGTACGTCGTCGTAGACGACAAACACATGATTCAGTTACTCAACTCGTAGGAAAAGACAGAACTATCTCCATGACTTTTCGTACTTGGCTTGAGCTTATGCCGCGGGATTACAGTACTCTATATGCCGGATTAGATGCATGTTATAATTCTATTAAATATTATCGGAGGTTCTTGTTTTTAAATCACAACTCCGAAGATTCCCACGAGAATAACGAAAAAGCCTTTAAATTCCAGGCCAAAAGTTGTTATCCAAGGGTTAAATACTAATTATTCCATATATGATATGATTTAAATTATAATAGATTTAAACAACATACTATTTTATAACTTTTACCTGTCTTTGAAGCACAATGTTTAATAATTTACAGAAAAATAATGTTAAGGCCACATTCAAATATGCGCGCCACTCTTGCAGCCATTCCTTCCAGGAACAACGCAGGGGTCGCTGCGAGAGTACCAAGAAGGATTTTTTCCCTTTCTTCGAAATTGCACGGCGTTGCAGCTGAAACAAAACTGCGAGCGCAAGGCAATTTCGGCCTCTTTCCGCTCTGACCGTAGACTCAATCAAAACCAGTCAAGGTAACGGCTGTGCGCCTTCGCAAATATCCATCGCCACGTGCAAGGCGGCACACACTCGGTCAACTCATTTTTTATTAAATTCACGCATACACACACACACAATGAAGTTATTCATGTACTTATTTATTGTTTTTTTTAGAGTGAATAAATACTCGATCATTGTTAATAAATACGGAGTTTAAACCCTATTACTCTCCTTCACGATTTTATTGCCTGTTCTACAAGCACGTGCTCCGGGATATCTTATAGTACCCCACTGCACTTGCTCAACAGGAGGTGGTCAAACGTCCCCCGTTGTCTGCTGAAAATTAAGAGTGCGAGACCCACTTTCTTCGAACTCATCGAAGAGATGCCAGTAGAAGGTTTGTGCTACGATTGCATTTCTCTTGTACCCCAGACTTTCCAGACTCACTCCAGAGGGCATCTGCAATGTTTCACAAGACTGAGCGACGTTCACAAGGTAAGCCTGCCCTCAAATTGGCGTATTAAAAATTTATGGAGGAATTCTAGAGTCTGGGCCATATGGAACATGTGCCAGCAGCAAAACGCATCACAGCAAGTACGTATTACATGCCACATCATGCTGTATTCAAGCAAGACGGTTCCGGCTAAATACGAGTGGTATTTAATGCCTCTCAGGCAACTTCTAGCGGAATCTCGCTCAATGACTGCCTAAATGCGGGGCCGACGCTGCAGGCAGACATAATAGGAATCTTGCTGCTTTGGCGCTTCTATGCAATAGTATTCACTGCAGATATAGTGAAAATATTTCTCCAGTTTCAGATTGACCCAGCAGATACTAACTGGCTGCGCATCGTCTGGCGAGATTCGCCGGGCCAGGAACTCCAGAATTTCAGAATGCGTACGGTCGTCTACGGCACTGCATGTACGCCATATCAAGCCATACGAGCTCTGAGGCAACTGGCCCAGGACTCAAGCACTGCCTTTCTTCGGGGAGCGAATGTCTACGTCGTTGACGCATTCGCAGGAGACGACACACTGTCAGAAGCATTGGAGGCACGTCGGCTGGGATGCAGTTGGACAAGTTGGCTTCTAATCGTCACCTTTTGCTGGACTCTCTCATCGACCTATAATTCTACACGCTCACTGAGTGAAGAAGACGTAGTTTCAACACTCGGCCTTCAGTGGAATCCTGCTTGTGATTCTTTCTGTTTCAGAGTAACCTTCAAACCAGCAGGTGCAGTTGTCACTAAGACGACCATCGACTCGGAGGTCGCTCGACTCTTCGACCCTTTGGGATGGCTAGCTCCGGTCATCCTCACGGCCAAACTCATAATACAGTCTCTCTGGATCAACGGGTTCAGCTATGACAATGTCGTGGACGATGCCACATTATCTACGTAGATGTCACTGAGGAGCCAACTCCCGAAGCTCGAGGCTCTGCGTATACCACGGTGGCTAAGTACTAGCCAAAGCACCACGTGATACCTCCACGGATTCGCAGACGCCTCGCTTCGGGCTTATGCTGCTGCTGTATATCTGGTCACGCAGGAGGATGCGCAGATACTCATATCTACCCTGTTGATGGATAAATACACGGTAGCGCCGATAAAAACTGTCAGTGTGTCGAGACTGGAGCTGTGCGGCGCACTGTTGCTTGCATGCCTTGTCGACACAATCCTGCCGCAACTGAGGTCCAAGCCCGTTCGGATATTCTGTTGGTCCGACTCACAGGTGACACTCACGAGGCTACGAAGCCACATGAAATAACGTCAAGTCGGCCGAGAACCCTGCATATCTTGCAACCAGGGGGATACTTTCCAGCCAACTGGCACACTGTGGTGGTCTGGACCGTCCTGGCTCGTAGACAACTGGGAACAGTGAAACAGGCCTGAGGATCTCTACGTTACGACGCAGGAGGAGAAGTAGACCGTCAAGCTTCTGGCCACCGCCCAAAAAAACCTGTGGATCATCTCATCTCCAGGTTTTCCTCGTTAATGCGACTCACTAGAGTCATTACCTTTATATTTAGATGGCGTCGCAGAGTCAGCAAGTAGCAGGACGAAAAGCTGACGACGAGCCTCTGCCCTGAGGACATTGCAGCAGCTCGCTGTGACGTGATTCGAGCGGTGCAGCAGGAGCATTACACCGTGGAACGGCGCAGCATAGAGGCCGGCAAGACGCTGCCAGTCAACAGTTCTCTTCAGCGATTCCTGCCATTTATCGGTGTAGATGGCCAATTACGCATTGGAGGGCGACTACACGAATGCATTTATTTCTGAGGAGGAGAAGCACCCGACCATAATTCCACCACAGAGCCATCTTGCAGAGCTTCTTATCCGTGATGCTCATCTGCGCACGCTACACGGAAGGCCGCAGCTGGTAGCCAGTCATTTAGCTCGCGCCTACTGGATCGCACGGGCTAGAAATAGCATCCCACGTCTCACGGAACAGTGTGTAAAATGCATACGCTTTCGAGGGCAGCTGCAGGTCCAGCAAATGACGCCGCTTCCGTGCGCCCGTATAACTCCAAAACGGCCATTTTTAGTCACCGGGCTGGACTATGCTGGGCCATTTCATCTTCGAACAACCAAGAGACGAGGTCATACGGCATTCAAAGGATACGTCGCCATTTTTGTGTGCATAGTCGACCGAACCGTGCACATCGAAATCGTGTCCGACTACAGCACCCAAGCCTTTCTTTTAGCCCTCCGTCGTTTTGTCTCGCGACGAGGTCTGCCACATACGCTCTTCAGTGATAACGGCACCACCTTTCAAGGTGCCAGCGCCGAGCTGCAACGGCTCTTCACCCGGTCGTCGGACTTCGGCCAGACCATCGCAGATGTCGTAGCCATGGATGGAGTAACATGGCGTTTTATTCCTCCACGCGCCTCTCACTTTGGTGGACTGTGGGAGGCCGCTGTTAAGGCCTTGAAGCATCACCTCCGCCGAGTGCTAAGCGATCATACGTTCACCTTCGAGGACTTTGCCACCCTCGCAGCACAACTCGAGGCTTGCTTTAACTCAAGGCCCCTCAGCCCGATGAGCAGCAGCCTGGACGATGTAGCAGCCTTCACTCCAGGCCACTTCCTCGTCGGCTCTTCACTGACGGCTCTACCAGAGCCCTATGACTCTGATTTGCCTGTTTCAGGAGTAAACCGGTACCGAATCATGACTCTCATACGCAATCATTTTTGGAAGCGCTGGCAGGGGGAGGTTCTTCCGCGCCTACAGCAGCGCTCGAAATGGCTCGAGCTCAACACCACCATTCAGGAAGGAGACCTGGCCTTGCTGACGGATGAGCTACTGTCACCTACTAAGTGGCCATTGGCATGTGTCCAGCGTTGCCACCCTAGGCCAGACAAGCTCTCGCGAGTCTTTTCTCTAAAGACGACTAACACCACGCTACAGCGGCCCTTGGCGAAAATTATTCGCCTACCTTTCGAGCAACAGACCGATCTGCCCAGCGCCGCGGATCCAGCCAACTACCGTAATCATCCCACGGCGGGCGGTGCCGATGACATACGTCCTGCCAATGATGCCCGGAATCGAGCCACGGTGGGCGGCTCCCACGTTGCCAATTATGTCAGGACTTTCCACAGCAAGATGGACACCTATACTCCGACACACGTCTACTCTATTTAACTTTCTATCTTTTTATATTTAAATCTCTTTATTTCTCAAATTAAAATTATTTATCTAACGTCAAAATTTCATACATTAATTGCAGCTATTCTTATCAGGTCTTTCTTTTCCCATTTTTTTCACGTCGAAATCTCCTTGCCACCTGTCAACGAGACGGGCGGTATATTACGCCCGCATTCAAATATGTGCGACACTCTTACAGCGATTATTTTCAAGAACTACATAGGGGTTCACTGCGAGAGTACCAAGAAGGATTTTTTCCCTTTCTCCGAAATTGTACGGCGTTGCCACTGAAACAAAACTGCGAGCGCCGAGCAATTTCGGCCTCTATCCGCTCTGACTGGGGCCTCAATTATAACCAGTAAAGGTAACGGCTGTGCGCCTTCGCAAATATCCATTGCCACGTGCAAGGCGGCACACACCCGATCAACTCATTATTTATTAAATTCTCGCATACACACACACACACACATACTCATAAGCAAGTTATTCATGTACATATTTATTGTTTTTTTAGAGTGAATAAATACTGGGTTATTGTTAATAAATACAGAGTTTAAACCCTATTACTCTCCTTCACGATTTTATTACCTGTTCTACGAGCACGTGCTCCGGGATATCTTATAGTACCCCGCTGCACTCGCTCAATACTAAAACCGCGTCAATTATTTTAAGGATAGCTAAAATGTCCTGTTCTAATAAATACTAATTTGATTTTTGATTATTAACTCAAAACTGGGGACTTTTTAAAAAAAAGTGTACAAAAATTTTTGCTCAAAATAAGATATGAAATTTAAAAAGAAATTTATCAGACCGAATTGTGATATTTTGTGATCTTATGCATTGTCATATATTGTGGTATTAACATTCTAGAAAATCGCTAGAATTTGTTTCAAAATAAAAAATCTTAAAATTAGTTTTTCATATTTGCTTTAATTCTGGACTTGTTAGAATATGGTCTCAATCTGAATATAATTTTTGTAGAATTTTTAAATAGTGCACTGTTTTTCTGTATTTCCATTATGTGACTGTAATAAAAAGTCACCATTTAATAGCTCTGCAGGAATTATATTTAGCTTGAGATCATTTTGCCTTAGGTCTAGAATAAAAGCTGACATGAAATATAAAATTTTAAGATTTTTTTGCTTTGAGAAAGGTGATGGCGATCAGCTAGAATTTGAATATTACGTCACAATGCATGGGTTTATAAAGAACAAATACCGAAAAATAGTCTAGAATTAAAGCAAATATGAAACACTAAATTTTAAGATTTTTTATTTCGAAAAAAATTGTGGCGATTTTCTAGAATCTTAATATCACAATATATCACAATGCATGAAATCACAAAATATGACAATAGTGTGTAATAAATTTTTTATATACTTCTTACCTTATTTTTACTAATAAATGCCCCTACACTTTTTTCTCAAAAGTCCTTAGTTTTTGAGTTTAATTGACCTTGACATATAACACCTTAGGGTCTGAAATTTCTTTTACATATTCTGGGTACACATACCGACATATTTTCAGAGTTTCAGACATTTTTATGTTTCGACTTGCTCACTTGGCATGGAACCACCCATATACATATGCGCCTACGCCCAGATTAGCTTTTCTTTTATGTTAGTAGTCATTTGGACGTTACAGAATGCCTGGTTCCAGTGAATGCAACAGCAATCCTTGGTTCAGCCTTTTCTAATGAGCGCGGCGCTCATTTGAGTTATAAGAAAAATTAAATTGAATTTGATAATATTGCATTGCCGTTTATAAATAAGAATTATATTCGTTTGAGTCCGAATGAAAGTAAAGAGATTAAATATAAACTGAGAAATCCAGAAGAGTTTTATCGCGGCTATATTGAACATTTGATTCGCGATGAACCGGGTATTGAAGCGGGTGAAGATATTTTTGAAAATAATGAAGGTTTCGTGAATATACTTATAAAAAGTATGTATGTGGCCAGCTGGAATATTTCAAACAAATTCGAATACTGAGCGAGAGTTCGACGAACAAATAGAAAGATTATCCGAAACTTGTTCAGAATTAGGTGATGATGATGATAAAAATTCTTTCGAATTATATACAAGTATTTGAAATAAACTTGTCTCTTTGGATATATCAGCATCAAAATGCTCACACGCAAATGATAACGATTATGAAAATACGATTAATTTATGAGATATTGAAAAAGAAAAAATTAATCAAAATAACTTGAACTGAATTTGAAAAAAATGTTTGTTCTTTGAACACGAAAGTTTCGGACGTGATAATGCAGAATTCGTTATTTGTGAAATTAATAATATAACAGAAAGTTTGCCATTATTAGATGTTAAATAAGATTATAGAATAAATGGATATAAAAATTTGCATACGGTTAATCATATTCTCACTGTCGAAGAAAGAGCAGAGAGCATGTTTGCTGAAATGACAACAGATCATTTAAATATCGATCCATGCAAACGATTATTAAAATTGCTTATAAAAACAGCTGACATATTTAATGTACCTGACGAACCTTTACCAACAGCTACATTAGTTCAACATAGAATTGAAACATATTCCAGTTATATATAGTATCCCATTGCACAAAAATTGCAATAAATAGTCAATAAACAGATCGGGAAATTGCTTGAAGCAGGAATTGTTGAAAAGAGTGAAAGTCTGTATAATAGTCATCTATGGGTCGTAAGTTAAAAGGAAATAAACAATGGCGAGTAATTATTAATTTTCGAAAATTGAATGAAAAAACCATACCGTACAGATTTCTTATGCATATGCTAGAACAGTTATCCAATGCAAAAGAGTATGTAGTCGCAGATATGGAATTCGGATTTCTTCAAATTGAAATAAGACCTGAAGATCGCGAAAAAATGCTTTTTGAACTCTGACTGGTCATTTTCAATTTAAAAGAATGATGTTTGGTTTAATGAATGCACCAGCAACATTCCAAGAACAGACTAATAATGTAGCAAAATGCCGTAAAAAAAGAATTGCTTTTATGGATAATTTCCTAATTTTTTATTTAACTCTTGAAGGTGTAGAAGAAAATTTTTGAGCATTTTCAAATGATCTTAGCCATGCGAGTATGAGATTGAAAGCATCGAAAACATAATTTTATTAAGCATCTTCTACTTTCTTTGGACATGTGATCACACCAAAGGATGTGAGGCCGGATCCAATCAAAGTGGAAGCTGTAAGCAAAATTCCAATACTAAAAATTCCCATAAATATTAAGCAATTTCTGGGACTTTGTGAATATTATAGACACCTTATACCCATTTTTCGTAAGCTGCAAAACCGATGACTAATTTATTTTTAAAAATACACTATTTAATTGGACTGATAGCCACAATAGTGCTTTTGAATACTTGAAATCTTTTTTAATTAAAAACTGATTTGGCAGCATCCGATTTTTGACAAACCATTTTACGTTACAAATTAAAGAAATTAAAGATGACGGATCCGACTTTCCAGTAGCATATGTGAGTAGAGTCCTTGCAATGCCAGAAATTAATAATAGTACTATAGAAAAAGAACTTTTAGCTATGCTTTTTTGTGCAGAACAATTTAAAAATTGTATTATCAGGAGACATTTTACATTCATTACAGATCATAAGCCTCCTAAATGGCTTCATATTATTAAAGATTCAACATCATGCTTAAAAAAATTGTATTTTAAATTAAAAGAAGTCTATGATTTTGATATTCAATATATTCCGGGAAAAACAAATTAAGTACGGACGCGTTGTCACGAAATCCTGTGTCATATGAAAATTCTAACACATCAGGATAACAAGAGTTAAATGTAAATGTGATAGACAATGATGCAAATATATTATTTTACATAAATGAATTTTTAGCAATAAGAAATTTGAATGGAGGATTTTATATATGTAAACCTACTTAAAATATTTTAAAGTCGAATAAGCGTGTAAGAATTCGTTGACTTTCGCAAATACAAAACTAGGTAGATCAATATATTCTAGATTATTACGATTTTATTGAACCGGGCTGTATATTAATTAATTTAAATTTACGGGAAGTAGGTAAAGAAAAATATAAATTATCAAGTGAATACCAAAAACGAACAGAAGATATATTAGCGCAATCTATCAAAGCGGAAAAGGAAAAAATAGAAATATGGAAATATAAACAACAGTCTACCGTCGAATCTTCATCATTGCTGTCATCCATCACGAGACGAATTGCCCGAGACTGGCAACAAACAGTTAGATAAATTACCTCGCGATTGAAATGAGACAGCAGATTATATTGATAAAAGTATAACGTCATTAGATATAGCTGATCAGGTAACAGCGGATTATGAAATTAATCGTGATAATCAAAATCTTCCTCGACTAGCGAGTAATATAATTGAAACACGAGATTATTTTCTTATGAGTAATGACAATGCAGCATGTTTTGTTACTGTTAAAAATCAACCTCTTTGTTCAGGTGCGGATATTTTAGTCAGAGAAAACAATCTACCACAAATAATTTACATAACGTTAGATAAAGCTAAAGTGACACCGTGCGAAAGAAAATATTTTATAGCACATCCAGTTAAAGAAAATCTTAATATACGTATTGATAAAGAAATATTTTTAAGTGCTATCGAATCTCTACTTGATGTACGTTTATCACTCGAATTAATTAGTATTCGTTTATCTAAAACAGATAAAATAGATGGCCTGGATGATTTTTTGTGGGATGAAATTGTAGATATAATCAAAGATACTTTTAAAAATCGTAAAGATAAAATAATATTATGCCGAAATCTAGTAATTATTCACGAATCAGACTTAAAAGAAGCAATAATACGTGATATACATGAATTACCTATAAATATGTACATGGGGCTCCTAAAATCGTATTCACCGATCAAGCTGCAAGTTTTACCAGCGCTTTAATAAGACCTGTCACGAAATTATGTAATTTAATAACTTGCACAGCTACAGCATTGAGGTCAGCATCGAATGGATCAATCGAACGCATGCATCATTTGCTTAAAGAATGGTTAAAAAATTACAAAACGAATGAGCGTGAATGGGATGAATGGTGTGAATGTGCAACATTCTCGTATAATACAAGTGTCCACGAAGGAATGGAATTAACACCATTTGAGTGTGCGTGTACGTTCAAGTTCCGATAGTACCTTCAGCGAGAGAGATTATTAACGAAACTATTACAGAAACTTATTATGATTATTTGATTAGGTTTCGAACACGTATTATTGATATTCAAAATCTCCTCTGCTAGAACTTAAATGAAAAAGTAAAATCAAAAGTGTATTATGATCTCAAATTGAATCCGTGTACATTTGCTATAAGTGATAATGCAGTGTTATTAATTGAACGGCGAAAAGACAAACATTCTAAAGAATATTAGGGTCCTCATACATTATTGGAATTGTCAAATAACGGTATTAATGCG
The DNA here is from genome assembly GCA_949152435.1 of Gastracanthus pulcherrimus. Classification (NCBI taxonomy): domain Eukaryota; kingdom Metazoa; phylum Arthropoda; class Insecta; order Hymenoptera; family Pteromalidae; genus Gastracanthus; species Gastracanthus pulcherrimus. The sequence continues at coordinate 60,794,407 of OX424573.1, read as the reverse complement.
AAAATTACTTATAAGGCAAAAACGCGATTTGTACATACAAATAAATTGCGTAAAACTAAATTAAGTATATAAGAATAAATTCTGCTGAAGTATTCTATTATTTTTATTACAGATAATTTATATGGAGTGTATTCGACTTATTTCGTTTATTTTGATTTTGACGGCAACACGGGCCGAACAATTAACCGGGTATAACTGCGGCGCAGGATCGCCAAACATAACTACCGTCTCCCTAACAAACGTAGGACACTAGGAGATCGAAGACTTGGAGCCCCTCCACCTACAGTTAATACAGCTGATCGACCACGAACCAACGGTTGTACAGCAATGCCGAGTGCGTGTAGCGAAATATATACGCTACTGTGGGATGCACTCTCACACAGCAGAAGTTGATCAAGGATAAACGACTTACATCATGTACATGACAAGAGATTTGTGCCAAGACATAGTAAAATTTAGACACTATAAATCTGGTCAAACAATCATTAATCAGATGGAATATGCAATGGCGCTATTTATTTAAGCGGGACACTGCAATATAAAAATGTTGTAGTCACAGCTAAACTTGAAATTTCAATTTATGAATAGAGCTCCATAAAAATCCTATTTTAATGTATAACTGTATATCTATATATATATATATATATATATATATATATATATATATATATATATATATATATATATATGGAATACGGTATATCTGTTTATCTATATATATGGAATCTAATATTTGTTATTAAATTGTTATAAATAAACAATTTGCAAAAAGTGTGTTTTTTTAGAAAAAAAATCATTTTTGAGCTTATTTGCTGTTCGATTTTTATGAAAGTTAGTTCCTAGATGTTTTTGGGGTCGCTGATAAAGAATATGCTATCAAAATTTTGATTTTCTAAATCCAAGATGGCGGATTCCAACCCCTGAGTAATACCAAAGATACTATATGGCGCTTGTAGAAACATTCAATATTTACCATTCAGGATCTTTGAGAGAGCTGTAGAACTCGAAAAAGTGCCTTTTTTGGCTATTTTATTGAAAAATCAGTTTCGTCACGCGACCAAGGGCACCAATATTTTTAAAAAAATAATAAGCTTAGGAAGAGCATCTCGAAATCATTGATTCAAGCGTTTTCGAGACGTGAGCATGTCTAAAAAAGTTATTTGTAATCGATTTTGGTGAATTACTACCTATGTCACGTGATTTTGGCCGCCATATTGGATTTTATGATAACAAAAAATTTTTTTTATACGTCTTCTGAAAGTAGATTCCAAGACCTTTTATTTAAGGCACCATGGACCTCAATCTGTTTCATGTCGCTGGTTTTATAATCGCTATGGTAAAAAAAGTATGAGTCAAAAATGCCACTAAAAGTAACAACTAATATGCCTATAAGGTATACAAATTTAAAAAAAATGAATAATGTCATCGTGAAGAAATCATGGATACATAAATAAACGGCGGGAGTAAAAACCATATCTTATCGGCATATTAGTCGCCATATTGGATCCGCCATTTTAAATTCTGCAGATTTGACCTTAAATTCATCATCAACAACCAGAAAAACCCCCATATACCAAATTTGGGCCAATTCGGTTGATTTTTAAAAATATCGACATATTACCCGCCATATTGGATCCGCCATGTTGGATTTCGGTAACCTACCACGTGATTTTTTGAAGTATGAGTGGTAGCTAAAATTTGAGTCAAAAAAGTCCAACGTGATTATTTTTTTTAATTTTTACGGGCATTTTTATCTGTACTCTTCACGTTTTAGGGGTGCTTAACGCCATTTTGAAGCCGCCATTTTCAAAATGGACAAAAACGCCACTCGACTTTTTGTAGCTCTTGTCAATACGAACATTTTAAGCTATTGATGGTTCTCCTACGCCTCTTCAAATTTTGGGCAAGGGGGCGATTCGTTCACAAAGAATGCCTCATATATATATATATATATATATATATATATATATATATATATATATATATATATATATATATATATATATATATATATATATTTCACAGCTCCATAATGTTTTCCAGGAAGTGAATAATAATTTTTTTCTTCTAGTAGTAAAGAGTTATTGCTATCTAAATATATATATTTATAATTAATAGTTTTCCAAAATTATGGTGAGTTAATTTAATTTTATCCTGGCGCACATCAAATTAATGAATCCAAATTAATAAATCTGGCTAAAATTTTAGGACAATATTCTTCAAAGTATTAAGAATAAAAAAGCGTATTTTGTTTTTGAAATTATTTAAAACAACTTTATTATTAAAGGCCATTACACGTGTAATTATAGTAAAACTAGTGTTTTTGTTAAGCAATATCATAAATCAATAATGTTTTATTATTTAAGAATTAATAATAAATTTTAGAGAAAAAATTATATATATATATATATATATATATATATATATATATATGTATATATATATATATATGTATATATATATATATATATATATATATTTAGACAAAAGATATATATGTAAAAAGTGTTGAATAAATGCCTCTTTAAAATGTGTCGAATAAATGCATTTTTAGTTTTCCGAAATCTGTAAATGCGTAACATCTGCTTAATTTTCGTCATTTATGAGGATAATTTTGGTTCGAGCGATAATTTTTATCATAATAATTACGAAATTTTTTTCTTCATTCAGAGTTTACTCACAAGAAAACTGCCCGAGGTGTACCTCACCGATTTTCTTGATATTGTGATAAGTTGTAGTACATCGAAAAGTATTAAACACATATTTTTTCTACGTGCTAATTCGGCGATTTTTTTATACGGGTATATATGACTTTTTTTCGTTTATTCTTTCTTCCAAAATTTCTTAATTAACCGAATCTTATAAAAAATCGTTCTATTATAAACAATATTAAAATTAAAAGTTGATCGGTTCCGGGAGTTTTCAAAAAAAAATTTTTAAAGGGGTAACTAACTACCCCCTAACACAAGTTTCCTAACATAGGCTTTAATAATTTACTTAATTCAGTAATATACGAGGGTAGTTCAATAAGTCTTTAGAATGACCAACAGATGGCGCGCGAATCGCTCAAAATCATCTGTTTTCAGTCAGCACCACTCCCGACTAGATATATGGTGCAGTCACAGTCCACATCTTCTGAGTTTACGTGTTTTTATAACCAATTGAAAAAAAAAATTGCTTGTTAAGAAAAATGGAAAAAAACGAGTTCAGAGCGGTAATTAAACATTTTCATTTAAAGGGTTTAACTCCATATGAGATAAAAAATGAATTGGACTCAGTTCATGGCACATCTGCCCCTGCCTTAGCAACGGTTTATAACTGGGTAAATGAATTTAAGCGTGGTCGTACATCAATAAGTGACGAACCACGTTCAGGAAGGCCCGTAGAAGCAACTACTCCCGAAATCATTAATAAAATCCACGATATGGTGTTGAAGGATAGAAGATTAAAAGTGCGTGAGTTAGCTGAGGCCACAAGGATATCTATAGGTGCAGTTGTTTCAATTCTACATGAAAAATTAGGCATGAAAAAGCTATCAGCAAGATGGGTGCCGCGTTTGCTCTCAGCTGAGAATAAACGCAATAGAGTGGTCGTCTCTGAGGCTCTTTTGGCGCGCATAAGTCGGAATCCTGAGGAATTTTTTCGTCAATTTGTGACTGTGGATGAAATATGGATACACCACTACACTCCTGAGACAAAGGAACAATCCAAACAGTGGATTTCCACATGCGAACCAGCTCCAAAGAAGGCAAAGACCGTAAAGTCAGCTGGTAAGGTTATGGCTACAGTTTTTTGGGATGCACGTGGAATTATACTTATTGACTACTTGGAAAAGGGTAAAACAATTACTGGTGAGTATTATGCATCATTATTAGAGCAGCTGAAAGAAGAAATTAAAAAAAAACGACCACATTTGGCGAGAAAAAAAATTCTCTTTCATCACGACAACGCCCGAGTTCACACATGCTTCGTTTCAATGGCTAAAATTGAAGAACTAAAATTCGAATTGGTCGAACACCCACCGTATTCACCAGATTTAGCCCCCAGTGACTTTTTCTTATTTCCAAACTTGAAAAAATGGCTCGGTGGACAGAGATTTACGAACAACGAAGACGTCATTGCCTCTGTAAGTGCTTATTTTGAGGAACTTCCGAAAACGCACTTTTCTGAAGGATTAAAAAAACTTAAAAAGCGACTGACCAAGTGTATAGAGCTCCAAGGAGATTATGTTGAAAAATAAAAAAAAATTTACCCAAAAAAAATTGTTTTTATACTTTATTCTAAAGACTTATTGAACTACCCTCGTACTATAAAACATGAAAAAAACATAAGAAATATATACGTACATACTTATACGGCCATTTGAGAGATGAAAAACACCTTTATAATAAATTCACCCCCAAAAATCATGTGTTTTTAATATCTTAAAAACGAATTGAATTTTTCTCATTAACCCAAAACCAATTTTTTTCTTTGTAAAGGACGCTTTTCTGCTTTTATACGAAAGGTTAGATACCTTATTTTATCTAAAAATAAATTTGATTTTCTTTTTAATATATATAAATTATCATACAAACGATATATTGTATATTGTATATTGATGTTGATTTTTTATTCTACAATTTGTATACATATCAATGTAATTTTAAAAATTTCTACATTTCTAATAATTTGATATAATCTTTATTAAATATAAATTAATACATTAATTAATAGTTATATGTTCTGAATTAATGTTAATTAGTGTTCATACAATGAACAATAATGGTAGTCATAAAAAAATGTTTCAAACATAGCGACTTTTTACACCAAGAACATCTAACTATTGCAATGTTAGAGCAACCTTCTACTTCGTAGTGTGTATTACATTTTGTACCGAAAGCAAAATTAACTGAATCTTCAAATTTCGCAGGTGCTACATCAGTGTATCCACTTTTATACCACGCGAATTTGAATAAATAGGTATACCTCGGTGATGATAGCTGATTATGTACCAGTGATTGTAACTTTATAATATGATTCCTTAAATGTAGATTTAAATCCTCATTCATTAATATCACAGAGTCAGAGAAATGTCTCGCATATCTCTTCCATACTCTGAAGCCATAAACATCAAGAGGTTGTATTCTACCCGTAGTTCTTTTCGGAATTATTTTTAAGATCACTTCTTTATTCTGGGGGGTCGCTTCTTGCATAACAGCAGGAGAATGCCCACTCCAAGAGTCTGTTAAAAAAACACTTGATGAACCAACGTTGGAAAAGTATACTTCTTCTATCAACGTTTTAAAATGATATGAAATTAAATAAAATTTGAAATACCAAAATTTAATTTACAATTTTACAAATTTGATTTGCTCATTTACAATATCATTTACTCATTTACATTCATTCATTTACTCATTTACATTCATTCATTTACTCATTTACATTCATTCATTTACACATTTACAACATCAAATAAATAAATTTTTTCCATTACCTGAGGTTAATTTTCCAGATTTAGAAGCCATAACATATACTGATGAATCCTGGCCTTTTGGGGGTAGCACAAAGAGGCCTAGTAAATGTTCATTATTATTCTTTATTTTATCTTTGTTATATCCACTGAGTTTACTTTGTTGGAAAGGAAGATGAATTTAGGTATTAACTAATTATTACGACCTTTTATGGGAAAAAGCCGGGCGGCACAAAAAAGCCTGATTTATTAAAGCACTAATATACACTGAGATCGATTTTCTTTCGAATTACATTAAGTTACGCGAGAGTGACTTCACGAAGGGTGAATACGCGCGCACACGCATTCAACAAATTCACGCCCACGCGCTCACATGCATTCAACACACTGATTAGATTTTTCACTGATGGAAATGCTGATTGTGCGAGCGAGCACACCGTCAGCGTCGGTAAGACCTTGAATAGGCCGAGTAATTGTGCAAGTATGCACCCGTTAGTACACGGAAGCTCGAGGTGAGCTGAGAGCACGTGCACAAAGGCACAATGGAATCGTACTCAAGAGAGAGAGAGAGAGAGAGAGAGAGAGAGAGAGAGAGAGAGAGAGAGAGAGAGAGACGCGAGGGAGCTCCGCACGCGTTCCGGTCTGGACGATAACTGATAGTCGTGTCGGCGAGAGCAAGTGATCGCCCCGAGCGGTGCTATCGCCACGCCATACATACATGCGCACACACACACACACGCTCACTGCGCACGCAGGCGCAGAAGTGACAAATTTACATGAGAATGAGTTTGAAAAATGTTGCGACGTAACATATACATTATGGGGTCTAAATAAGTCTCGTTCTATAATGGGTCCAAATTCACCACTTTTTTCTTTAAGAACTATAAGAAGAGGTGAAAAAAGTCTACCATCGACTGATATTGTTTGCTGAATTGTATAACTATAACTATGAGATGTAGAAGTCCCCGACTGCACCAAACATTGAACTTGATTCTGTCCTTGAACTGCTAATGTACGACCTGAGTGCATTTCTAATTGAAAGCCTAATTGATCTGAATTAAATACATTTTCTATACCTTTTTCATGAATCGGTTTTTTTATTTCAATAACAAACGTATCAGATGTTTTTTCTAAATAATCTACTCCTTTAAGTGATCTTTTGGTTACAAATTTGTTAATTTTTCTACTAACAATTCTGTGAGCTTTTTTAAAATTAGATAATCAATGATTAGATGCTTTAAAACAAAAATCTTCGTTTCCAATATCTTTTTGAGCCTGTAACGCCCATTTTTGTACATCCTACTCATGAACCGGATAACCAGCATCAATAGCAGTTTTTAAATTTTCTAAAACAAAAGAACAAATTCTTCCTATTTTCTCTTTATACGTTCCTTATTTATTTAGGTTTTTGCCCAACGTTTTAATTGGGTTATGGACTGAACCTTGGGAAAACGATTTCGTACCGTTTTTAATACTAAATATTTTGTCAAACCACTTCTCCAGAATTCCACAGCTCTTGCTTTATTAGTCATGGTCTAATTCTTCTGTATCTTCTGTACATTGTTGTAAATCTTCATCAATTGTAAATATTTTGCCCTCGACATCTATAATTTTCATATCAACATCTGTATACGGTTCTTGAAAATCTAATGTTTCATATTCAATGTAATAGAATATTCTCAATACTATTTTTTAAACTAATCTCTTGGGGTGTTTCTGGAGTTTTTGGTAAGTTTAAAGCTTGAAATATTATTAGATGCAAATTTATAACGTTCATCGGATTGATAGTCATTCTTAATATCTGAAACATACACAGGCGATCCAAAAAAATTTGAAATTTAAAATAAATGAAGAATTTGCATGAGTATGATTAAGATGATTATATAATATTCTGTAAAAAAAGTTTTTCTAAATGTAATAAAATTAACTGATTCTGTTAGAGATATTTAAAACTTATTTATAAATTAATGTATTAGTATTTGATTAAAATAAAAGAAAAATATTTAAATTAATTTTACAGACATCTATGAGCATTCAACTAATTTTACAAATTTAATATATCGACCTTAATACCATTGTGAAAATAAAAAAGTATATATAACTGTATATAAGTGTATACAAATGTATAAAAATGTACAAAAGTGTATAAAAGTGTCTATTACTGTTTTAATTCGATAATAACATTGATAATCAATATACAATAAATAATAAAAAATAGCATCGAAAAATATATAATGAGTCAATAATATCAAATATACATAAAATAATATGTTTTTAACTCTCATTATGACATAATCTGTGTATAATAATGTAAATAAATGTACAAAATTGTAAATTTTTTACGAAATTCTATAAGATAGTGTATATATACCTATATAAAAACTAGTGTGGCAAATCCAAAATGAAATCGCTAAATTATACTAAATATTTTCTCTAAGAAAAGTTTATGTTAATATAAAAAGTACACTCTTGTACATTTATATATACAGTTTTGATTTCCACTAGCGTATTTTGCATTTATGTAATGCTTAATAAGTAATATGCATACCTTAAGGTTTTTATAATTAACAAAAAACAACTATTTCGTTTTTAATTCGTAAAACTATAATAAAATTTTATTTCACTGATCACTGGCACATGCGAACTGAAAAAGATGCGAAATGTAACTGCTTAAAAACAACGATTGCGTATTGCTATCGCTGCTAATTCGAATGCTGGATAACAATAAATGATTGATATTCGATGACCTAATAAAAGAATAAACTGCACACCAAAATATTCTTAGCTTTCATACAGTACTTATATATTAAAAAAACTTAAAAGGTATAACATTTAAAAAAAAAATTTATTAGATGCATTTGTGACATATATTTTTATTTTATAATAAAATAGCATATATTTAAATCGAAGAAAACGTCGAGAAATATGTTAAGAGTAGAAAGACTCTTAACAATATTATTTTATTTTATTTTTATTTTTATTTTTATTTCAATTAACGGACAGAATGCCATATACAGAGTGACCGTGGGTCAAGAACAAAAATAAAGGTACAGTTGAAATAATACAAAATTGAAATTACAACTATACAATGTTATTTAAACTCCTAAAAATGAAAGCGACCTATCAGAATATGAGCAATGTCAACATAAGTTTTGCTTAAAAAATAAATTGATGTTTAATAAGAAATTGCACTTTGTTTTTACGAAATTAAATAAAAAGTGTTTTCTGGGGGTGAACTGTAAGGGTGCTTTTCTTTTCTAAAATCAACATAGGAGCAAGTAAAAATATATCTAATTATTTTATTATACACTGCAATATATCACAAAATTAAGAAAATTTTAATATTTTATGCCAGATGCCACGTTTAGCGGTAGTTATGCCTTTGACTTTTTTCTTCTACCATTCTCTCCTTTTCAGTATTGAACATCAATATCCTTTATAGTATACAAACTTTTAATAAGATTGAACAAATTAAAAAATTTATGGGGAAAAAAATAGTCATCTCTACCCTTATAAAATACAAGGGATGCAACCCTAGAGAGTAAAAGCAATTACAGAAGCGCATTTTTATGAGAAAAAATTGTCGTTGGTTTCATTTAAAAATCTCAATTCGTTTTTAAGATATTAAAAAAAATGTTTTTTGGAGGTGAAGTGTAAGGGTACTTTTCGTCCCTCAAATGGTCGTATAAGTATGTATGTATCTGTTTTTGTCTTTTTCATGTTTTACAATATATTACAAAATTAAGTAAATTATTAAGGCCTATGTCAGAAAACTCGTCTTAGGGGGTAGTTACCCCTTTAAATACTTTTTTTTAAAACCCCGGGATTGGTCAACATTAAATTTCAATATTGTTTATAACAGAATGATGTTTTATAAAGTTCAGTTAATTAAGAAAATTCTGAAGAAAGCAAAACGAAAAAAAGTCGTACATACACTTATAAAAAATAAGGGATGCAAACCTTCAGAGTAAAAGCGATTACCACAGAAGCGCATTTTGATAAGAAACAAATTGGCGTTGATTTCATCGGAAAATTTCAATTCGTTTTTGAGATATTAAAAAAAACTGTATTTGGGAGTAAATTTTAAGGGTGGTTTTCACCCCTTAAATCGCCGATTTAGTACGTAAAAAAAATACATGTCTAATACTTTTTGATGTACTACAACATATCACAATATCAAAAAAATCGGTAAGGTACACCTCGGGTAGTTTCCTTGTCAGAGTGCATCTTGTTGAACGGTGTGATTACATAAACCTAACAGATAATTGGCTGCACCCAAGTAGGTCTGAGTCCCGATTTAAAATACCCTGTCCGTTTTCGCTGACTTTCTGATATTTATTCGTACAAAGTAAAAATTACAAATTGTATGTAAATCATATTTATTAGTTATGATTAGATCTGGCGGTTTTTTCATCATGGTGACCACTTCTTTTTTAGATGCAGTGTATGACAATTTCTGGCACCACTATTAGAAAAGATTTAAAAAAATTTTTAGTTCACTTCAATTACAGATCTTCATTTATCTTCATTATAAAATCACCGAAACATTCCGTCAAAAAATCATCGAAAATTTATTTGTCTCTACTGTTGTAATTATTTAAACATTTTAGAATAATTTAAATTTCAACATTTAAACCTTAATCCATAAAACCTAGACCGAACCCAACCCAACCCTAAACCCAACCCATTGCCTTTGTATTATGTATTTTCCAATACTACAAATTTGAACATTAAAACTGTAGTCCATAAATTATTAGTCGTACCCTCCCGAGTTCATTATTTTGTAATAATACAAATTTAAACATTAATACCGTGATCCTGTTTTCGCTATGGAAAGCACTCATGTCAAGGGCGTGAATAAGTCATATGATTATGGTGAAAAAAGTCCTTTAGTTTTCATTTTAACATAATAAGGTGTTAATGATATATTTACTATTATTATATGATGCGATGTACAAATTAGAAAAAATAATGTTTTCAAATTTCAGGAATCTAGGGTATAAAAAAATAAAGGTGCTATTTTCTTTCCTCATTTTCCTATTCCTCTGCTACATAAGCGTGATGGATCGGATAAAATGTTCTTTTTAATCATTAAAATTTAAAGATAGTTCACTCTTAAAAGTTGACTTTAAAATTGACCTTTGCATAATATTACGGCAACCAGCGAAACTGGATTCATATGTAAAACCAACCGCTGTGAAAAATCATTTAAACGAATAAAAGATTTACTTCAGCATATTGATAATGTGCATAACGTTAATTCCGATGTAATAGATACGTATTATTCTGAAAAACATAACAAAAATGCAAATGTAACGTGGACTCCTATCCGTTTAGCATTTGAAGGTTACATGGCTGAGATAGTCTCCAATATGCGATTCTCCACCAATGTCACAGGGTCCGATATGGGACGATTTGTACAATCTGTTGATAATTTGTTGTTAAATGTTATGACCAAAGTTAGTAAGATAGTGGAAAATTATTTGCAGTACAAAAACGTTGACATTAGTAACGATGACGGTAAAGCATTCTTAAATCAGTTTAACTATCAAGAGTCTTTTTCAGACTATACAAATATTCAAGAACAAATTAGAGCTTTAAAAAACAACTATTATTACATCGAAGCTCAAGACATTCCTTTAAAAAGTCGTCAAATTTATAATTTAGCCGTCGATTTATCGACTATGTAGTGCCCCTACCTGTCCAAATTCTATTGCTTATTAGGCCAAGCAGTAAAGCTTTAAATGATTATTTTTTGCACAAAAAACCTACCTGGACACCGCCTGTGCCATCATATGCAGGACAGTCCGTACTTTATTCCCACTATGTTTCCTACTCGAAAATGTCATTTGTTAATTTTTTATAAACAATTAACAACAAAAAATGACGTTTTTTTAGTTTTTGTCTTGTAAAATGGAAACTATTAAAGCAATCTTAATGGTGTACATATATGAATTGTAGAGAATTGAATTACGAAGAGAATGAGGGGTGAAACGACCCGATCGGATAATTAGAACCGGAGAAAATTCGGAAAAACCGGAAAATTTTGCTTTTTTTATAAATTCATAACTCCGCCATTTTTTAATATTAAGAGCTGAAACTGCACAGTGCTAGCTATTATCATGTACTTTATGTGTGCGAAACCTGGACCCGGTCGGATAAATAGTTTTTGCACAATCCTCATTTGAATTTTTTTTCGCAATATTTTCGCGGAGGGCTGGATGCGTTTGAGGTCGTTAGATTGAAATTTAAAAAACGGATTTATAAACTAGACATAAGCAGCAACAAAACGTCAATCCTGATTTTACATATAATTATATATGCTTATATTTGATCATATATAACTATATGATTTGTATATACAGTTATATGTAAGTATATATGACTCATTTTTACCCGGGATTTGTCATTCGAAAAAACATGTTTATTTATCTGAATTGTATTTTTCATGAATATGTTTTTATTCAGGCATGATGAAAACGCATCAGATAAAGAAGATGACGAGTTGTGGGAAGACGAAAATGATATTTGTTTGCTTTGCGACAAGCCTATGGAACCCTTAAAGTCCTACGTCGTAAAAGAACGAGCCATTACCAGTCTTATACAAGCAAGCTTGAAAAGGAAGGATAAGAAACACATTCAATTAAAATTATTAAAACAGATAACTATTGACAAAACCTGTCAAAGTATGTTTACTAGGGATACAAATATTAAATTAGCGTTGAAAAAATCGGCAGAAACATGGCGAAATAAATGCAAAGAGTGTAAAGTTTGCTTCCTCACAAATCTTGAGTTCGTGTCCTCCTAGCTTGAGGCCCATTGGTAGTGACCATTTATAACTTCTGGTGAACACCACTACTTCGGTCTTATCTGGATTAACTGAAAGATCCCTTTCCAGGCACCAAGTATTAATAGTATTTAGGACCCGTTGTGTGATGCTCACTAGGGGTTCCAGAAAGGGCCCCCTGGTAATAGCTAGTACGTCATCAACGTATCAGACTGCTTTAATTCCTATTCCGGTGATCCGAGTTATAAGCTCGTCAACGACTATGCATCAGAGGAGGGGAAAAAGTACACCCCCCTGTGGGCATCCGTCAATGACCGAATCCATAATAGTTTTGCCACCATTGCTAACCGTAATGTATCTGTTCTTCAGCATGAAGCAAATCCAGTCAATTAATAGTGCCGGAACTCCTCTTTTCCGAAGAGCCTCCCTGATAATCTCTGTCTTGGTATTATTGAAAGCCCCTTCGACGTCCGTAAAGATGCCTATCAACTAAGTGACGGCTTCGTTTAGAGCTGATTGTGTAGATCTTCCAGCACGGTATGCATGCTGTCCATTGTGAAGAGACTTTAGAGATAGCGTCGTTTCACGTATAAACCTATCAACTAATCTTTCTGTTAGTTTCAGGAGGAAAGAAGTGAGACTGATAGGCCTGAAGTCCTTAGGCGATGTGTAGCCATTTCTGCCTGCCTTGGGTATGAAGACTACTCTGGTTCCCCGCCAAGCGGATCGGATGTGTCTCAGGGTGAGACTAGCCTTGACAAGTCCCACTAATGGCCCAATAATGGGTTCGTCCGCCCTTTATAAAAGGACCGGCAAAATCCCATCAGGGCCCGAGGACTTGTAGGGGCTGAAGGATCCAATGACCCACCTAACCCTGGCTGGAGTGACGACTTCAGAGGTCAGGCGACTGTCGGTTCCCGAAGGTGACCCGACCGCCCAACCTCCTACCTCCGAACCGTTCGGCTCCGAGGTGTGCCCGACTCCCTCCTCAGTCCTGGTAAAGCCCGAGAAGTTAGCCCTGATTAGGCAGTCAAGAGTCTCCTCGTCTGTGACTGAGTAACTCCTATCCTGCTTTTTAACAGTTCCCAGAATAGCCTCCGGGTTCTTCACTAGCAGTTTATCCAGCCTTGCTCCATGATTATTACTAGTGACACTATCGCAGAAAGACTCCCATGATTTTTGTTGTGCAACTTTTACTGCTTCTCTACAAGCGTCCCTGACTTGTTGTAATTGGCCCAGTCTTTCGTTCGTTTAGTTTTCCTTGCTCTACTGTAGAGCCTTCTGGTGTTATCTCTCATTCCTTACATGATGTGATCTTCAGTTTTCGTTGTAGGCCGTAGTAAGTATGTTATTTAATTGTTTCGCAGTTTCCTCTAACCCAGCTACATCCTCGATCAACGTCGGTAGCCGACCGAGTTGTGCCTCAGTGTCAGTCCGGAAACCCGCCCAGTCAGTCCTCTTTGGGTCCCTGATCCACTTTTCTTCTATAGGAATGTTAGTCAAGAGCTCAAATCTCAATTGAGCATGATCTGAAAGAGATGGTTCATTAGAAACTCTCCAATTCAAAATTTTGTCAATAAGGTCTCTGGTGCACAGTGTAATGTCTATCACCGTTCCCCTTATTGCATTGCGGAAGGTTGGTTCCGATCCTGTATTTAGAATATCCAATTCGGTACTAACAAGCTACTCCAGAAGGTTCACTCCCCTGTTCTTTGAATCCGCACAGCCCCACACCTGATGGTGTGAGTTGGCATCACATCCCAACAATAGAGGTAAACCTCTTACCTCACAGAAGCTGACAAGTTTACGTACTTCCGGAGTAGGACAGTCCGGCGCATCATGAGGTAACTACGCCGATCCCACAACCAGTTTGAGACCTGGTCCGACCTCTATTGATACCACTGCCAGGTCCCTCGTGCAGAGATCCATCAGTAGAAATGCTGAAACTCCTCTTACCAGCACACACGCCCTTGGGTTGCTCGTGTTGGTGTCCCTGTAACAAAAACCAACATTACCCAGCCCTTTGATACAGTCTTTGACAATCCAGGGTTCCTGGATTAGTGCTATGCCTGTGGGTACCGTAGCCATGTTATTTTGCAAAACAACAGAAGGGTCTTTGCTATGGTGCTATAAGTTAATCTAAATAAATTTGATTTGGGGGGTAGCCATTGTGATTATGACAACCCCTTTAAATATTTACTCGTGGTCTGCGATCTCGTCAGGATCCCGTCTGGTCACTTTAAAGGTGACCTGTCCGAGATCGTAGAAGAGCCGATCTATGAGGTGCTCTAGCACCCTCGCCTGAGATTCGGGGATCTGCACGACCAGCAGATTTCTTCCGCCAGTCGCGTTTTTCCCCGCCTCCCCCTCTTTTTCTTTCTCCGTGCTGCCGTGTCGCACTATTCGCCAGCACGCCGTGTTGATGGTGGGTTTGTATCCCTGAAGTCTGTCAAGGACGACTTCCGGCTTCCTGAATTTACTAGGTATCCATGTCGTGGCTTTGACAGTCTTCTGGATCAATTCCACCCCCCCCCCCCCCCCCTACCTTGAGGTTCACACCCTCCCATGGCGCGAATCCAGGGATTACCCCACTAAGCCATTCCTTTCCGCGGACTGGTCCACGGGGATTATAATTATAGCGCCTCCCCTGACAAAGGTTGTCGAGATTTTCGGCCACTGTGCCCGAGGAATCTTATCGATTTCATAGGCTACAGCATCCCTAAAGTCTTACAGCTGTTCAGGCTTTATGGCGACTTTAGGGTAGCCTGTCTCTACGACTACCATTGTCAGTGGATTTGCCATTGGAGCCATCGTTAAGTTTGTTTTAAGGGAGTTAGACTGTCTGGATTTGGGTCCGCTCCTTTGCTTCTTCTGCCTTACAGCCTCCCCCTCCGGCGGAGTGTCCTTGTAGTCTTTCTTCCTCTTGGACATCCCCGAAGGCGTCTGCTGAGCGTCAAAAGCCGCAGCGATTCTCTCCTTAGCCAGGCGTCTTTTAGCCTCCCCGCTGAGTCTTTTCTTCTCCCTCGGCTCGGTGCCCGTTCCTGCATCGTTAGCTTTAGTATTGGTTCCCGACCCGTGGGCTGCAGTAGAGGGTTTGCCGAGGCTGCCCTCTTGTCTAACTGTGGTTGGGGTACACCGCATCTCGATCCCCTGGAGGCCCAAAATCGTCGCCCGCAACACCACTTGGTTGCTAAATTTTTCGAAGATAGGGATCTCCATCGCTAGATCTGATTGCACTTTTAAACCTGATTCTTTAAGATCGTTTTGCATTTCCTAGATAACCCGCCCGGTACTCTGACCCCAGTGTTGATGGTCAAGAGAGCACCCCACTGTTCCCACTTCTGGGTGCTGCCTTTCCCCGAGCCCGTCCCGGAGAAGTCTGTGGTCTCGATGTAGCCCCCCCCCCCCCCCCCCATACAGCAGGGCCCTAGTCCAGTCGCCAACCGGCACTACTATGCCCAGGGAGATTATGCCGGCTGGTGAGGCAGGGTCCTGTTAGCTAGACGACCCCGGGCCTCTGTACTATCCGGCGGCCTGGGAGTGCTAACCCAGTTTATACATTGTACCCTCAGCCAACCCGAGGAGCAGGCACGAGAAAGAAGCCGACGGTCTTCTGGTGTTTCCAGAAATAGGTGCTCCTTGCATTGTGGTGTGATGTATGTCCCAGTGTCGTGTTGTGCTTGCGTTCGTGTTAAATGTAATCGTGTAAAGTGTTAAAGAGACCCGTTTAGCTGTACTGTACCGCTGAACGGGGGGCTGTTCCTTCGTTACCAGTGCGAGCCGCTAACCTTCACCCTTCATCCCCTACAAGTAGGGAGAGGAGGAGTGAAGACCCGACCCAGAGAACCGCTATGGGGCCCTTCACTGGTAGAGCCCGTTTATAGGGATACCCATTCACTCCCGGAGCCCGTTCATGGGGATGTCACATAACGAACAAGGAGCCCGTTTATAGGGATCTTCACTCAAACGGGTGAGCTGGGTCTGGGGTCCCCGATCATTGAACCACACCAGTTTAAGCCTACCCACCGGCCCCAGAGGGGCCCACTATAAGGTCTTACAGCCCCTAGGGAAGGAAGTACCACAAAGAGTAGTACATTTTAGTAATTCCGATGAAAAGTAACACGTGTCGAAAATCTCCGACGAAAAGTAGCACTTAGTCTAAATAGCGATGAATAATAGCCTGAAAAAATCAGGCGGCAAAAAATCGCAAAATGTGCTAGTATTCGCGGCAACTTTTGAAATGTGTTACTTTTTGTCGGAAGGTTACGAAATGTGCTAGTCTGCATGACGAGAAATGAAATGTGCTAGTCTTCGTCAGGAGCGACAATATAATGCTTTTTAACGAATTTTAACGTACAAAAAAATATCTTTCAGGAACATTGGTCCGATGGAAATTGTGGATTACTGGACTACCATTTCAAATACCTTCGGAAGGATTTAGGACAAGAGCAGAAAAAATACAAGCCCGCGAGTGCCAAAAATAGTATTCCTTGTATTATATCACCTGACATGACAGATGACGACATTTTGAACAGAAAGGTTATTTAAATTATATTTTAAATTTAGTTCAAATATAAACTGTAATTTTACACACACGTGGAATACGTCGGTGTTTTTGGACATAAAGACATAAATTTCATTAGGGACTGTCCATAAACTACGTGGTCGATATAGGGAGAGGGATGGGTTTGGAGAAAGGCTACAATAAGCCAATGTGGGGAAGGGGGGGGGGGGGCAAATGTGGCATAAACAGAGCTACGTAGTTTATGTTCGCTTTCTTATGTTAAAACTCTCACAAACAGGCACGCACTCACCCCCTACACACACGCACGCACGCACACATCCACATACATACACAAACACACACATACACACACATACACATTTATATTTGAGTGAATACGCGATGAATGAAAAAACAAATTAATTAGTCAAGCAACTGCTAAAAAAATTAAAAAAACCCGTTAATACTAAAAAAATTAAAAGATAGAGATTTGAAAGGCATTTTTTCAACTGATAGATTATGTTAATATGGATTTCAATAATAAAAATTGCTTGCTAATAAAGAGAAATGGACTTGATCGACAATAAAACAGTATAACTAAAAAATTTAATTTCCGAATATTGAACTTGTTTTTTATTCTTTATAATTTTTTGTGCATAAAATCAGTGTATTAATGACTTTTCGTAGTCCCTATTATGATTAGGTTTTTGCAGAGAAAACAGAAAAACTAATAAAAATAAATGCAAGAAACGTGTGGAGCACTATATATTTATATATAAAGAATAGAACAAACATAACGAATAAGCTGCTTGTTCCGTATGTCTATTCCTGTTATTTATATACACAGATATAACACTCCATGCTTTTCTTGTGTGTTGTTCTTGTGCATGTTTCTGTTCCTTTTTCTGCGCAAAGATCTATTGAGTTGCAGCAGTGAAAACCATTTTTAACAGTCTTCTACGTTTCTCTCATTTGTATCAAAATGCGATTTTTCGACTTGTACCGTTTTACCGCGCATCCCCTCACTTATATTTTTGTGTCAACTTTAGGTTAACAAACTAAAGTTTATTGATCCGGTGGTTGGAAACAAAGATGAAATTGTTCAACTGATGGAAGAAACAAGGAACTTGCGGAGAGAAAAGTTGGACATAAAAAACATTGTTTCCTAAGCTTTTGGATTACGATGGATTACTGGTAATACATTTAATCTAACACATGCTCAATTTTTTAACTTTTTGTGCCTATCGTTTGGTCTAAAAGTTGCCGTTTTCCGATCGACGACATAAAATTCTTTACCGACCGCTATGGAGGGTGATAATAGTACATTGTACAACTATAGGGGAAAATGGGATTTTCCAAGCGAGGATAATGTTTGACATGAGTCTAAAAAAGCTTATTCGCCCCTTGTTGATCACCGTATTATCGGATATACACGAAAACTACGAAAATAAATAGGTGTGACACAAAAAATACGACACAAGCACGACCCAAAGGCAAGTGCATTTTGCGAACCAAAAACGAGTTTTTAAGATTTAAGACTATTTTTTAAAACTATTTTTCACCCTTAATACACAATATACTATAAAAATTATTCGCATTATAAAAAATGTCTTACAATAACAACACCAATGTTTGAAAATGTTGCTTGAAATAACATACATAATGTTGTATAATTATTTAATAGATTAATAAGGAGTATGAGGTTCTGTATGCAGAAGCTGAAAAAAGTCTAACTGAAATCTTCTCTACACACTACAAGGGCAGGATTATTAGTCATTGTAACAAAAGCGTTCTTAAATTTTACTCTTTTCCAATTGCGGGGTTCCGTTTTATACTTTTATAAAGTAGAGATTTAGATATTTACTCTTTACAAAAGAGTAATCCTTAATCTTTACTCTTTTTAAATGAACATTTTACATTTTCTACTTTTATAAACTAGAAATATAGAAGTTTACTCTTTACAAAAGAGTAAAGTTCGAGTTTTACTCTTTACAAAGAGTAATTATAACATTTTACTCTTCACAAAACAGTAATTATAACATTTTACTCTTTTTAAAAGAGTAATCTGTTCATTTTATACTTTTTCACGTCACTTTTTACTCTTTGGAGTTGAGAGTGTAGGAATTTTTAGCAAATTTTCTGAATTGTTCATAAAAAATTGTTAGATTACACCAAAAATCATGAAGATAGCTTTTTTCAGTACAAAAGTGACTGCCACAGTCGCAAAATGTCAGAAGTGCAATATTTATATAAAAAAATAAAAATAACATGAAATATTGTTAAAGAAATTATTATCGTGCACATCTTAGCAAGAAAGTCATATTTACCATCAAACAACTTTAAATATATGGGCTTAAACAAATATGAAAAATTTACAAGCATTCTACATACTAAAAAGAACATTTTATCTGAAATTAAAAAAAAAATCGTTTTCTATTTCCCAGAGAGTTATCTATTTATATATAAAAATATAGCTTATTTTCTGAAAAATCGAGGAACATTTGTTCTGTAATAAGAAATACATTTTTTTGTTTTCGATTTCCCAGCAGCGGCGGATCTAGGGGGGGCCGATCGCCCCCATCGCCCCCCCAAGAAAATTTTTTATGTTAACCCATGAATCCTTAACTTAAACTCTAAACCAATAACCAATTGACCCTGAACACATAAACTGTAAAAACATAATCCTATAAGTCGAAAATCATTATTTAATCAATAAACGCATAAACCTCAAAACCCAATTAACCCAAGATAAGCAATTTAGAATTAAATAAATAAAAAAATGTAACCCATAAACTCTAAGCCCAACTTAGAAAATTTTTAGCAAATTTCTAATTTTCCAAATTTATTTCGTTTATTTAACTATTGAAATAATTTGTATACATTAATCTATAAAAAATACCTTTCTAAAAAGTAAAATCTTGGCAAGTATAAGTTTCATTATTACCCACAATATAAATTAAAAGAAATATGTTATTCCCAAAATAAGACGTTCAATTATGAATTTCATGAATACGCTACAATTAAAATAGTAAACTTAAACTAATATTCTATTTAAAAAATAATATAGTTTAAAATATTTCCATTTTTTACTAATTCTGATAATCTCAAATGAACGCTAAAGAAATTAATGAAATCGATTAATAAATTGGCAAGTATTGTATTTTTATTTGTATATCAATTTCCTTCTTTTATTAATTAGTATGAAGTATACAAATTATTTAAAAAATATTATAGTTTAAAATACTTCTACTTTTTACTAATTCCGATAATCTGAAATAAACGCTAAAGAAATTAATTAAATCGATTAATAAATTGGCAAGTATTATATTTTTATTTGTAACTCAATGTCATTTTTTTATGAATTAGTATAAAGTATACAAATTAATAATACCTTTCAAATTTAATATTGTAAGACATTCAATTTGACATAAATACATGTTGATAAGAAATAGGTCAAAAAGTCGAACCTCAAACATTGATCTATAATACTCTCGCTACATTATACTCGCGTTACATGTAGTGCGCATATGGAAATTCATTTCTATTATAGGTAAGCTAACTGATACTTTTTGAAATCAAGCCAATATAATATTACGGACAAACAGTTTATACCTTATCTAGGGCTCTGACTTGTTGCCATCGTTAATTGCTACCAACCTTAGGTAACTCGAGCACTGTTCGAGGTTATTTTTCCCAAACTCGAGCAATGTTCCAGGTTTAACTGTATATTTAATGTAGTTCAATATAAAATATAGTGCATTGACGGTCTCTTTAATTTCGACATATAACTATGTACATACTTGACGGACCCGTCGTCTCGAAGTTTACGGTGTTCGTAGAATAGAAGGTAATATTTCTAAGTAAAAGAAGTTAGCAAAATCATAGACTTTTTTTTATGAGGGCAAAGCAATCTAAGGCATACCCGACTGGGCACAGCCGAATAGTGTGGGGTTAGTTGGGGATGCACCCGCCGCGTGTATAATATAGGACGAAAAATAACATAAACAAAAACGCGAGAAAACTACACGGCCATTGCATCGCAAACCTACCCACTAAAACCTACCCCCCTTTCCTCTTCTGGCGGAACCCACCTTAAAACTGTTGCTTACATTACTTCAAGGTGGTGCCATTCTTGTGTCATCTTGACAAAACCGCTTCTACCTAGAGCTGGAATAAATCTAAAATTTCAGTTTAACCCGTTTCATTTATACGCGTATTCGAACCGGCGCATTAGCATAATCATAGATGCTGAAAACATATATGTATACAATTGTTTTATGCAATATGTGATGTGATATATATTTAATGAATAAGACAATAATAATAATGATGACGAACTCTTGAGATAAAAGCTAAAAGAAAGTATAATATGCAAGAAATAGTAAGTAGTTTATTATGTCACAAAACACAAACAGCGCTGTAATTTTGGATATTATTATAAGTTTTTTAAAGGGTACAAATATATGTAATCTTTTATTATAAAATAATAAAATAAATGAAATATAAAAACATTGAGTAATACACGTTGGATGTTTATGATCAAAAATTGATCTTAAACAAGGTAGGTAGTCCACCGATAGACTGCGAGACGACGGGTCCGTCAAGTATGTACATAGTTATATGTCGAAATTAAAGAGACCGTCAATGCACTATATTTTATATTGAACTACAGTTAAACCTGGAACATCGCTCGAGTTTGGGAAAAATAACCTCGAACAGTGCTCGAGTTACCTAAGGTTCGTAGCAATTAACGATGGCAGCAAGTCAGAGCCCTAGATAAGGTATAAACTGTTTGTCCGTAATATTATATTGGCTTGATTTCAAAAAGTATCAGTTAGCTTACCTATAATAGAAATGAATTTCCATATGCGCACTACATGTAACGCGAGTATAATGTAGCGAGAGTATTATAGATCAGTGTTTGAGGTTCGACTTTTTGACCTATTTCTTATCAACATGTATTTATGTCAAATTTAATGTCTTACAATATTAAATTTGAAAGGTATTATTAATTTGTATACTTTATACTAATTCATAAAAAAATGACATTGAGTTACAAATAAAAATATAATACTTGCCAATTTATTAATCGATTTAATTAATTTCTTTAGCGTTTATTTCAGATTATCGGAATTAGTAAAAAGTAGAAATATTTTAAACTATAATATTTTTTAAATAATTTGTATACTTCATACTAATTAATAAAAGAAGGAAATTGATATACAAATAAAAATACAATACTTGCCAATTTATTAATCGATTTCATTAATTTCTTTAGCGTTCATTTGAGATTATCAGAATTAGTAAAAAATGGAAATATTTTAAACTATATTAAAATTTGAATAGAATATTAGTTTAAGTTTACTATTTTAATTGTAGCGTATTCATGAAATTCATAATTGAACGTCTTATTTTGGGAATAACATATTTCTTTTAATTTATATTGTGGGTAATAATGAAACTTATACTTGCCAAGATTTTACTTTTTAGAAAGGTATTTTTTATAGATTTCACAACTTTTTCAGAGACGGAAATGTATTCTTACTATTCTCGAAAAAATAGAAATATTTTAAAAATAGAATATAAGTTTATGTTTACTACTTTAATTGTAGCGTATTTATTTTAATTTATATTGTGGGTATTAACGAAACTTATACTTGGCAAGATTTTACTTTTTAGAAAGTTATATGTTACTTTCAAATAAATAAATGTTTGTGTATGGGTAACTTGAAAGTTTCATTGACTCCGTTTTCTTTTAAACTACTTGAAGTAATCTTTTGCAATTTTACCTAAACCATTACATAGCACTATTTGATTATGTAAATTCACTTAAAATAAATTTAAATAAAATTCTTTCGAAAAAACCTTATAGTATTCTCATGTTTTATTCAGATATCAAGTTAACGCTGGGTGAAAATAGTCTTTTTAATGTAATAAAAACGTGAGCTTGCAAACATTTGATTAATTATAGTTTTATAATTTCATTAAAATGACCCTTCTGAGCCAGCGTTGACTTTATATCTGGATAAAACATGAGTATATTATGTGTTACTTTCAAATAAATAAATATTTGTGTATGGGTAATTTGAAAGTTTGATAGACTCCATATTATTTTAAATTACTTGCAATAATCTTTTGCAATTTTACCTAAACCATTACATAGCACTATTTGATTATGAAAATTCACTTAAAATAAATTTAAATAAAATTCTTTCGAAAAAACCTTATAGTATTCTCATGTTTTATTCAGATATCAAGTCAACGCTGAGTGAAAAGAGTCTTTTTAATGTAATTATAAACCTGAGCTTGCAAACATTTTATTAATTATAGTTTAATAATTTCATTAAAATGACCCTTCTGAGCCAGCGTTGACTTTATATCTGGATAGAACATGAGTATATTATGTGTTACTTTCAAATAAATTAATGTTTGTGTATGGGTAACGTGAAAGTTTCATTGACTCCATTTTCTTTTAAACTACTTGAAGTAATCTTTTGCAATTTTACCTAAACCATTATGTTAGCCCTATTGATTATGAAAATTCACTTAAAATAAATTTAAATAAAACTCTTTCGAAAAAACCTTATAGTATTCTCATGTTTTATTCAGATATCAAGTTAACGCTGGGTGAAAATAGTCTTTTTAATGTAATAAAAACGTGAGCTTGCAAACATTTGATTAATTATAGTTTTATAATTTCATTAAAATGACCCTTCTGAGCCAGCGTTGACTTTAGATCTGGATAAAACATGAGTATATTATGTGTTACTTTCAAATAAATAAATATTTGCGTATGGGTAATTTGAAAGTTTGATTGACTCTATGTTCTTTTAAATTTCTTGCAATAATCTTTTGCAATTTTACCTAAACCATTACATAGCCCTATTTGATTATGAAAATTCACTTAAAATAAATTTAAAAAAAATTCCTTTGAACGAACCTTATAATATTCTCATGTTTTATTAAAATATCAAGTTAACGCTGGGTGAAAAGAATCTTTTTAATGTAATTATAAACCTGAGCTTGCAAACATTTGATTAATTATAGTTTTGTAATTTCATTAAAATGACCCTTCTGAGCCAGCGTTGACTTTATATCTGGATAGAACATGAGTATGTTATATGTTACTTTCAAATAATCCTTTAAACACAAGAAGCACTTACACGAGTACAAAGATTCACAAAGACCCTCAACAATAACAAAAATTTGGGTTAAAAAACAGTACATCTATTGGAGTATTTAATATTTAACAGATGCTTTTGTGACGCAGCAACTTGATTAGAGAACTTGATTTGTATTCGAACTTCACTGGCTGTTTATTTTACCCTCAGAGTATAATTGCTTGAGATATCAAGAAAAGACAGAATCTTAGCATTTGACCTTATACCTCGCTATAACAAGCAGTTTACAGTAAAATTGAGTAATATCTTTTAATCACAAGAAGCACTTACACTAGTACAAAGATTCACAAACACCCTTGTCAATAACCAAAATTTGTGTTAAAAAACAGTATATCTATTGGAGTATTAAATATTTAACAGATGCTTCTGCGATACACCAACTTGATTGGAGAACTTGATTTGTATTATATTTACATCATGACAACATCAGAGCGGATATTCAATTACTGCATCCCCATGATTGTGTGGTATTTTTCTGGTGCATAGTGGCGTATGCACTGTATGTTTATGATCAATCAGCAGATGACTTTGTATATCCCCGTTGATGATTACACACAAGCACATAAATACTTGTTACTAAGAAGTAGCACACCACAAGTATAACAAAAATTTTATCTAATAATTCTTTGTTGAATGCAATTATCACAGCTACAGGCACCAAAGAAATTCCAACCACATTTCTGAGCAAAACAACTTTACTTGATGACTTCATTATTTCAGTAATGCTCGTTTCATCTTGTTTATTCCTTGTGAGTTTCAAGGGGGCAACATACTCAAAGGCAGAGAAGACGTCCTTAATTGTTCCTTTTTGTGTACTATACTATTCTACCTCTTCTTTTACTAGTCTTCTTTACTTGCAATGCTAGACATTCCCTGCTCTTTCTTTCCAAGTTCCTGACCCTCTTTAAATCCATACTTTGCCACGATTTTTGCTGCAACAGAAGACGTTGTGTATCCTTGATGATTTAGATTCTGTCAAGGAAATGGTCTCGGTACAACTTCTGGTGTAGCCTCCTGCAGAAATGGAGCGATGGTAATACCTTATCCAGTACTCTTTCGACAGAATTCACTGTTAGTCTTTTTCTTTATCTTCTCTCTTACCATGTAAAACTGCAGCTTTTTCCAACTACACTTGGGATTTTCTTTATCTTCTCTCTTACCATGTAAAACTGCAGCTTTTTCCAACTACGCTTGGGATTGCAATAATTTTATTCCACATGACCGTCTTGCCACTTTTTCGGACGTACGATATTTTTCGAAATCGTTGTACAGAGATTTCATCACGTAATAAAAACAAATCACGTAAAAACAACCCGTTTTATTTTAATAATACAAATGACACAAACGCGTCATTAAAATGTTGGCGATCTCGCTCGAAATATTCTCTGTTATGAAATGTTCTCTGTATGGGGCCTGCGGCGGCTCAGTCGGTAGAGTGTCGGATTCCCACGCCGGTGACCCGGGTTCGAATCCTAGTCTCTGCCGATTGATACAAGCACCTCTGTAAAAATTACATGTGCTTTGTTTACAAACACACCGCAGACCCCCGTCGTCGATTAGCACCACATGGAAGCACAAACATGGCGACGTTAAATAATAATAAAAAAAAAAAAAAAAAAACAAACGCGTCCTTCAACCTTCAACATTTGATTTTGATAATAGGTTAGAAGATTTTGTGGTTGTCGTCTGCACTGTCTGCAGGCAATATATATATATATATATATATATATATATATATATATATATATATATATATATATATATATATATGGTCTGTATATGCGTATATGTGTATTATACATATGATATGCGTATATTATATACATATGAGTAGAGAAAACGGAAGTCACATATATATGATTAGAGAAAACGGAAATGCGGAGAACAAAATGAAAAGAAAAAATTTGAGCAAATATATTATGCTTTATATCTTTAATTAGATGAATCTTTTTTAACAGAAACTTTTTTTACGTGATAGACTAAATTATTATCTCTTAAAACAGTGTCAATAGACTGCACATAAGTCAATCAGTGTTTAGATATTGATATTTAAAGATTTTGAAGAGGTTAAAAAAACACAATTAGACGTATAAAATGCGACGGTGCGCCCTTCGGCTTCGTATCGTACCGTGGGTACTTATACGTACCAGCGGGCGCTGCCGCGCCCCTTGATATTCATCTATAAATATTTGTTCAACTTTCTGATGCACATTGAAATTAAAATTTATAAAAACATACTTATAAAACTATTAATTAGACTAAACTTCTGTTTATACATAGAATTATCGGTCTTCTTACAGTTTCATAGCAATTTATGAAAGTTATGCATAACTTTTTCCGTACATTTAAGGAAAAACAACTTTTGTTGGATTTACTAAATATCATTATTTATTTGTTTACGTACCAAAATTGTTCGTTATCCAAACCAACTTTTGGTAGATCCAACCAAAGGTTTTTATTGCTGTTTTTCAATTGCTTGAATAATTTGAAAAATATGTCCTTACTTGATAAGCTTTATAATAGTATTCCCTCGCTTGTTTTTATTTTTTAGTATAAATAAGTTTGAGCATGAATTAATTAATTAATTAGAATATATCCTTTGCATGTTTCATGTGTAGGAATTTATTTATAAAACAAAAAATAAACAGAAGTAATTCAAGTGTTACACTCGTAGCTACAGGCAAGTAGCAGAGAATGGCATGCGCTGTATTACATTATCACGCCCGCGCCGACTGCTTGTTTTAATTCGCGAAAAAATAAAACAGTCACATTTTTTACAGTTAATTGAAATATCGATTTTCCTTCTTTCGTTTTACTGAGAAAATAATGGATTTTTCATGTCTCCTCTTTTGTGTGTTATTGTTTACATTGCACGCCACCGGCCCACCGCTTCGAGTGTCGATACTCTTATTCGTGGTAGATATTAATATTTTCAGCTATGAAACACCTTGCTTGCAATTTTAGGGATTTTCAACTGATTCAATAATTTGAAAAACATTTCCTCATCTGTTAAGCTTTGTAATGGTTTTTCCTGGCCTGTTTTTATTTTTTAGTATAAGATTTGAGGATAAATAGACTTATTAGTCTCACACTGTCGTATTCATTTCGAATTTCGTATTCATTACGAAATAAAGTTAGATTTAGATTCCATTGTAGATAGGTTTGTGAAGACCGACTGTAAACATACATTAGAATTAATATTATAAGGGGAAATGGCATATAAAGGCATTAATTTAAAAAGTTGACTATATTGTCATACGCTATGTAATCATTTAAGTGACACGTATGGAATGTGCAATTGTTATGGACCTTTTCTTTACAAATTTGGGCACCCTCAGTGTCATAATCCCCCCCCCCCCCCATACGCCACTTCTGGATCCGCTCCTGTTTCCCAGTGATTTCCCAGTGAGTATATATACATGCGGGGGCGAGAGAAGAAGAGCTGAACTTACAGGAGATGCCCTGGCCTCGTAGCTGCTCGCTCGACGTCGGTCCTGGGGTATCGCTAACCCTGGTCGCTCCTACGGTCGTGATCATACGCTCGTCCACGTATTCGCCATCGCGTGTACAATCGTGCGTCTAGATTGAGCATCTTCGCGCGGGACGTATATATTTAGCCATATAGACCTGCGCATCGGTACATTAATCAGAAAATAACTCCGACGACGGAATAATATTACCAGTGCCTGTCTCTCCTGCATACACAGCGGCTCAGGTCTGCGCGGCGACATTTGAGCATCGATGCTCTCGCCTATGTACATGCGCATGGAAATCAGTCAGCTATGCCTCTCAATTGGCTGTTGCCGGGTTGCGACCGTTTTCTTTATAGGTCCGCTACGAATGTGTGTCTCGTGAACGGACTATAGTACTCGAATAATACTGTAGGCGTGTCCGAAATATTTTATACGTACAAAATTATTCAAGGACGCAATACATATAGAGAAGGCACACGTATATATGCTTCAATACACGAGAGTAATACTATATAGTGTTTTGTTTTTTTATGAAATATTCAGAAAATTTGCTAAACATTCCTATGTTGCTATTTTTTTAACAGATTGATTTTTGTTACGTAAATGGAGGTTGAAATTTACCAAAAAATGTAAATAATGACTACATGCTCATATTTAGGCTTTATCAACATTGAACCTAAGGGTTTCAAAAATCTGAAAAATTCATATACATTCTACATACCAAGAGGAACATTTTTATCGAAAAAATAAAAAAATAATAGTTTTGATCTCGATATCCCAGAGAATCACCCATAATAATATATCAAGATATATGTATATATTTAAATTTAGTAATTTAAATTTATGCAAAAGTATACTATAGATTATGATATATTTTTTAATATATATATATATATATATATATTAAAAAATATTTTAAACAACAATACTTTTTCATAATCTATGATATACTTTTGCATAAATTTAAATTACTAAATTTAGATATATACGTATATCTTGATATATTAAAAAGCAATAGACTTGTCATTTTTAATTTTCATCGCAGTATTAAATAAAAGAAATAATTTCATATTGGAGCAATTTGTAAAGTTTGAGGAAGCTAAGTGCCAATGAATTGGCTGCGGTTATTTTTTATTATAAACAAATGGAATCATTTTTTTATTTTTTATCCTAGTAAAATAATACATATATAATTGTATAGTAGTCATTATTTAATTAATAAAAAAAATTTACTCTACGTCAATTAGGATCAAAGATAATTTTTTTTTCCTAAAAATTACTGTACGTATATTTGTTAATATTAAGAGTTCATAATTTCACAATGTTGACACAAAGAGTTGAACATAGTCATCCTAACTTTTAAAATCAATCGGTTGAGAAATTGCGCTAAACGAAAGTCGCGAGTTTTGACATGCGAAAAAAACGGCTAACGTCGGCGGAGTAGGGGAAGCTGAATTCAGCCTGTCAAATCGTCAGGCCGTATTATTTCGTAGCAACTAAGGTAAAAGCACCAGTACCTGGACAAATCGAAAATCGGGACCTATAGTGGGACACGGACGAAAAATTACTGTTTTCATAAAAAATACAGCCATAAATCGTTATAGTAAATTTTTGTACCTATTATCTAGGGTATCAACTATTCAAATAAACGTGAATTATTCCAAATCTGCGGCAGAAATTATATTCAACGCTTTTACTAAAAATGTGTTCTGAGCAGGATCCGAGAGTAACGAAGGGCGCTATTGAATCGTGCAGATTTGACTGAATCGCGAGGATTGAGTTTTGCATTGAAAAGAAATATTTTACTCTACCAGTATCAAAATAATGTTTTTATCAATAGATCACACGCTCACGAATACGACTAAAGTTGTATTTAGTGAAAACAATAATTATTTTCTGTACAGTTCGGTGTCCTAGTTCTGGTCCCATATTTTTGCGAGGGAGCAGTAATGGGACACTCAAAATATACGAATTATAATTAGATTCAGTGATTATAAACTACTTTAGAGCTTACTAAAAATATATTAAATAACAATCAATAATGTCAATTGGAATGAATTTCGGAAATAGTGGATTTTGGAAATCTATAACTTTTGCTTGGTGGGATGTAATCCTATAACCTCAAAAAGTACCGAACTACAAAAGCATGTAAATTAATTAGTATTATCAAATGAATTGAGAAAATGAGCTTTTATCTATTTGTTTGCAGAATAGTAACGAATAAAGCTACTTAATAACTGTCCCAGTATTGGTGCCAATTGCCTGTCCCAGTACTGGGTCAACTTGAAACATCGTGTCTCACTACTGCAGCCAGGAACTATTTTACTTAAATAACTATTTATTAGCAAAGAAAAGGTTTAAAAAACAATATTTTGTTTTCAATCAATAGGAAATCTCCCGGGCTACACGATAACACTAAAATATTTTTTTAATTTTGCTTTCAGATTTCAGAATTCAAGTCTTTCTAAACGGGTATCCCAAAAGTGTCCCAGTACTGGTGCTTTTACCTTACTGGACATAAAGCGATGATTTGTTTTCTAATCTGGAATCTTTATACGTTGCCCTCGCTGCGCTCGGGTGACAAATTGACTCGGTTCGCTCCGCTCGGATGATAAAGTCGGCACGTTATCTTTTTTGTTCAGTTTCAATAAAATAACCCTATTTCTCTCACGGTGTGTTAAAAAGTATTATACGCAACATGTGCGTGAATTACCTCCCGGTTAACAATGAGTCATATATAATGATATACAATTATATATAAGTAGTTATATATATTAATATATATATATATATATATATATATATATATATATATATATATATATATATATATATATATATATATCTTTTGTCTGTATATAATATATGCATAATTAATGATTATATATAACTATAAAATAAATATAATACACAATAATTCATTATACTATAACATTACATTTCTTTTATAATGAATCATAGTGAGTGTATGTGCGTAAGTTTAAGGAGATGTTAAGCCCCCCTGTTACCGACAAATACCAGGAACCACTTTTTCAATTAATTTTTAATTTTGAGAGAATATATCTCTGGAGCGTTGTTGTTTTTGATTAATACAACAACAATCCAGAAATATATTTGTTCAAAATTGAAAATTAAAAATGAATAAGTGGATTCTCGTAATTATCCATAACGAGTGGGTTTAACATCACCTTGTGTAATCTTCATGTATCTTCATATATGTATGGGTGTGCTTATGCGTATAAGTATGACTTTTAATGTGTTTTTTTCATATACATATATATGCGCACATATACATGAAGTGTGGGCAACTGTTTTGATATGTACCCGAGTATTTCGATGATTGCTTGTGATTATGTGAACTGTATCCATGTGTTTTGATATTTCTGTGTTTTAATGTGCGCTTATGTGACTTGTAGATAAGTATCTGTATGTTTTTCGATGAGTGTAAGAGTGTATGTATAGAGTATATATAAGTGTATATAATCATATATAACTATATATTATCACATATTATAATGAATTATCATACATCGTTATATACTGTCATTAATAATCATGAATACTCAAATATAGTTATGTTGCATTTGAACAATTGGAAAATTGTATATAATAGTACATAATTTTGTACGATCGTATACAACCATTCATGACTCTATCGGTTATATATGATCATACATGATCATATATGATCATACATGATCATACATGATCATACATTTTTAAGCGCAATTATATAGAGACAAAAATTAAATGAAATTATATACAATTATATATGATTATATATGACTATACATGATTATATATAATTATGTGTTATTAGATATACAGTTATATATAAGCATATATAATTATATATGACTCATTTTTACCCGGGCTGTTTCGTGCACTAGTTGCATAATGTACTATTATAGCACACTAACCTCAAAATGCCAACTTTATTGTCGATTTTGAGGTTGTTGTGCTATAAAATATCGTATGAGACTGTTGTGGGAGGTGTTTTTCTACCTTGCTCGATTTTCTCACTCGCTTCGCTCGTGCGAAAACCCTCGAGCAAGGTAGAAAACCATCTCCCACAACAGTGTCATAATATACTAATTTTTACACTTTTTTTCTTTCTTTTGGTTTCCCGAATTTTTGGGTGTCTCAAATGTATACATTTCAATGCTTATTACCTTCTTAACCATAAACTGAAACGATACTGAAAATAACATTTACTTTACAAATAAAGCTCTATTCGACTTAACTAATATGTGTGCTTATCTGAATGTGTGACTGAGGCGCGAACTGGATCATCCGACGATGTGGTCCGGTTGCGACGTTCGCGTCGATGGCTAACTCATCTCTGTACGACTCGCGCACATCGTTCAGGCGCCGAATGTTCTCGCGGCTTCGGAATCACTTGACGCTAGTAGCATAATTAGAGTAAGATACCATAAGTACCTAATAGTAAGTTCTGGTCCCTTACTAGTTTTTACCAAAGAGGAGTGTAGTGACTTATAGTAACTATATTTCTAATATAAGACTTAGATAATATTGCATACACATAGGTGAGAGTGGGGCAAGGTGGACCGTGGGGCAAGGTGGACTGGAAGCTATACCTAATGCTGCAAGTGGCGCCACCTGTCGAAGGCGGTTAAGAACTTCATTATATATTATCAGAACGTTATAAAAATTGTGTTTAGGTCAATTCGTTATTTCCCTTTGTCTCTGTGAGTGTAGTGTCAGCTTTTTGCACGTTTTTATAAGATTTGCTGTTTTCTTGGACACAAATAGAAATGTTCCAGGTAAGTTTAGGTGAAAACTTTTAGCGCTATCGTAAATAACAGCTAAAAACCTTCAATAATCACCTTTGTTATAATTTTTATACCAAATATAGACTACTTGTTTTATACAATATTTAAAAGAGTCAATGTGGGGCAAAGTGGAATAGGGCAAAGTGGACTGCCTTGCAAATAAAGTGAAAAAATCTGCATTTTTGTAATTAAATATTTGCGATCGCAAGCGGATTTTTATATACTCCCGCCTATTGATTTATGTTCTTAAAATGAATTCTTAGTGCCAACTATATAAAAAATAGCACAGCATGTGACTGAAATCGTTTTGCAATACAACGCAGAAACCATTGGCATACCACCTTGCCCAACAGTTTTGGAAAATCAGCTAAATTCGTTATTTACAAATATCATTGCAAATCCCATGATGAAATTCTTTTTTACTTCATATGATTTCTGTATTAGTTTATTAACTAATATAAATATCTAAATCTCAAAACTGAATTATATCGGTGATTATACAAATTAAGCCACATGGAACCTTAGGTAGTCCAACTTGTCCCACCCTCCCCTATATATATACATATACATAATAAATAGTACCATTTTACCGTATATTCTAAACTTACAATCAAAAACTGGAAATTTTTCCCATGGTTTTTTCTCAGTCTATAATATAAAAATTTTATTTATTTTCGAACAATTTCTGTATTTTTATTTTACGCGTGGAAAAAAATCAGAATGATATTTTAGCGTCAATCAATGCATATTATGTATTCTAATGTTGCAATTTTGTGCATTGGCTGAGGAGGTTGAATACTAAAAAAACTTATAAACTGCGATCTAATTGAAAAAATGACCTGTGTAGATGTAAATACTTTTATTGCAAGCTATTCTGTAACAATTACACCTTCTTTGTATTAGTAAGTGTTAGAGCCTCGAGAAAATTCGAACCGAGTAAATTTTAATCCAAGGATTGCCGGTTTTGTACGGACAGGTAGTTAAATCGAGATTAAGTCTTTACTCGCGGATTAAGTGTACGTCATGTCACACATGATTTCGTGAACGCAAGGACTTAGTCTCCTGAAATGAGATTATATCGGTCCATATGTAATTTTATTCGTTTTCATCTCGTGCTTTTCATTCTTTCCGGTTAGGTAATAAGCTATGCAAACAAGAATGATAATTCTACAATCAAGCTGCCTTACCCTCTTCATATTCCAAGCTACTTTGATAATATAATATGCGATAAAATATATACTTTATCGTGTCTTCATTAGAAATATTAATTATCTTTATCAACTTTGTAAATAGCGTGAAATAAGTATAAGGGAGAATGGATCAATATGGCGCACCTAAGGTACATTAAGAGGGCCAGCCTGAGTTAAACTCGAAAATAGAAATCTTTTTCATAAGCCAATAAAAAAATTTCCTTTAAAAGCAACTATTCTGAATATTTTTTACCATAGATACTTAATAATATATGTAATTTTACCGTTGTAATTCCTCAAAATCTTGCTCCTAAGTGACACAAGATATTACCATTTTTAATACTATATTTATTGCGAAAACTTTGCGGCGTGCACGTTTATATGTGATAAGACCAACAACAAATTTTTTGATGACGAAAACTTAACACCTTTTAACGTATACTAAAATTTTTATGGTTTACTTCATCGTTAAAAATTTTTTTATCATTTTTTTCGAAGACCATTTTTTTAAAGATTTTCTTTGTGATATTTAAGATATAGATTTGTTCTCCGAAAAGTAATGATAACAAAATTTTTTTAACGAAAAAGTAAACAGTAAAAGTTCTAATCCACGTCATAAAGATACAAATTACCATCGGAAAAAAATAATTTGTTGATCGTGTCACGTAGAAACATGCATGCGGGAACGTTTTACCAATAAAAAATAAAATAACAAAATTTTCAGAATGGTTGCTTTCAAAGAAAAATTTTTATCGGCTCATGAAGAAAATTGCTTTCTTCGAGTTTAACTCAGGCTGGCCCCCTTAAGGTAGGACTCTGGCGTTTTTGGCCAAAATATAACAAAAATATATATTTAATTTCTTTAATCTTTGTAATTGTAAGAATGTTTTGAAACCTATCAGATATCAAAACTTAATGTTTTAACAAAGTCATACGCATTTAAGTAAAACAATTTACATTAGATGACATACAAAATTGCATATTTAAACGGGTTTTTATAGCAACTCATTTTCCTAACTTTAAAACGTAGCTTGAACATGAGGTTTATATGAATCTTTTCGAAACTTTCCGAAAATATACCTTAATATATGTAGAACATAAACTGTTGATTACTTTTAAACTTCTTTCTTCTTATCTCATTTTATCCATCAGTCATTATCAAAAAACGTGATTTTTTAGGCATTTTCATCAGTCTAATGAAGACTAAATTGTTTTGAGGAAGAAGAAGACGATTTTTGAAATTCTGTCAACAGTTTATTTTGTTGACCATTCAAGGAAGTGACTCAATTTTTCAGAACAGTTTCTCAAAATGCTATGCGCAAGTGACACTTTGATAACTGGTCATTTTCGTTTAAAAAAATCGTATTTTATCAATAACTCTGCACATAATCGATATATAGAGCTAAAAATAGATACAGAACTTATCAATATCATCCTTCATAAGTCTTCAAAATTTTATCTCGTAATATTAAACAATAAAAAAAGCTGATTTCTTACCAAAAAATTTTTTATTACATATTTTTTACATTAGAGTTTATGAACATTTGAGACCTGCTGAATGTCAAAATTCTTTGTTATACCAAAGTTGTAGCCAGTTGAGTGAAACAATTAACATGGGATAACATACCAAATTAAAACTTCAATCGCGTTTTTCTCGAAACTTACTTTTCTAACTTTAAAAAGTTCCTTGCGCAACCCATGACCATGGATATTTTCGAATCTTCCAGAAAATGTCGGTTAAAGTATTGTGAAAGAAGTTAATATTTTATTTTGAGGTATTTTGATGTTAAATATTTTATTCGTCAATTGTAAGTATTAAAACATGTAATTTTTTATATTTTTTTAAGTTCAAAAAACGTTTCATTTATTTCAGACCATTAATTGAATTTAAACAATTTCAAAAAAATTAACTTTTGTTTATTTTAAGTTGATAAATATTCTAGAATTATTAAAATAGAATTCGTAAAATTTGCATGCGCAAGGAACTTTTCTAAAAACCATTGTTTTTATCGCAATAATATGTATTTTCTCCAATAACTAGTAAATAAAATTTAGTGAAAAATTCTCAAAAGTATTTTACAACCTTCTTCAATTGTGACAAAAAAGTTACCGAAGTTTTAATATTATTGGACAAAAGGGAGAGATTTTTTAAAAATCAGTGGAGTTCCCCGTTAGACTAGAGCACTAGCAGAGGAGTAAAAAAATCAACTATTTTTTCTCTTGAAAAAACTATTTGTTGAAGCTCATTTTATACGCTAGAAAGCTCCAAATTGTTTTTTAAAGTATCCTACAAGATTTTTGAATATTTTTGTAGTATTTACATGCAATTTACAATCTTTAATGGTGAACGATATGCAAAAACGGTTTGCAACACGCTACTCAGGAAACACTAATGCACAAGAAAGCACTATTAATTAATTTTCGATGAGTGAGAAATAAATAACTAGAATGATCTTTATATTTAGGCAACGCCAGTATATCTATATATATGAGCAGCAACTGTAGCG
This sequence comes from Gastracanthus pulcherrimus, assembly GCA_949152435.1. Taxonomy (NCBI): domain Eukaryota; kingdom Metazoa; phylum Arthropoda; class Insecta; order Hymenoptera; family Pteromalidae; genus Gastracanthus; species Gastracanthus pulcherrimus. The sequence continues at coordinate 60,758,517 of OX424573.1, read as the reverse complement.
TCTGAGAGAGTCGTTGCCACAACGTACTACGTGACTGCGCGCCGACGCGTCTGCGGTGCGCGTACACACAAGTACGCAAGTGCGAGGGAGAGATCAGATTCCCGCGTCTTTTTCAAAAGTATTCATTGCGTTATTTGCATACAAATCATTTTCAAATACCAATATATGTATTTTCTTTAATGGGACATTACAACTTTAAATTTTCAATTAAATTATAATACATATAAGGTAAAAATGACTCAGTTGTTATATACTACCTATTCTTTTTCGGCAAATTCAAATATCTTATAAAAATATAAAAAAAATATAAAAAAAATTTTGTTGGTCATGTGAAAATTTGTACATAAAAATATTGACCAAAGATAAAGTCTTTTTACGCCAAAACTACTAGATTTTTAAAACGATTTTATTACAAAATATGAATTAAAAAGAAAACCTGAATAATGTTATATACAAATTCCCACATTCATATCATAAGTACATGATTTTTGAATATAATAAAACCTTCAAAACGCCAATTTGATCATGTTGGCTCTCAAAATCTGGGCGGGGCCCAGGAAATATATAGGTTTATATTATCGCCAATCAAAGAGACCTAAGGATTATAGAAAATATCTTTTTAATTTTTTCGTCATATTTGGATAAAATGTGCTTTACCGAAATAAAAGTAATATATGATGAGTGACTCATTTTTACCATAAACGTTATTAACAATTAATTTAAAAATTTAAAAGTGTATCTGTCCCCTTAAGGGGGCAGGCTTGTGTTAAACCCAAAGGAATACATTTTTTTCCGAGTCCAGAAAACTTTTTTGTGTAAAAGCAATCATTCAACCGTTGTAAAACCTCAAAATCTTGATCTTACACGTCACAATAAATCATTATTTTCTATACCATATTCATTAATGGACCTCTGATTTTCACTCGATTCGAGGTGACATCATGATCAAAAATTTATTCTATTTTTCTTTTTCGGAGATCCAATAGATATTTTGAAAAAAAATTTTAAATTCTTTGAAGCATTCTCAACATTAGTTAGTTGAAATATTTTGTAAATATCCGTGACAAAGCACATGCTAAATCATTCTATGAACAATTTTGCACTGTTTTTAAAAATATTTAAATAACAAATATTTATTAATTTTTAAAATCACATAGTTGAGTCAAAGTTAGTGGTTTCAGTTAACTTATTTTTATTTTACTGTCAAAAACACTATCAAATTTTTTGGTTAATAAATGTCATTGTGGTGTTGGCCAACAACTTTTACCGTACAGCATAATTTTATTTAAAATAAACCTATTATTCTCAATAACTTCAATATCGGTTGATAAATTTTTTTAAAAATGTGTGTATAAATTAATAATATCATTATAAACATGCCATATAAATATTATTTTGTTAGCCTTAAAGCTACGGAAGTTTTGTTTTTCACCGGAGAATCCTTTTAAATCAAGAACATTTGTAATATAAAGTCTCTTAAATTGTAGCATATCAAAGGTTATTTTAAGAAAACTTATTACTCATTTAAAAAATTTATATCATTTCCTTAGTTTCAATCTTGATAATATTACACGAATGTCCCTTTTTCAGATTGGAATCTTATATACACAAATTGTTATTTAAATTTAAGTTGAACAAAGAGTTAAATACCCAATTGGATTTTTATAGATCACTGTTTTCTATTTTCTAATACATAACAAGCCACTCTTAAAAATGTGCTAACTCTGGCACTAATTAATATATTATTTTAAGAGTCTGTTTAAAAAAAAAAACTTAAATAGGTTGTAACTTTATATTCTTGAAGCTGGATAATTTAACTGCTTTCGAATAGCTTTTAATTAATACTAAAGGTTAAAGTTTAACTTTCTTATTAAATATTTGTTGAATTTCCGCATATGAATTTCCAATATTATTTTACTAGATGCATATCACGATAATTTAATTCCAATTTGATTTAACGAATTGAAATGAATATAATTTCCTGTTTAAAATTCACAATTTATAAAAGTGTAACTTTCGAGCAGATTTCATTTATAAAAAGTATCTACAAGAATTTCATATCAACAATAATTGAATTATCCCTGCGTATTTTACCGCTTACAGGCTTTGTATATTAAATATTTATGTTTATTCTTCAGTTCACTTGAATTTGATTCTATTATAGTTTATACGTTTTTAAATAAAGAACTCTATAAATAAATAAATAAATAAATACATAAATAAATTAATTAATTGGAAAAATAGTTATTTTGTAGATATAAGATTCCCACACAGCATGAAATATTTAAATATAATCTTTCAAGAAATATTTCAGTGTAATATTTCTAAAATATTTCTGAAATGTTTCTTGTAATATTACCAACAGCCAACATGTAATGTTTTCATGGAATATTTCTGAAATATTTCTGAAATATTTCTTGTAATATTACCAACAATACAAATTGAAAGTTTTCAGTAAATATTTCTGAAATATTTCGTAAATATTACACGATATATTTCAGAAAATATTAATAAAATATTTTTTTAATTATTTCACAAAATGTTACAGAAATATTACTGTAATATTACAAGAAATTTTCATTTGAAAATTTTGGAAGCTTTCTTGTAATATTGCCAAAATATTTCGTAAATATTACAAGATATAATTCAGAAAATATTAATGAAATATTTCCTGAATTATTTCTCCAAACGTTACAGAAATATTACTGTAATATTACAAGAAATGTTCATTTGAAAATTTTGGAAGCTATCTTGTAATATTGCTGAAATATTTCATAAATATTACAAGATATATTTCAGAAAATATTAATGAAATATTTCCTGAATTATTTCTCCAAACGTTACAGAAATATTACTGTAATATTACACGACATGTTCATTTGAAAATTTTGGAAGCTTTCTTGTAATATTTCTGAAATATTTCGCTAAATATTACTCGATATAATTCAGAAAATATTAATGAAATATTTCACTAAATGTTACCGCAATATTACTGTAATATTACGAGAAAGGTTCATTTGAAAATTTTGGAAGCTTTTTTGTAATATTTCTGAACTATTTATTAATGAAATATTTCACGAAATATTAATAAAATATTTCACGAAATGTTATAATTAGGCAAAATAATTAACTAATCATTTTGTTTCTTCACAGAGGAAGGTTTGTGATAGTAAAAAGAAGTTTTGCTAAAAACTTGTTAGAAATATGTTTTGAGACTTAAGAAATCAAAATACACTATTTTTAGAGAATGTCTGTGTGGATGTGCATGTGTGTGTGTGGATGTTAAATTTAAAAAAACAAATATTACATTTTTTTTTATTTTTCTATGTTTATTTGTTTTTATAGCGTTTTGTCGATTTTCGGGTTTTTGAATACCTTAGAAATAGTATAAAAATACCTAACTTAACCGATCTCAAAGTTTGGATACAACGTTATTTCCTTCTTTTGTTATACACGAAAACGTCATTTTTTGTGGAATATGGAGAAGAATATTCGCGAACATTTTCAAAATAGTATCATTTTACAATCTCGTGACCTGTGTGTTTTTTCATATTTAGTAAACGGTTATATTTCTGAAATGTATGAGGGAAAATTATTGAAAAAAAAAATTGAGATGATTTGGAATATGGAGAAGAATATTCAATCAAATTTTTGTATCTTGACCATTTTTTTGTCGAAAAGAAAATAAATTTGTAAAAGAAATTGAAATGTTTTAATTTTTGATGGAAAATTTTTCGAATTATTAGATGATTAGGAATTTTATTAATCTATATGAGGAGGGGGTGAACAAAACCGGATAATTCCAGTTCTTGTAAAAATTGATTTTATGTATTTTCTCGTCATAAAACAATGTTGTCTTCATATTCATGGTGTTACTTTTAATCTAAACTAAAAAAAATCGATAATTTCGGAACGTGAGATATATATATATATATATATATATATATATATATATATATATATATATATATACAATTTTTACATTAATCAAATTTTACGAATGTACGCACATTCTTAATTGATAAATAGATTTGCGTATATTCTAATTTTATTAATATAATTAAAAAAATAAACATAATTATAAAGAACTATATATATATATATATATATAATGTACTATACCTACTTAATAATATTATAATGTACTTTTTAAATCTCGCGCGCTATAATCGATAGTCGCGAGATACGACTAGTAATTTGTAGCATACATCACGTCGTAGACCTAGTATCGCCTGAAATTGTATATGACGGTAAAAGATTGACAGATCTCGCACGTGTATACCGGTGTGTCGGAAGCAAATAATAAAGAAATCGTAAGTAATTAAAAAAATACTAATTTATTATTACGTATTATCATTTATTTTTCAAATAAGAATATTTTTATTGTTCTTTGTTGTTTTTCTTTTCTCGATTCAAGCGGATTACAACTGAGATCTGCACTCATTGGAAGCTGCATCGAAAGGGCGGATCAATTTAAGAGCGTGAGTACACCATTTTCATCTAAAAAAAATTAAATTCCTTTTCATCATATAAGTCTCTCTCTCTCTCTCTCTCTCTCTCTCTCTCTCTCTCTCTCTCTCTCTCTCTCTCTCTCTCTCTTTCTCTCTCTCTCTCTCTCTCGCTCTCTTATTTTACTCATGCATACGTAATGCAGATTGATGTCGTTTAGATATAGTTAGTAAACAGATGTGATTTCTGTTTTTCGAAATAATGCTTTCTCGTGAATTGTAGAGTTCAGTAACTCATTTTAGTAACTCATCAATAAATTATATAAATACCCTGGTAGAAAATTGACGACCCGAACTCATTAAGAATTTGACGTTTAGCTAATTGCGTTAGCTAACTGTTAAGTAGTAGCTACTCAAGTATCTGGCTAAAATCTCGTGAAGGGATAAAAAATTGTACAGAACGAATACGTACTTCCACATATTCACAAAACCAAAATAAAATATCAAAAGTAAAATAAATAATATAGTAAAATATTCACACATATATATATATATATATATATATATATATATATATATATATATATATATATATATATATATATATATATATATATATATATATATATATATATATATATATATATATATATGTGTGTGTGAATATTTTACTATATTATTTATTTTACTTTTGATATTTTATTTTGGTTTTGTGAATATGTGGAAGTACGTATTCGTTCTGTACAATTAAACATATATATATATATAGATATATATTTATTTTACTTTTGATATTTTATTTTGGTTTTATAAATATGTGTTTGCACCGATTCGAAAAACAGCCGCAATAACACTCGATCTAGATGCATTGAAAACACACAAAATCAAGACGGATATGACAAAAAGTACGATGTGTGTTTTGGGTGAAAAGTATTTTTTTGCGCTTGTGTGATTGCAGTAAATACTCGGCTTCGAGTCGCAATACGCACTAGCCTTCGGCTCGTGCTTGCTCCCCTCGCCTCGTACTGCAAAAGCGCACGCGGGCAAAAAAGACTACATTTCACCCTAAGTGCACAATATACTATTTTGATTACTATCTTAATTTATTATTTAATTATAATATACAACTGTTCAAAGCGAATATATTTGTAAAAAGGTTTTAATCAAAACATTGTGATAATAAAATTTTATTACATGGTTTACACCGAAAAAATGAGGTAGAAAGTTTTATAAAAACGTTCAAGCTAAAAAGAAAGTAAATAGAAAATGTATTAAAACAAATATAGTACGTTGAAATTTATTTATTAAATTTTTAATAAATTTTCATGCTGGTTAAGCTTTTTGACAAAATATACAAATAAAAATAAAACAAGTAAATTAATAATAATAAATATATATAATAAAAAAATATTAATCGTTTACAAGATTCTTGACAATTAATTTTATTTTTATTTTTATACATTCAATGCAGTATTTTTATCGAATTTATTTTAATTTTTTTTAAATTTCTACAACTTTATTGGATTGTATGCTCATTTTCGCTAACCTCATTATAGAATTTCAAAAAAATTCAAACTCATTCGATTAGATGTTTATAACGTCGAGTGTACCAATTTTTAACACTTCATCTTTTGCGAAAATTTAACAAAAAGATTTTTTCACCATATAATGGTAAAGACTCTTACATTTCAGTAATTATTAACACATAACAGATATTTTGCACAATTTTTTCACAGATGCTGTAAAGCCGATATTTACAGGAACTGATAAAGACGTGAAGACCAGCGTTTCAAAATGGCTGGATGCTGCAGGAACGCGATTCAAGCGTGAGCAAAAGTAAGCATTTTATATATTATTTTTGGAACTTAAAATCTATCATGCGACCTATGTCAGAATACTCCGTCGTCGGCCATTTTTCATATATATATATATATAGATATACGCTTTCTCATGTTAACAAGAAAAGCATGGCAGACGAAAGAGTAACTTTTTTACTAGCGCCATTGCTGCCGTCGTGATAGTTTTTTTCCACAACCGAAACATGATTGTTTTTATTCATTATAATAATTCATTTATATATTTATTTTTCAGCACTGCTGGTCAAAAGAGGAAAACATTTAACCTACTACATCCTCCCGAAGAATAAAAAATCCATTTTTATTACTGATTATTTTATAATTATTCATTAAGCATTATTTAGAATAATATTTCTATTTAAAATATATTTCCGATTAATTTTTTGATAAAATTCCTTACAGTTGACTGACTTTGTATGCCAAGAACGATTCAGTAAAGCCGTTTGATCTTGGAAATATTACAGAGATATTTCAGAAACATTTCATGCAATATAACGCTAAGCATTTCTGAAATATTTCTGAAATATTTCAAGAAAGATTCAGAAAAGCCGTTCTATGTTGGAAATATTACAGAGATATTTCAGAAACATTTCATGTAATATTACGCAAAACATTTCATGAAATATTACACGAAATATTCATGAAATATTTCTTGAACATTACATGAAATATTACAATGCCCCATATAGGCGGACATAACAATATTACAGTAATATTTCACTGAAATATTTCTGTAATATTTCAAATCTTACAAGAAATATTACTTTTATATTTAGGAAATATTTCATGCTGTGTGGGTTCTTTATTTACATAACGAGGTAATTTATTTTATCTACATGTTGTTATCATATGCATAAATATTGTAGCTCTAAACATTTACCAAATTTGGATTTTCACAAGAGTTTGTACTTAATCCAATACTTTTTATTTACATAACAAGTTAAATTATTTTATTCTATATTTTGTTATTATATGCATAAATATTGTAGCACTAAGCATTTGATGCGTTTGCACAGCAGCAAGTTTTCGAGCATATTTACGACAAGTACAGCTTGGTATCAACTCGTCTGTTGAAGGAAAAATATTGTTTGATTTTTCCGGAATCAGGTGATCTTCTTTCATTCTGTATCCAAAATTGACACGATTAACTATTTCATTATTTTTGTTTAAACAAGTGATTTGAGTATAAGTTGCGCAGAAGGATCGCAAAATGTGTACTCGAATTTATTTGCTTGTTGTTGGTAACTCAGATATAGCAACTTTTTTCCATAATTATATAACCAATAACGTAAGTCATCAAATATCTTAAATTCATTGTTCTTATGAATAACTTGTACTAGATATCCTTTAGGGCATAGGGCGGTTCTTATACATAAGAATTATACACTTAATTATTTTACACATAAAAATACGCCATTAATATTCTACACATTATATTTTTACTTTTACACAATATTTTTAATTAAATTTAAAAAACTGAAGCTAGTTATTATGCACAATTTTGTTATGCACATAAAATTAACAGCAAAATGTTAAATTATTTATAGTATACCAAAAAATTATACACAAATTTATTATACACCTGTCCCCAACAGTAAACTATCAAGTTATTATACTGTACACAAAAGATTGTACACAAAACAAATTATTGACGTATACGATTGAGCACAGAATTGTTTTACACAGGTACTATTTTAATAGAACCAGTTGTACATGCTCAGTTTTTTTGAAATATTTATTCTACACGAAATATTTAGTGCATGTAGAAACAATAATTCCATAAATTATTATTGTGCACGAACTTGTTTCGTGTATAATTATTGTATACAAATTACTTTCGTGCACAAATTGACATAGCACGTTTCTTACACATAAGAATTATACATTTTTTTACACAAGTAATTATTTTACACAATTTAGCATTGCTCAAATGGCATAGCGCGTTTCTTACACATAAGAATTATACACGTAATTATTCTACACAATTTAGCATTGGTCAAATTATATATAGATACTCGTATATTTGACCAATGCTAAATTGTACACAATACGAGGGTAGTTCAATAAGTCTTTAGAATAAAGTATAAAAACAATTTTTTTTGGGTAAATTTTTTTTTATTTTTCAACATAATCTCCTTGGAGCTCTATACACTTGGTCAATCGCTTTTTAAGTTTTTTTTAATCCTTCAGAAAAGTGCGTTTTCGGAAGTTCCTCAAAATAAGCACTTACAGAAGCAATGACGTCTTCGTTGTCCGTAAATCTCTGTTCACCGAGCCATTTTTTCAAGTTTGGAAATAAGAAAAAGTCACTGGGGGCTAAATCTGGTGAATACGGTGGGTGTTCGACCAATTCGAATTTTAGTTCTTCAATTTTAGCCGTTGAAACGAAGCATGTGTGAACTCGGGCGTTGTCGTGATGAAAGAGAATTTTTTTCTCGCCAAATGTGGTCGTTTTTTTTTAATTTCTTCTTTCAGCTGCTCTAATAATGATGCATAATACGCACCAGTAATTGTTTTACCCTTTTCCAAGTAGTCAATAAGTATAATTCCACGTGCATCCCAAAAAATTGTAGCCATAACCTTACCAGCTGACTTTACGGTCTTTGCCTTCTTTGGAGCTGGTTCGCCTGTGGAAATCCACTGTTTGGATTGTTCCTTTGTCTCAGGAGTGTAGTGGTGTATCCATGTTTCATCCATAGTCACAAATCGACGAAAAAATTCCTCAGGATTCCGACTTATGCGCGCCAAAAGAGCCTCAGAGGTGACCACTCTATTGCGTTTATTCTCAGCTGAGAGCAAACGCGGCACCCATCTTGCCGATAGCTTTTTCATACCTAATTTTTCATGTAGAATTGAAACAACTGCACCTATAGATATCCTTGTGGCCTCAGCTAACTCACGCACTTTTAATCTTCTATCCTTCAACACCATATCGTGGATTTTATTGATGATTTCGGGAGTAGTTGCTTCTACGGGCCTTCCTGAACGTGGTTCGTCACTTATTGATGTACGACCACGCTTAAATTCATTTACCCAGTTATAAACCGTTGCTAAGGCAGGGGCAGATGTGCCATGAACTGAGTCCAATTCATTTTTTATCTCATATGGAGTTAAACCCTTTAAATGAAAATGTTTAATTACCTCTCTGAACTCGTTTTTTTCCATTTTTCTTAACAAGCAATTTTTTTTTCAATTGGTTATAAAAACACGTAAACTCAGAAGATGTGGACTGTGACTGCACCATATATCTAGTCGGGAGTGGTGCTGACTGAAAACAGATGATTTGGAGCGATTCGCGCGCCATCTGTTGGTCATTCTAAAGACTTATTGAACTACCCTCGTAGTTACGTGTACAATTCTTATGTGTACGAAACGCACTATGCCGCAATTTCTAGGAGCACTTGTAGATGGCGTGATTTATACCTAAAACGTATTCGCTCCGAGCGTCAGCTTGGAGGGGATAAAAGAATCGACTGAACCGGCGACGGTGACCATGTCGTAAATATACAAGGTGTGTTCTCTCGGACACTTCTCAATCGCCGCCATTTTCAGCGCACGGTATTTTAAATGAGCTATGATTGGGAAATGTCCGAAAGAACACACCTTGTATCTTTACATCATGATGGTGACGAAAAAATCCCGAGCGCATTGAAAATAAATAAAACTTCAAATGGTGCCACCAGTTATGCTCGGACCGAATACGGAAAACTATGGAGTATATATAGACCAAACTACATTCCATACCGAAAACGTAAAAATCGTTTGTATTTACCTCGTTAAGGGGATGTGAAAGTCAACTAAAAATTCCTACCTTACCGGCATCACGTTTATATTTTTTTCTCTGCAATAAATAAATATTTCTAAAAAACGCCATACTGTGCCCTCCGTATTCTTACCAGGAACCGTCAGTGAAAGTGTCCAAAACTTTCATAATTAACTCTTTGAGAAAAATATGGATAATGGATATTCAAATGCATTTTTCTCAGAGAGCTAATAATGAAAGCTTTTGAAAATGTATCTGAAGGTTCCTGGTAAAAATACGGAGGGCATAGTATGGCGTTTTTTAGAAATATTTATTTATTGCAGAGAAAAATATATAAATGTGATGCCGGTAAGGTGGGGATTTTTGGTTTATTTTCACATGTCCTTAAGACCAACCGGGGACGCCACTCATGTGGCCAGTTTAGGAAGTTTAGCTAGTGGGTTAAGGAGATGCGTTAGACCTACTTTTCCTGTCTATAAATTATATCCGAAAATTTCGTTGTTCTTAAAAATATGCCTCAGAATCAATTTTTTTCAGAGTAGATTTATTTACTTAAACTACATAGCGAATTACTCGAATTATTAGCAGAATTGAAAATTAGTTATTAAATGATTATGCTAATTTTCTATTCTGATGACAGTTCGAGTGTTCAACTGCGTATTTTTCGTAAATAAAGCGACTCCGTAAATAGCACAAGAATACGTAGTGAAAGTGGAAAATAACGCAAAAATAGATTTAAGAATAAAAAAAGATCGTATTGCACTATTATTCAATGCAATTAAGAATTTTCGTTTGATAAATTACCAAAAAAATACTAATTAATATTATTTGTTTTTTTTGTTGTTATTTGTATAGTCAAAAACCTTAAATAACTTAAAAATATTTCAACGAGCGAGTTTTATGTCCGAAACCTCTTTCTGACATTATTCTCAACATTTACTCATTATTCTTCTTACTCACTACCTAAGCTTCACAAAGTAGCCGCCATGGTGGCATCACCAGTAAGTCTTAACCAGGTTAATTGGTTCAAGTTCGTTAGGATGACTTGTATATCAGTAGACAATATTGGTGCAATATTGCATTCTCAATTAAATAACAAACATCTGCAAAACGGCTTGTGCAAATCATTTGACAGAAAATGTCAAATACAATAATTTTTGAATTTCCGTTTGATTTCTTCATCCAATGCTCGATTCTAATATATAAGGTATACTTCTTGACTAAAGAAAAAAATAATTTTAAAAAATGCACAAAAGAGATGCGAAAAATTATCGTTTCATTAAGGAATACCTAATTAATCTTTATTCAATATAAACACCTACAACCATGTGTACTTATGTTAATATAATTTATATAGAATATATCATAAAATATTTTTATATGCGTTTATAGGTTTATAGGTAAGTACTAAACATTATTAATTTATTATTGCTTTTTCATAATTGGGCCAGGAAGACTTTGGTTAAACTAATTACAAATACACTAGATAATAAATAAGTATATTTTTTCAATATAGTCGCGTTCAAATGACATTAGTATTTATTATTTACATAATATATTACAATTATATTTATATAACATTACATTTACAATGGGCGTGTTGTAAAAAATATACATTATAAAAATAACGCCTCATCTCCGGAAATAAAAATTCTAAAAGAAATTTCCACGATTTAATAAATATATTTTGTTAATTTAAATACATTTTACATACAAAAAGATACACAGATTTACTTAAAAATACATAATATTACAGAATTTTTAACCCTTTGTAGCACTTTTGTAATGAACGGTTAATCGTCATAATCGGATAACAGGAGTTTCCTAACCAAGCCCGTAATTTGTTGTTAATTTGTTACACAATTTTAAAATTTTGCTACTAATACCTTTTCTGAGAAACGCGAGCTCTGATAAGTTAACTATTAAGCTAGTAGACCAACTGCCGTAACTTTCAAACTATTGACTCTAACAGAATAATTCAGGCGGAATATTTTGTTGCTATTTTATTGTGTTAAGATAGTTGTACCAGAAATACCAAAATATCAACCCCTAGTTTGTAAAAACCGTCCACATAAGTATCCTGAAACCGCCAGAAAATACGAATTACTTTAAACCAATCGAGCTGTCCCGAATAAATACGTGTATATTTTGTTGCTAATTTGTTGCTTTAACATAGCACTACCAGAAATCCCAAATGTCAACCCCTAAATTGTTAAAATCATCTCCCCATATCCCGAAAACGTCAGAAAGTACGAATTATTTTAAGGAGAATACCTCCTTTTTTTACCATAAAAAACGATTTTTTTTTCAATTATTTAAACTATTTTTAACACAAAAACGTATCGCATTTTTTATCTTCATAAAATTTTCAGTTTAAAAATTACATTATAAAGTACAATTATACATTAAGGCAAATGTATATATATTTTTTTTGTTAAAAACAGATCTTTCTATAGTTTGTTTATCTTTATTCAGAACATTTCATGTGTATTAACTTTTGTCTAAACTTTTTAAATTAATTTGACATTTTCTTTGTAGGACTATGAATAAATTTGTGCATCGGCAAGGTGCTGTGTTTTGATCTAGATCAAATGAAAAATAATTATTTATGAAAAAAGGTATATATTACGTAAAAACACCACTTGGCGTCCAGTTGGAAAAGGTACTATCTCGGTGTCCGGTTAAATAATGTACAAAGTCGGCGTTCACTTGGAAAACGTAACAACTCGGAAAAGATACCACGGCAAGGATTCGGGCCAATAATTTAAATATAATTTTCAGTTAGCTGTTCTGAAAATTTTGATATCTGAAAACAAGTAATGTATATAGGTTTTCGGAAGCGTTGATCACGATTCTGAGCTCAAATTATGCCCATATATATTTGTCTTTAGTAAGAATGAGGAAAAGTTGGTCAAAATTGAATAAAATGTCACCATCTAAGAATTACAGTGTGAGTCCACTAAAAAAGAGAATATGAATATATTTCTATTAAGCCTTTACTACCGACTTAAAATTTAGGCACGTAACTACCGACGTGACGTCTGTGAGGTCACATGCTCATATACCGGTTATATCAATGAATATATAAAATATTTGTTTTATACAAAATTAATTAGCAAGTGATAACACAAATTAATGGATCAAAACAATATTTGGCTAATGGAGTTATTTGACGAATGAGAGAAAATAATTTATTTAAAGAGGTTATGGGTCTTCATTTATGCGCGTCAAAAAATAGTGTCATATGGATTGAAAAAAGTCGAAAACCAATGTTCGAATTTGATTGGAAGCTGTTCTAACATCGATTAGACATGCGCTTTTCCGACAGCACAGATACATGGTATAGATAACAGAGACAGAATCATACGTTTATTATCAGTTGGACAAGGATAATACAAACCCAGTTCTCCTCAAATGTCTGTTCTCGAAAAACGTCTATATAAATCTTCGAAAACAAACCATTTTCGCATGAAAAAAGTTTTTCAATTCAAATTTATATTTTTATTTACTCTATGTTTTCGCCTTTTAATTGATTATAACTTTCAAATTAATTAATTTTTGCACCATAAAACGTTCACATAATTATTCTAACAATATTCGACGAATTCACATAAAGGTGAAATGTTATGCTGTAAAATATTACGATTATTATTATATTTACAAAGTTCCAGATGATTAAAACTTGAGTGGAGTCTCTAATACAGTTTATATTAATACAATACATTCATATAAAGTATTAATATAAAAATATTTATATTCTCATGTTTTTTGCAGATTAGGGGTTGATAGTTAGCTATTTCTCGTACAGCTATCTTAAAATAATAAATTAGAAACAAAATATGCCGACTGAATTATTTTGTTAGAGCCAATGTTTCAAAGCTACGGCAGTTGGTCTGTTAGCTTAATAGTGAAGGGGGTCCCGAAGTCATTTCCCTGAATTACTGACCGAACCATACATTATGTACTTTAAAAACAAAATTACGTTTATTTATCTAAAACCCAAACTCGCTAGCCCTCCATTGAGTAATTATGAACATATGTATGAAGTTTGAGACGTTAATAACAACGGCACCTTAAAAACAACTTGTAATGAAATATTATAAAATTTCATTCCAATTTTTTTTAGGGTGCCGTTATTTTTAACATCTGAAACTTTGCACATAGGTCTATTATTGCTCATTGGAGGGCTAGCGAGTTTGGGTTTTAGTTAAATAAACGTCATTTTGCTTTTAAAGTAAATAGTGTATGGTTCGGTCGATAATTCAGGGAAATGACTTTTGGACCCCCTTAACTTATTAGATCTCGGGTTTCTCAGAAAAGGAATTAGTAACAAAATTTCAAAATAGCGTAACCAATTAGCAACAAATTATGGACTTGGTTAGGAATGCGCGTAGCGACTTTGGTATACTAGCTTAAATTATTGCGAATCTACTAATAATACTTCAAAACTCAAATTTAAATTTGGTGTTACTGTGGTTCGGACTATGCATCGAAGGATTATTCTATTGTTTTCCACACCACCCATGAGGTAAAAATATATAGGCGCGTTTTTTTATGTGGTATCCCTTCCCTAGTTGAAATTTATGTTTAAAAAAAATTAAAAAAGGAATCGTATGATCTCGACGAACTAACGCAGCATTTAATTAAGCCAACGTTTCGGATAGTTTATTTATGTTCGTCTTCAAGGCGAATGAAACGGAGCGACTGCTCTTAATAATCAGAAAACACAACCGGAAAAAAGTACATGACTAGACTAATGGTTAGTCATCTTACTAACGGCAGACCGATGACGGCGGGGGAGACCTGAAATTCGCAAGGTAACCTCGAGCCCATCAAAAATCCAGTTGTATTTTCGATTGGTGAAATGGCTAACTCTTAGTCTAGTCATCTACTTTATACTCCGGTTATGTTTTACTGACTATTAGGAACAATCGCACCATCTCAGTTGCCTTAAAGAAAGACGTCGATAAACCGTCTGAAACATAGACTTAATTAAATACTACATTAATTCGTAGAGATCGATAGATTCCTTTTTTTAATTTAAATATCGAGTGATCAAAAGAAGGTTGAAAATCAATAAAAAGAAAAAAATATTGAATAGAATTTCAACAAGGTATAGACCTAATCCACAGCTCAAAAAAAAACTTGCAGGACTTGAGAAGATGCACTATGTCCACCATGTTCTCGATGTCCTCCATATCCTCGATCTCGTCGATGTTGCTTATTTTAATTTTATCTAAAATAGTTTTAAAACATTTAAATTACGTCGTATAAAATTATCGAAATTACATAATCTAATTACATAATCTACTTACATAATCTTATATAGATCAATTCCATCATAATGTCCTCGGTGTCCTTGGTGCCCTGGGTGTTCTTGGTAACCTCGGTGTCCTCGGTGTCCTCAGCGTTCTCTGTTTTCTCCGTGTCCTCGGCGTCCTCGACGTCATCGACGTCCTCTGTGTCCTTACTGTCCTCCGTGTCCCCGACGTCGTCGACGTCCTCGGTGTCTTTGGTGTCCTCGACGTCCCCCCTGTGACCCGGTGTTTCTTATTATAATATTATCTAAAATAATATTTAATGATTTTAATCATGTAGTATAAAATCATTGAGACTTACATAATCTATTGATACAATCTACGTACACGATCTATTCAAGGTCGAACCCGTTATCTCGCAATAATTGTCGATGGAATTCCTGTTCAAGTTGTATCGGGATCCCATCATCCCATCTCTCTCCATCCATCATACATAAGGGCAAATACGATGTGATATCCTCTCTACATATTGGGCATTTTTTTGTGATCAGCCTCCGTATACAAATGACGCAGAGTCGGTGATTGCAGGTCCGTAATTTGTGAACTTTGTTCCTTCCATCGCATAAGCAGCACTCTTTAGAAAAAAAGGAGGATTATTACAGTACAAAATATATTTGAGAATTGAGACAATGATTAAACATGACTTTATTTCAAGAATTCAATAAACGATGTAATGGCAAACATTAAGCTTCGAGACGTTAAAATTCTTGCTGGATACCACATTTTTTGCACTAGCTTTCATAAAATTATTCAATTTCCTATATTTTGATATCGTACTCAAATACTACTGAGAAATCCTTATAGTGCACGTAGTGTCGTTATAGTTACAAACCTTTATAGTTAAAAAAATACTTTGTAAGTGACATTTGAAGAATTGGTCTATTTAAAAAATACATATTTCCTTCTTTATTTAACAATAGTAAAGTTACGAAAAAAAATATACGATATATAATAAAAAATATATATATAAAAAATATATAATATATATTATTCTGCTTATAAATTGGTTATAGAATTATTGTACGATAGTCTTCATCTGATGAATGATGCATATTGAAAATCTATTGAATCATGGTGTACGTAATCAAAATCATAAACCTATATATATATATATATATATAAAAAGAAAATTCCTGCACTGATAGTTTTTTAGTCACAGAATATCGAGTCAACAGGTATTGCGATCATCAGGAGGAAACGGTGTCTATCGGCAAATTGCATTTTCTAACAATGCAAGTATAAATGTCAGTAAAAATAAAAGTGACATACACATACAAAAACCTATTCATGAATTGATTACATTTTATCGCTTGATATTGATTCAACAGTTCTGCTTTGCGAATTTCAGCCAACGATGGTGTCTGTTAACTCTCACAATAAACTGATAGATATAAGTATGAACTTTGTAAATATTTCTTAACATTACAATAATTCCGTCACGCTTAAAATGAGAGAATTTATCTACACGAACATAATTAAAGAATTCGAAGATGAAATCCAGTACTCAACCATCAATATTTCAATAAAAAAAGAACTAGTTTTCAGCCAAACGAGAGCTAGTACAAATTAAAAGGTTTAACTTTAAACAATGGATATAAAAGGTCAAGTGAACACTAATACAGTAGTTCACTGTGCTTACGTTTGCGCGACAGTAATACTATTACTTCAAATATCTAACACTGCTGTTACATTTTAAGACGATTCCTGACGTTTTATACTAGGTAACTCAGTTATGATTCACTGATATACGTTAGCATGAACATGATAACTTATTCCTCACGCATTGCAATCATTAGTAAAAGTCGGTGCCAGTCGTCACTCTTACTTAACAAAGGATAGCAATTGCAAGTAATATGAACGTGAAAAAAAGATTAAGCTATTTTAGTATTACTAACAGTTTCTAGCCATGCGTCACTTCATGTTGAGTCAACAGTACTGCATTCCGAACATCAGCAAGAAAAGGTGCAAGTCGTCACTTATGATTCACTGATACACGTTAGCATGAACATGATAACTTTTTCCTCACTCATTGCAATCATTAGTAAAAGTCGGTGACAGTCATCAATCGTACTTAACAAAGGATCGCATTTGCAAGTAATATGAACGTGAAGAAACGATTAAGCTATTTTAGTATTACTAACAATTTCTAGCCATGTATCACTTTCTGTTGAGTCAACAGTTCTGCATTGTGAATAACAGCAAAAAAAGGTGCCAGTCGTCACTCATGATTCACTGGTACACGTTAGCATGAACATGATAACTTTTTCCTCACGCATTGCAAGCATTAGTAAAAGTCGGTGCCAGTCGTCACTCGTACTTAACAAAGGATCGCAATTGCAAGTAATCTGAACGTACAAAATCGATAAAGCTATTTTAGTATTACTAACAAGTTCTAGCCATGTATCACTTTATGTTGAGTCAACAGTTCTGCATTGCGAACATCGACAAGAAAAGGTTCCAGTCGTCACTCATGATTCACTGATACACGTTAGCATGAACATGATAACTTTTTTCTCACGCATTGCAATCATTAGTAAAAGTCGGTGCCAGTCGACACTCGTTCTTAACAAAGGATCGCAATGGCAAGTAATATGAACGTGAAAAAACGATTAAGCTATTTTAGTATTACTAACAATTTCTAGCCATGTGTCACTCTATGTTGCGTCAACAGTTCTGCATTGCGAACATCAGCAAGAAAAGGTGCCAGTCGTCACTCATGATACACTGATACACGTTAGCATGAAACTGATAATTTTTTCCTCACGCATTGCAATCATTAGTAAAAGTCGGTGCCAGTCGTCACTCTTACTTAACAAAGGATAGCAATTGCAAGTAATATGAACGTGAAAAAAAGATTAAGCTATTATAGTATTACTAACAGTTTCTAGCCATGCGTCACTTCATGTTGAGTCAACAGTACTGCATTCCGAACATCAGCAAGAAAAGGTGCAAGTCGTCACTTATGATTCACTGATACACGTTAGCATGAACATGATAACTTTTTCCTCACTCATTGCAATCATTAGTAAAAGTCGGTGACAGTCATCAATCGTACTTAACAAAGGATCGCATTTGCAAGTAATATGAACGTGAAGAAACGATTAAGCTATTTTAGTATTACTAACAATTTCTAGCCATGTATCACTTTCTGTTGAGTCAACAGTTCTGCATTGTGAATAACAGCAAAAAAAGGTGCCAGTCGTCACTCATGATTCACTGGTACACGTTAGCATGAACATGATAACTTTTTCCTCACGCATTGCAAGCATTAGTAAAAGTCGGTGCCAGTCGTCACTCGTACTTAACAAAGGATCGCAATTGCAAGTAACATGAACGTGAAAAAACGATTAAGCTATTTTAGTATTACTAACAATTTCTAGCCATGTATCACTTTATGTTGAGTCAACAGTTCTGCATTGCGAACATCAGCAAGAAAAGGTGCCAGTCGTCACTTATGATTCACTGATACACGTTAGCATGAAGATGATAACTTTTTCCTCGCACATTGCAATCATCGGTAAAAGTCGATTACAGTCGTCACTCTTACTTAACAAAGGATAGCAATTGCAAGTAATATGAACGTGAAAAAACGATTAAGCTATTTTAGTATTACTAACAATTTCTGGCCATGTATCACTTTATGTTGAGTCAACAGATCTGCATTGCGAATATCAGCAAAAAAGGTGCCAGCCGTCACTCATGATTCACTGATACACGTTAGCATGAACATGATAAATTTTTCTCACGCATTGCAATCATTAGTAAAAGTCGGTGCCAGTCGTCACTCTTACTTAACAAAGGATAGCAATTGCAAGTAATATGAACGTGAAAAAACGATTAAGCTATTTTAGTATTACTAACAGTTTCTAGCCATGCGTCACTTCATGTTGAGTCAACAGTACTGCATTCCGAACATCAGCAAGAAAAGGTGCAAGTCGTCACTTATGATTCACTGATACACGTTAGCATGAACATGATAACTTTTTCCTCACTCATTGCAATCATTAGTAAAAGTCGGTGACAGTCATCAATCGTACTTAACAAAGGATCGCATTTGCAAGTAATATGAACGTGAAGAAACGATTAAGCTATTTTAGTATTACTAACAATTTCTAGCCATGTATCACTTTCTGTTGAGTCAACACTTCTGCATTGTGAATAACAGCAAAAAAAGGTGCCAGTCGTCACTCATGATTCACTGATACACGTTAGCATAAACATGATAACTTTTTTCTCACGCATTGCAATCATTAGTAAAAGTCGGTGCCAGTCGACACTCGTTCTTAACAAAGGATCGCAATGGCAAGTAATATGAACGTGAAAAAACGATTAAGCTATTTTAGTATTACTAACAATTTCTAGCCATGTGTCACTCTATGTTGCGTCAACAGTTCTGCATTGCGAACATCAGCAAGAAAAGGTGCCAGTCGTCACTCATGATACACTGATACACGTTAGCATGAAACTGATAATTTTTTCCTCACGCATTGCAATCATTAGTAAAAGTCGGTGCCAGTCGTCACTCTTACTTAACAAAGGATAGCAATTGCAAGTAATATGAACGTGAAAAAAAGATTAAGCTATTATAGTATTACTAACAGTTTCTAGCCATGCGTCACTTCATGTTGAGTCAACAGTACTGCATTCCGAACATCAGCAAGAAAAGGTGCAAGTCGTCACTTATGATTCACTGATACACGTTAGCATGAACAAGATAACTTTTTCCTCACTCATTGCAATCATTAGTAAAAGTCGGTGACAGTCATCAATCGTACTTAACAAAGGATCGCATTTGCAAGTAATATGAACGTGAAGAAACGATTAAGCTATTTTAGTATTACTAACAATTTCTAGCCATGTATCACTTTCTGTTGAGTCAACAGTTCTGCATTGTGAATAACAGCAAAAAAAGGTGCCAGTCGTCACTCATGATTCACTGGTACACGTTAGCATGAACATGATAACTTTTTCCTCACGCATTGCAAGCATTAGTAAAAGTCGGTGCCAGTCGTCACTCGTACTTAACAAAGGATCGCAATTGCAAGTAACATGAACGTGAAAAAACGATTAAGCTATTTTAGTATTACTAACAATTTCTAGCCATGTATAACTTTATGTTGAGTCAACAGTTCTGCATTGCGAACATCAACAAGAAAAGGTGCCAGTCGTCACTTATGATTCACTGATACACGTTAGCATGAAGATGATAACTTTTTCCTCGCACATTGCAATCATCGGTAAAAGTCGATTACAGTCGTCACTCTTACTTAACAAAGGATAGCAATTGCAAGTAATATGAACGTGAAAAAACGATTAAGCTATTTTAGTATTACTAACAATTTCTGGCCATGTATCACTTTATGTTGAGTCAACAGATCTGCATTGCGAATATCAGCAAAAAAGGTGCCAGCCGTCACTCATGATTCACTGATACACGTTAGCATGAACATGGTAAATTTTTCTCACGCATTGCAATCATTAGTAAAAGTCGGTGCCAGTCGTCACTCTTACTTAACAAAGGATAGCAATTGCAAGTAATATGAACGTGAAAAAACGATTAAGCTATTTTAGTATTACTAACAGTTTCTAGCCATGCGTCACTTCATGTTGAGTCAACAGTACTGCATTCCGAACATCAGCAAGAAAAGGTGCAAGTCGTCACTTATGATTCACTGATACACGTTAGCATGAACATGATAACTTTTTCCTCACTCATTGCAATCATTAGTAAAAGTCGGTGACAGTCATCAATCGTACTTAACAAAGGATCGCATTTGCAAGTAATATGAACGTGAAGAAACGATTAAGCTATTTTAGTATTACTAACAATTTCTAGCCATGTATCACTTTCTGTTGAGTCAACACTTCTGCATTGTGAATAACAGCAAAAAAAGGTGCCAGTCGTCACTCATGATTCCCTGATACACGTTAGCATAAACATGATAACTTTTTTCTCACGCATTGCAATCATTAGTAAAAGTCGGTGCCAGTCGTCACTCGTACTTAACAAAGGATCGCACTTGCAAGTAATCTGAACGTACAAAATCGATAAAGCTATTTTAGTATTACTAACAAGTTCTAGCCATGTATCACTTTATGTTGAGTCAACAGTTCTGCATTGCGAACATCAGCAAGAAAAGGTGCCAGTCGTCACTCACGATTCACTGATACACATTAGCATGAACATGATAATTTTTTCCTCGCACATTGCAATCATCGGTAAAAGTCGATAACAGTCGACACACGTACTTAACAAAGGATCACAATTGCAAGTAAGATGAACGTGAAAAAACGATTAAGCTATTTTAGTATTACTAACAATTTCTAGCCATGTATCACTTTATGTTGCGTCAACAGTTCTGCATTGCGAATATCAGCAAAAAAAGGTGCCAGTCGTCACTCATGATTCACTGGTACACGTTAGCATGAACATGATAACTTTTTCCTCACGCATTGCAATTATTAGTAAAAGTCGGTGCCAGTCGTCACTCGTACTTGACAAAGGATCGCACTTGCAAGTAATATGAACGTGAAAAAACGATTAAGCTATTTTAGTATTACTAACAATTTCTAGCCATGTGTCACTTTATGCTGCGTCAACAGTTCTGCATTGCGAATATCAGCAAAAAAAGGTGCCAGTCGTCACTCATGATTCACTGGTACACGTTAGCATGAACATGATAACTTTTTTCTCACGCATTGCAATCATTAGTAAAAGTCGGTGCCAGTCGACACTCGTTCTTAACAAAGGATAGCAATTGCAAGTAATCTGAACGTACAAAATCGATAAAGATATTTTAGTATTACTAACAAGTTCTAGCCATGTATCACTTTATGTTGAGTCAACAGTTCTGCATTGCGAACATCGACAAGAAAAGGTTCCAGTCGTCACTCATGATTCACTGATACACGTTAGCATGAACATGATAACTTTTTTCTCACGCATTGCAATCATTAGTAAAAGTCGGTGCCAGTCGACACTCGTTCTTAACAAAGGATCGCAATGGCAAGTAATATGAACGTGAAAAAACGATTAAGCTATTTTAGTATTACTAACAATTTCTAGCCATGTGTCACTCTATGTTGCGTCAACAGTTCTGCATTGCGAATATCAGTAAAAAAAGGTGCCAGTCGTCACTCATGATTCACTGGTACACGTTAGCCTGAACATGATAACTTTTTCCTCACGCATTGCAATTATTAGTAAAAGTCGGTGCCAGTCGTCACTCGTACTTGACAAAGGATCGCACTTGCAAGTAATCTGAACGTACAAAATCGATAAAGATATTTTAGTATTACTAACAATTTCTAGCCATGTATCACTTTATGTTGAGTCAACAGTTCTGCATTGCGAACATCAACAAGAAAAGGTGCAAGTCGTCACTTATGATTCACTGATACACGTTAGCATGAACATGATAACTTTTTCCTCACTCATTGCAATCATTAGTAAAAGTCGGTGACAGTCATCAATCGTACTTAACAAAGGATCGCATTTGCAAGTAATATGAACGTGAAGAACCGATTAAGCTATTTTAGTATTACTAACAATTTCTAGCCATGTATCACTTTCTGTTGAGTCAACACTTCTGCATTGTGAATAACAGCAAAAAAAGGTGCCAGTCGTCACTCATGATTCACTGATACACGTTAGCATAAACATGATAACTTTTTTCTCACGCATTGCAATCATTAGTAAAAGTCGGTGCCAGTCATCACTCATACTTAACAACGGATCGCAATTGCAAGTAACATGAACGTGAAAAAACGATTAAGCTATTTTAGTATTACTAACAATTTCTAGCCATGTGTCACTCTATGTTGCGTCAACAGTTCTGCATTGCGAACATCAGCAAGAAAAGGTGCCAGTCGTCACTCATGATTCACTGCTACACGTTAGCATGAACATGATAACTTTTTCCTCACGCATTGCAATTATTAGTAAAAGTCGGTGCCAGTCGTCACTCGTACTTAACAAAGGATCGCAACTGCAAGTAACATGAACGTGAAAAAACTATTAAGCTATTTTAGTATCACTAACAATTTTTAGCGATGTATCACTTTATGTTGAGTCAACAGTTCTGCATTGCGAACATCAGCAAGAAAAGGTGCCAGTCGTCACTCACGATTCACTGATACACATTAGCATGAACATGATAACTTTTTCCTCGCACATTGCAATCATCGGTAAAAGTCGGTGCCAGTCATCACTAGTACTTAACAAAGGATCGAAATTGCAAGTAACATGAACGTGAAAAAACGATTAAGCTATTTTAGTATTACTAACAATTTCTAGCCATGTGTCACTCTATGTTGCGTCAACAGTTCTGCATTGCGAACATCAGCAAGAAAAGGTGCCAGTCGTCACTCTTGATACACTGATACACGTTAGCATGAACATGATAATTTTTTTCTCACGCACTGCAATCATTAGTAAAAGTCGGTGCCAGTCATCACTCATACTTAACAAAGGATCGCAATTGCAAGTAACATGAACGTGAAAAAACGATTAAGCTATTTTAGTATTACTAACAATTTCTAGCCATGTGTCACTCTATGTTGCGTCAACAGTTCTGCATTGCGAACATCAGCAAGAAAAGGTGCCAGTCGTCACTCATGATTCACTGCTACACGTTAGCATGAACATGATAACTTTTTCCTCACGCATTGCAATTATTAGTAAAAGTCGGTGCCAGTCGTCACTCGTACTTAACAAAGGATCGCAACTGCAAGTAACATGAACGTGAAAAAACGATTAAGCTATTTTAGTATCACTAACAATTTTTAGCCATGTATCACTTTATGTTCAGTCAACAGTTCTGCATTGCGAACATCAGCAAGAAAAGGTGCCAGTCGTCACTCACGATTCACTGATACACATTAGCATGATCATGATAACTTTTTCCTCGCACATTGCAATCATCGGTAAAAGTCGGTGCCAGTCATCACTAGTACTTAACAAAGGATCGAAATTGCAAGTAACATGAACGTGAAAAAACGATTAATCTATTTTAGTATTACTAACAATTTCTAGCCATGTGTCACTCTATGTTGCGTCAACAGTTCTGCATTGCGAATATCAGCAAAAAAAGGTGCCAGTCGTCACTCATGATTCACTGGTACACGTTAGCATGAACATGATAAGTTTTTCCTCACGCATTGCAATTATTAGTAAAAGTCGGTGCCAGTCGTCACTCGTACTTAACAAAGGATCGCAACTGCAAGTAACATGAACGTGAAAAAACGATTAAGCTATTTTAGTATCACTAACAATTTTTAGCCATGTATCACTTTATGTTGAGTCAACAGTTCTGCATTGCGAACATCAGCAAGAAAAGGTGCCAGTCGTCACTCACGATTCACTGATACACATTAGCATGAACATGATAATTTTTTCCTCGCACATTGCAATCATCGGTAAAAGTCGATAACAGTCGACACACGTACTTAACAAAGGATCACAATTGCAAG
The DNA here is from genome assembly GCA_949152435.1 of Gastracanthus pulcherrimus. NCBI lineage: Eukaryota > Metazoa > Arthropoda > Insecta > Hymenoptera > Pteromalidae > Gastracanthus > Gastracanthus pulcherrimus. The sequence continues at coordinate 60,733,661 of OX424573.1, read as the reverse complement.
TAAGATGAACGTGAAAAAACGATTTAGCTATTTTAGTATTACTAACAATTTCTAGCGATGTATCACTTTATGTTGAGTCAACAGTTCTGCATTGCGAACATCAGCAAGAAAAGGTGCCAGTCGTCACTCACGATTCACTGATACACATTAGCATGAACATGATAATTTTTTCCTCGCACATTGCAATCATCGGTAAAAGTCGGTGCCAGTCATCACTAGTACTTAACAAAGGATCGAAATTGCAAGTAGCATGAACGTGAAAAAACGATTAAGCTATTTTAGTATTACTAACAATTTCTAGCCATGTGTCACTCTATGTTGCGTCAACAGTTCTGCATTGCGAACATCAGCAAGAAAAGGTGCCAGTCGTCACTCACGATTCACTGATAAACATTAGCATGAACATGATAACTTTTTCCTCGCACATTGCAATCATCGGTAAAAGTCGGTGCCAGTCATCACTAGTACTTAACAAAGGATCACAATTGCAAGTAAGATGAACGTGAAAAAACGATTAAGCTATTTTAGTATTACTAACAATTTCTAGCCATGTGTCACTCTATGTTCCGTCAACAGTTCTGCATTGCGAATATCAGCAAAAAAAGGTGCCAGTCGTCACTCATGATTCACTGGTACACGTTAGCATGAACATGATAAGTTTTTCCTCACGCATTGCAATTATTAGTAAAAGTCGGTGCCAGTCGTCACTCGTACTTAACAAAGGATCGCAACTGCAAGTAACATGAACGTGAAAAAACGATTAAGCTATTTTAGTATCACTAACAATTTTTAGCCATGTATCACTTTATGTTGAGTCAACAGTTCTGCATTGCGAACATCAGCAAGAAAAGGTGCCAGTCGTCACTCACGATTCACTGATACACATTAGCATGAACATGATAATTTTTTCCTCGCACATTGCAATCATCGGTAAAAGTCGATAACAGTCGACACACGTACTTAACAAAGGATCACAATTGCAAGTAAGATGAACGTGAAAAAACGATTAAGCTATTTTAGTATTACTAACAATTTCTAGCCATGTGTCACTCTATGTTGCGTCAACAGTTCTGCATTGCGAACATCAGCAAGAAAAGGTGCCAGTCGTCACTCTTGATACACTGATACACGTTAGCATGAACATGATAATTTTTTTCTCACGCATTGCAATCATTAGTAAAAGTCGGTGCCGTTCATCACTCACACTTAACAAAGGATCGCAAATGCAAGTAACATGAACGTGAAAAAACGATTAAGCTATTTTAGTATTACTAACAATTTCTAGCCATGTGTCACTCTATGTTGCGTCAACAGTTCTGCATTGCGAACATCAGCAAGAAAAGGTGCCAGTTGTCACTCATGATTCACTGGTACACGTTAGCATGAACATGATAACTTTCTCCTCACGCATTGCAATTATTAGTAAAAGTCGGTGCCAGTCGTCACTCGTACTTAACAAAGGATCGCAACTGCAAGTAACATGAACGTGAAAAAACGATTAAGCTATTTTAGTATCACTAACAATTTTTAGCCATGTATCACTTTATGTTGAGTCAACAGTTCTGCATTGCGAACATCAGCGAGAAAAGGTGCCAGTCGTCACTCACGATTCACTGATACACATTAGCATGAACATGATAATTTTTTCCTCGCACATTGCAATCATCGGTAAAAGTCGATAACAGTCGACACACGTACTTAACAAAGGATCACAATTGCAAGTAAGATGAACGTGAAAAAACGATTAAGCTATTTTAGTATTACTAACAATTTCTAGCCATGTATCACTTTATGTTGCGTCAACAGTTCTGCATTGCGAATATCAGCAAAAAAAGGTGCCAGTCGTCACTCATGATTCACTGGTACACGTTAGCATGAACATGATAACTTTTTCCTCACGCATTGCAATTATTAGTAAAAGTCGGTGCCAGTCGTCACTCGTACTTGACAAAGGATCGCACTTGCAAGTAATATGAACGTGAAAAAACGATTAAGCTATTTTAGTATTACTAACAATTTCTAGCCATGTGTCACTTTATGCTGCGTCAACAGTTCTGCATTGCGAATATCAGCAAAAAAAGGTGCCAGTCGTCACTTATGATTCACTGGTACACGTTAGCCTGAACATGATAACTTTTTCCTCACGCATTGCAATTATTAGTAAAAGTCGGTGCCAGTCGTCACTCGTACTTGACAAAGGATCGCACTTGCAAGTAATCTGAACGTACAAAATCGATAAAGCTATTTTAGTATTACTAACAATTTCTAGCCATGTATCACTTTATGTTGAGTCAACAGTTCTGCATTGCGAACATCAACAAGAAAAGGTGCAAGTCGTCACTTATGATTCACTGATACACGTTAGCATGAACATGATAACTTTTTCCTCACTCATTGCAATCATTAGTAAAAGTCGGTGAAAGTCATCAATCGTACTTAACAAAGGATCGCATTTGCAAGTAATATGAACGTGAAGAAACGATTAAGCTATTTTAGTATTACTAACAATTTTTAGCCATGTATCACTTTCTGTTGAGTCAACACTTCTGCATTGTGAATAACAGCAAAAAAAGGTGCCAGTCGTCACTAATGATTCACTGATACACGTTAGCATAAACATGATAACTTTTTTCTCACGCATTGCAATCATTAGTAAAAGTCGGTGCCAGTCGTCACTCGTACTTAACAAAGGATCGCACTTGCAAGTAATCTGAACGTACAAAATCGATAAAGCTATTTTAGTATTACTAACAAGTTCTAGCCATGTATCACTTTATGTTGAGTCAACAGTTCTGCATTGCGAACATCGACAAGAAAAGGTTCCAGTCGTCACTCATGATTCACTGATACACGTTAGCATGAACATGATAACTTTTTTCTCACGCATTGCAATCATCGGTAAAAGTCGGTGCCAGTCATCACTAGTACTTAACAAAGGATCGCAACTGCAAGTAACATGAACGTGAAAAAACGATTAAGCTATTTTAGTATCACTAACAATTTTTAGCCATGTATCACTTTATGTTGAGTCAACAGTTCTGCATTGCGAACATCAGCAAGAAAAGGTGCCAGTCGTCACTCACGATTCACTGATACACATTAGCATGAACATGATAATTTTTTCCTCGCACATTGCAATCATCGGTAAAAGTCGATAACAGTCGACACACGTACTTAACAAAGGATCACAATTGAAAGTAAGATGAACGTGAAAAAACGATTTAGCTATTTTAGTATTACTAACAATTTCTAGCGATGTATCACTTTATGTTGAGTCAACAGTTCTGCATTGCGAACATCAGCAAGAAAAGGTGCCAGTCGTCACTCACGATTCACTGATACACATTAGCATGAACATGATAATTTTTTCCTCGCACATTGCAATCATCGGTAAAAGTCGGTGCCAGTCATCACTAGTACTTAACAAAGGATCGAAATTGCAAGTAGCATGAACGTGAAAAAACGATTAAGCTATTTTAGTATTACTAACAATTTCTAGCCATGTGTCACTCTATGTTGCGTCAACAGTTCTGCATTGCGAACATCAGCAAGAAAAGGTGCCAGTCGTCACTCACGATTCACTGATAAACATTAGCATGAACATGATAACTTTTTCCTCGCACATTGCAATCATCGGTAAAAGTCGGTGCCAGTCATCACTAGTACTTAACAAAGGATCACAATTGCAAGTAAGATGAACGTGAAAAAACGATTAAGCTATTTTAGTATTACTAACAATTTCTAGCCATGTGTCACTCTATGTTCCGTCAACAGTTCTGCATTGCGAATATCAGCAAAAAAAGGTGCCAGTCGTCACTCATGATTCACTGGTACACGTTAGCATGAACATGATAAGTTTTTCCTCACGCATTGCAATTATTAGTAAAAGTCGGTGCCAGTCGTCACTCGTACTTAACAAAGGATCGCAACTGCAAGTAACATGAACGTGAAAAAACGATTAAGCTATTTTAGTATCACTAACAATTTTTAGCCATGTATCACTTTATGTTGAGTCAACAGTTCTGCATTGCGAACATCAGCAAGAAAAGGTGCCAGTCGTCACTCACGATTCACTGATACACATTAGCATGAACATGATAATTTTTTCCTCGCACATTGCAATCATCGGTAAAAGTCGATAACAGTCGACACACGTACTTAACAAAGGATCACAATTGCAAGTAAGATGAACGTGAAAAAACGATTAAGCTATTTTAGTATTACTAACAATTTCTAGCCATGTGTCACTCTATGTTGCGTCAACAGTTCTGCATTGCGAACATCAGCAAGAAAAGGTGCCAGTCGTCACTCTTGATACACTGATACACGTTAGCATGAACATGATAATTTTTTTCTCACGCATTGCAATCATTAGTAAAAGTCGGTGCCGTTCATCACTCACACTTAACAAAGGATCGCAATTGCAAGTAACATGAACGTGAAAAAACGATTAAGCTATTTTAGTATCACTAACAATTTTTAGCCATGTATCACTTTATGTTGAGTCAACAGTTCTGCATTGCGAACATCAGCGAGAAAAGGTGCCAGTCGTCACTCACGATTCACTGATACACATTAGCATGAACATGATAATTTTTTCCTCGCACATTGCAATCATCGGTAAAAGTCGATAACAGTCGACACACGTACTTAACAAAGGATCACAATTGCAAGTAAGATGAACGTGAAAAAACGATTAAGCTATTTTAGTATAACTAACAATTTCTAGCCATGTATCACTTTATGTTGCGTCAACAGTTCTGCATTGCGAATATCAGCAAAAAAAGGTGCCAGTCGTCACTCATGATTCACTGGTACACGTTAGCATGAACATGATAACTTTTTCCTCACGCATTGCAATTATTAGTAAAAGTCGGTGCCAGTCGTCACTCGTACTTGACAAAGGATCGCACTTGCAAGTAATATGAACGTGAAAAAACGATTAAGCTATTTTAGTATTACTAACAATTTCTAGCCATGTGTCACTTTATGCTGCGTCAACAGTTCTGCATTGCGAATATCAGCAAAAAAAGGTGCCAGTCGTCACTTATGATTCACTGGTACACGTTAGCCTGAACATGATAACTTTTTCCTCACGCATTGCAATTATTAGTAAAAGTCGGTGCCAGTCGTCACTCGTACTTGACAAAGGATCGCACTTGCAAGTAATCTGAACGTACAAAATCGATAAAGCTATTTTAGTATTACTAACAATTTCTAGCCATGTATCACTTTATGTTGAGTCAACAGTTCTGCATTGCGAACATCAACAAGAAAAGGTGCAAGTCGTCACTTATGATTCACTGATACACGTTAGCATGAACATGATAACTTTTTCCTCACTCATTGCAATCATTAGTAAAAGTCGGTGAAAGTCATCAATCGTACTTAACAAAGGATCGCATTTGCAAGTAATATGAACGTGAAGAAACGATTAAGCTATTTTAGTATTACTAACAATTTCTAGCCATGTATCACTTTCTGTTGAGTCAACACTTCTGCATTGTGAATAACAGCAAAAAAAGGTGCCAGTCGTCACTAATGATTCACTGATACACGTTAGCATAAACATGATAACTTTTTTCTCACGCATTGCAATCATTAGTAAAAGTCGGTGCCAGTCGTCACTCGTACTTAACAAAGGATCGCACTTGCAAGTAATCTGAACGTACAAAATCGATAAAGCTATTTTAGTATTACTAACAAGTTCTAGCCATGTATCACTTTATGTTGAGTCAACAGTTCTGCATTGCGAACATCGACAAGAAAAGGTTCCAGTCGTCACTCATGATTCACTGATACACGTTAGCATGAACATGATAACTTTTTTCTCACGCATTGCAATCATCGGTAAAAGTCGGTGCCAGTCATCACTAGTACTTAACAAAGGATCGCAACTGCAAGTAACATGAACGTGAAAAAACGATTAAGCTATTTTAGTATCACTAACAATTTTTAGCCATGTATCACTTTATGTTGAGTCAACAGTTCTGCATTGCGAACATCAGCAAGAAAAGGTGCCAGTCGTCACTCACGATTCACTGATACACATTAGCATGAACATGATAATTTTTTCCTCGCACATTGCAATCATCGGTAAAAGTCGATAACAGTCGACACACGTACTTAACAAAGGATCACAATTGCAAGTAAGATGAACGTGAAAAAACGATTTAGCTATTTTAGTATTACTAACAATTTCTAGCGATGTATCACTTTATGTTGAGTCAACAGTTCTGCATTGCGAACATCAGCAAGAAAAGGTGCCAGTCGTCACTCACGATTCACTGATACACATTAGCATGAACATGATAATTTTTTCCTCGCACATTGCAATCATCGGTAAAAGTCGGTGCCAGTCATCACTAGTACTTAACAAAGGATCGAAATTGCAAGTAGCATGAACGTGAAAAAACGATTAAGCTATTTTAGTATTACTAACAATTTCTAGCCATGTGTCACTCTATGTTGCGTCAACAGTTCTGCATTGCGAACATCAGCAAGAAAAGGTGCCAGTCGTCACTCACGATTCACTGATAAACATTAGCATGAACATGATAACTTTTTCCTCGCACATTGCAATCATCGGTAAAAGTCGGTGCCAGTCATCACTAGTACTTAACAAAGGATCACAATTGCAAGTAAGATGAACGTGAAAAAACGATTAAGCTATTTTAGTATTACTAACAATTTCTAGCCATGTGTCACTCTATGTTCCGTCAACAGTTCTGCATTGCGAATATCAGCAAAAAAAGGTGCCAGTCGTCACTCATGATTCACTGGTACACGTTAGCATGAACATGATAAGTTTTTCCTCACGCATTGCAATTATTAGTAAAAGTCGGTGCCAGTCGTCACTCGTACTTAACAAAGGATCGCAACTGCAAGTAACATGAACGTGAAAAAACGATTAAGCTATTTTAGTATCACTAACAATTTTTAGCCATGTATCACTTTATGTTGAGTCAACAGTTCTGCATTGCGAACATCAGCAAGAAAAGGTGCCAGTCGTCACTCACGATTCACTGATACACATTAGCATGAACATGATAATTTTTTCCTCGCACATTGCAATCATCGGTAAAAGTCGATAACAGTCGACACACGTACTTAACAAAGGATCACAATTGCAAGTAAGATGAACGTGAAAAAACGATTAAGCTATTTTAGTATTACTAACAATTTCTAGCCATGTGTCACTCTATGTTGCGTCAACAGTTCTGCATTGCGAACATCAGCAAGAAAAGGTGCCAGTCGTCACTCTTGATACACTGATACACGTTAGCATGAACATGATAATTTTTTTCTCACGCATTGCAATCATTAGTAAAAGTCGGTGCCGTTCATCACTCACACTTAACAAAGGATCGCAATTGCAAGTAACATGAACGTGAAAAAACGATTAAGCTATTTTAGTATTACTAACAATTTCTAGCCATGTGTCACTCTATGTTGCGTCAACAGTTCTGCATTGCGAACATCAGCAAGAAAAGGTGCCAGTTGTCACTCATGATTCACTGGTACACGTTAGCATGAACATGATAACTTTCTCCTCACGCATTGCAATTATTAGTAAAAGTCGGTGCCAGTCGTCACTCGTACTTAACAAAGGATCGCAACTGCAAGTAACATGAACGTGAAAAAACGATTAAGCTATTTTAGTATCACTAACAATTTTTAGCCATGTATCACTTTATGTTGAGTCAACAGTTCTGCATTGCGAACATCAGCGAGAAAAGGTGCCAGTCGTCACTCACGATTCACTGATACATATTAGCATGAACATGATAATTTTTTCCTCGCACATTGCAATCATCGGTAAAAGTCGATAACAGTCGACACACGTACTTAACAAAGGATCACAATTGCAAGTAAGATGAACGTGAAAAAACGATTAAGCTATTTTAGTATTACTAACAATTTCTAGCCATGTATCACTTTATGTTGCGTCAACAGTTCTGCATTGCGAATATCAGCAAAAAAAGGTGCCAGTCGTCACTCATGATTCACTGGTACACGTTAGCATGAACATGATAACTTTTTCCTCACGCATTGCAATTATTAGTAAAAGTCGGTGCCAGTCGTCACTCGTACTTGACAAAGGATCGCACTTGCAAGTAATATGAACGTGAAAAAACGATTAAGCTATTTTAGTATTACTAACAATTTCTAGCCATGTGTCACTTTATGCTGCGTCAACAGTTCTGCATTGCGAATATCAGCAAAAAAAGGTGCCAGTCGTCACTTATGATTCACTGGTACACGTTAGCCTGAACATGATAACTTTTTCCTCACGCATTGCAATTATTAGTAAAAGTCGGTGCCAGTCGTCACTCGTACTTGACAAAGGATCGCACTTGCAAGTAATCTGAACGTACAAAATCGATAAAGCTATTTTAGTATTACTAACAATTTCTAGCCATGTATCACTTTATGTTGAGTCAACAGTTCTGCATTGCGAACATCAACAAGAAAAGGTGCAAGTCGTCACTTATGATTCACTGATACACGTTAGCATGAACATGATAACTTTTTCCTCACTCATTGCAATCATTAGTAAAAGTCGGTGAAAGTCATCAATCGTACTTAACAAAGGATCGCATTTGCAAGTAACATGAACGTGAAGAAACGATTAAGCTATTTTAGTATTACTAACAATTTCTAGCCATGTATCACTTTCTGTTGAGTCAACACTTCTGCATTGTGAATAACAGCAAAAAAAGGTGCCAGTCGTCACTAATGATTCACTGATACACGTTAGCATAAACATGATAACTTTTTTCTCACGCATTGCAATCATTAGTAAAAGTCGGTGCCAGTCGTCACTCGTACTTAACAAAGGATCGCACTTGCAAGTAATCTGAACGTACAAAATCGATAAAGCTATTTTAGTATTACTAACAAGTTCTAGCCATGTATCACTTTATGTTGAGTCAACAGTTCTGCATTGCGAACATCGACAAGAAAAGGTTCCAGTCGTCACTCATGATTCACTGATACACGTTAGCATGAACATGATAACTTTTTTCTCACGCATTGCAATCATCGGTAAAAGTCGGTGCCAGTCATCACTAGTACTTAACAAAGGATCGCAACTGCAAGTAACATGAACGTGAAAAAACGATTAAGCTATTTTAGTATCACTAACAATTTTTAGCCATGTATCACTTTATGTTGAGTCAACAGTTCTGCATTGCGAACATCAGCAAGAAAAGGTGCCAGTCGTCACTCACGATTCACTGATACACATTAGCATGAACATGATAATTTTTTCCTCGCACATTGCAATCATCGGTAAAAGTCGATAACAGTCGACACACGTACTTAACAAAGGATCACAATTGCAAGTAAGATGAACGTGAAAAAACGATTAAGCTATTTTAGTATTACTAACAATTTCTAGCCATGTATCACTTTATGTTGCGTCAACAGTTCTGCATTGCGAATATCAGCAAAAAAAGGTGCCAGTCGTCACTCATGATTCACTGGTACACGTTAGCATGAACATGATAACTTTTTCCTCACGCATTGCAATTATTAGTAAAAGTCGGTGCCAGTCGTCACTCGTACTTGACAAAGGATCGCACTTGCATGTAATATGAACGTGAAAAAACGATTAAGCTATTTTAGTATTACTAACAATTTCTAGCCATGTGTCACTTTATGCTGCGTCAACAGTTCTGCATTGCGAATATCAGCAAAAAAAGGTGCCAGTCGTCACTTATGATTCACTGGTACACGTTAGCCTGAACATGATAACTTTTTCCTCACGCATTGCAATTATTAGTAAAAGTCGGTGCCAGTCGTCACTCGTACTTGACAAAGGATCGCACTTGCAAGTAATCTGAACGTACAAAATCGATAAAGCTATTTTAGTATTACTAACAATTTCTAGCCATGTATCACTTTATGTTGAGTCAACAGTTCTGCATTGCGAACATCAACAAGAAAAGGTGCAAGTCGTCACTTATGATTCACTGATACACGTTAGCATGAACATGATAACTTTTTCCTCACTCATTGCAATCATTAGTAAAAGTCGGTGAAAGTCATCAATCGTACTTAACAAAGGATCGCATTTGCAAGTAATATGAACGCGAAGAAACGATTAAGCTATTTTAGTATTACTAACAATTTCTAGCCATGTATCACTTTCTGTTGAGTCAACACTTCTGCATTGTGAATAACAGCAAAAAAAGGTCCCAGTCGTCACTAATGATTCACTGATACACGTTAGCATAAACATGATAACTTTTTTCTCACGCATTGCAATCATTAGTAAAAGTCGGTGCCAGTCGTCACTCGTACTTAACAAAGGATCGCACTTGCAAGTAATCTGAACGTACAAAATCGATAAAGCTATTTTAGTATTACTAACAAGTTCTAGCCATGTATCACTTTATGTTGAGTCAACAGTTCTGCATTGCGAACATCGACAAGAAAAGGTTCCAGTCGTCACTCATGATTCACTGATACACGTTAGCATGAACATGATAACTTTTTTCTCACGCATTGCAATCATCGGTAAAAGTCGGTGCCAGTCATCACTAGTACTTAACAAAGGATCGCAACTGCAAGTAAGATGAACGTGAAAAAACGATTAAGCTATTTTAGTATTACTAACAATTTCTAGCCATGTGTCACTTTATGCTGCGTCAACAGTTCTGCATTGCGAATATCAGCAAAAAAAGGTGCCAGTCGTCACTCATGATTCACTGGTACACGTTAGCCTGAACATGATAAATTTTTCCTCACGCATTGCAATTATTAGTAAAAGTCGGTGACAGTCATCAATCGTACTTAACAAAGGATCGCATTTGCAAGTAATATGAACGTGAAGAAACGATTAAGCTATTTTAGTATTACTAACAATTTCTAGCCATGTATCACTTTATGTTGCGTCAACAGTTCTGCATTGCGAATATCAGCAAAAAAAGGTGCCAGTCGTCACTCATGATTCACTGGTACACGTTAGCATGAACATGATAAGTTTTTCCTCACGCATTGCAATTATTAGTAAAATGTCGGTGCCAGTCGTCACTCGTACTTAACAAAGGATCGCAACTGCAAGTAACATGAACGTGAAAAAACGATTAAGCTATTTTAGTATCACTAACAATTTTTAGCCATGTATCACTTTATGTTCAGTCAACAGTTCTGCATTGCGAACATCAGCAAGAAAAGGTGCCAGTCGTCACTCACGATTCACTGATACACATTAGCATGAACATGATAACTTTTTCCTCGCACATTGCAATCATCGGTAAAAGTCGGTGCCAGTCATCACTAGTACTTAACAAAGGATCGAAATTGCAAGTAACATGAACGTGAAAAAACGATTAAGCTATTTTAGTATTACTAACAATTTCTAGCCATGTGTCACTCTATGTTGCGTCAACAGTTCTGCATTGCGAATATCAGCAAAAAAAGGTGCCAGTCGTCACTCATGATTCACTGGTACACGTTAGCATGAACATGATAAGTTTTTCCTCACGCATTGCAATTATTAGTAAAAGTCGGTGCCAGTCGTCACTCGTACTTAACCAAGGATCGCAACTGCAAGTAACATGAACGTGAAAAAACGATTAAGCTATTTTAGTATCACTAACAATTTTTAGCCATGTATCGCTTTATGTTGAGTCAACAGTTCTGCATTGCGAACATCAGCAAGAAAAGGTGCCAGTCGTCACTCACGATTCACTGATACACATTAGCATGAACATGATAATTTTTTCCTCGCACATTGCAATCATCGGTAAAAGTCGATAACAGTCGACACACGTACTTAACAAAGGATCACAATTGCAAGTAAGATGAACGTGAAAAAAAGATTAAGCTATTTTAGTATTACTAACAATTTCTAGCCATGTATCACTTTATGTTGCGTCAACAGTTCTGCATTGCGAATATGAGCAAAAAAAGGTGTCAGTCGTCACTCATGATTCACTGGTACACGTTAGCATGAACATGATAAGTTTTTCCTCACGCATTGCAATTATTAGTAAAAGTCGGTGCCAGTCGTCACTCGTACTTAACAAAGGATCGCAACTGCAAGTAACATGAACGTGAAAAAACGATTAAGCTATTTTAGTATCACTAACAATTTTTAGCCATGTATCACTTTATGTTGAGTCAACAGTTCTGCATTGCGAACATCAGCAAGAAAAGGTGCGAGTCGTCACTCACGATTCACTGATACACATTAGCATGAACATGATAACTTTTTCCTCGCACATTGCAATCATCGGTAAAAGTCGGTGCCAGTCATCACTAGTACTTAACAAAGGATCACAATTGCAAGTAAGATGAACGTGAAAAAACGATTAAGCTATTTTAGTATTACTAACAATTTCTAGCCATGTGTCACTCTATGTTGCGTCAACAGTTCTGCATTGCGAATATCAGCAAAAAAAGGTGCCAGTCGTCACTCATGATTCACTGGTACACGTTAGCATGAACATGATAAGTTTTTCCTCACGCATTGCAATTATTAGTAAAAGTCGGTGCCAGTCGTCACTCGTACTTAACAAAGGATCGCAACTGCAAGTAACATGAACGTGAAAAAACGATTAAGCTATTTTAGTATCACTAACAATTTTTAGCCATGTATCACTTTATGTTGAGTCAACAGTTCTGCATTGCGAACATCAGCAAGAAAAGGTGCCAGTCGTCACTCACGATTCACTGATACACATTAGCATGAACATGATAATTTTTTCCTCGCACATTGCAATCATCGGTAAAAGTCGATAACAGTCGACACACGTACTTAACAAAGGATCACAATTGCAAGTAAGATGAACGTGAAAAAACGATTAAGCTTTTTTAGTATTACTAACAATTTCTAGCCATGTATCACTTTATGTTGAGTCAACAGTTCTGCATTGCGAACATCAGCAAGAAAAGGTGCCAGTCGTCACTCACGATTCACTGATACACATTAGCATGAACATGATAATTTTTTCCTCGCACATTGCAATCATCGGTAAAAGTCGATAACAGTCGACACACGTACTTAACAAAGGATCACAATTGCAAGTAAGATGAACGTGAAAAAACGATTAAGCTATTTTAGTATTACTAACAATTTCTAGCCATGTGTCACTCTATGTTGCTTCAACAGTTCTGCATTGCGAACATCAGCAAGAAAAGGTGCCAGTCGTCACTCATGATTCACTGGTACAAGTTAGCATGAACATGATAACTTTTTCCTCACGCATTGCAATTATTAGTACAAGTCGGTGCCAGTCGTCACTCGTACTTAACAAAGGATCGCAACTGCAAGTAACATGAACGTGAAAAAACGATTAAGCTATTTTAGTATCACTAACAATTTTTAGCGATGTATCACTTTATGTTGAGTCAACAGTTCTGCATTGCGAACATCAGCAAGAAAAGGTGCCAGTCGTCACTCACGATTCACTGATACACATTAGCATGAACATGATAACTTTTTCCTCGCACATTGCAATCATCGGTAAAAGTCGGTGCCAGTCATCACTAGTACTTAACAAAGGATCGAAATTGCAAGTAACATGAACGTGAAAAAACGATTAAGCTATTTTAGTATTACTAACAATTTCTAGCCATGTGTCACTCTATGTTGCGTCAACAGTTCTGCATTGCGAACATCAGCAAGAAAAGGTGCCAGTCGTCACTCTTGATACACTGATACACGTTAGCATGAACATGATAATTTTTTTCTCACGCATTGCAATCATTAGTAAAAGTCGGTGCCAGTCATCACTCATACTTAACAAAGGATCGCAATTGTAAGTAACATGAACGTGAAAAAACGATTAAGCTATTTTAGTATTACTAACAATTTCTAGCCATGTGTCACTCTATGTTGCGTCAACAGTTCTGCATTGCGAACATCAGCAAGAAAAGGTGCCAGTCGTCACTCATGATTCACTGCTACACGTTAGCATGAACATGATAACTTTTTCCTCACGCATTGCAATTATTAGTAAAAGTCGGTGCCAGTCGTCACTCGTACTTAACAAAGGATCGCAACTGCAAGTAACATGAACGTGAAAAAACGATTAAGCTATTTTAGTATCACTAACAATTTTTAGCCATGTATCACTTTATGTTCAGTCAACAGTTCTGCATTGCGAACATCAGCAAGAAAAGGTGCCAGTCGTCACTCACGATTCACTGATACACATTAGCATGAACATGATAACTTTTTCCTCGCACATTGCAATCATCGGTAAAAGTCGGTGCCAGTCATCACTAGTACTTAACAAAGGATCGAAATTGCAAGTAACATGAACGTGAAAAAACGATTAATCTATTTTAGTATTACTAACAATTTCTAGCCATGTGTCACTCTATGTTGCGTCAACAGTTCTGCATTGCGAATATCAGCAAAAAAAGGTGCCAGTCGTCACTCATGATTCACTGGTACACGTTAGCATGAACATGATAAGTTTTTCCTCACGCATTGCAATTATTAGTAAAAGTCGGTGCCAGTCGTCACTCGTACTTAACAAAGGATCGCAACTGCAAGTAACATGAACGTGAAAAAACGATTAAGCTATTTTAGTATCACTAACAATTTTTAGCCATGTATCACTTTATGTTGAGTCAACAGTTCTGCATTGCGAACATCAGCAAGAAAAGGTGCCAGTCGTCACTCACGATTCACTGATACACATTAGCATGAACATGATAATTTTTTCCTCGCACATTGCAATCATCGGTAAAAGTCGATAACAGTCGACACACGTACTTAACAAAGGATCACAATTGCAAGTAAGATGAACGTGAAAAAACGATTAAGCTATTTTAGTATTACTAACAATTTCTAGCCATGTATCACTTTATGTTGCGTCAACAGTTCTGCATTGCGAATATGAGCAAAAAAAGGTGCCAGTCGTCACTCATGATTCACTGGTACACGTTAGCATGAACATGATAAGTTTTTCCTCACGCATTGCAATTATTAGTAAAAGTCGGTGCCAGTCGTCACTCGTACTTAACAAAGGATCGCAACTGCAAGTAACATGAACGTGAAAATGATTAAGCTCTTTTAGTATCACTAACAATTTTTAGCCATGTATCACTTTATGTTGAGTCAACAGTTCTGCATTGCGAACATCAGCAAGAAAAGGTGCCAGTCGTCACTCTTGATACACTGATACACGTTAGCATGAACATGATAACTTTTTTCTCACGCACTGCAATCATTAGTAAAAGTCGGTGCCAGTCGACACTCGTTCTTAACAAAGGATCGCAATGGCAAGTAATATGAACGTGAAAAAACGATTAAGCTATTTTAGTATTACTAACAATTTCTAGCCATGTGTCACTCTATGTTGCGTCCACAGTTCTGCATTGCGAACATCAGCAAGAAAAGGTGCCAGTCGTCACTCACGATTCACTGATACACATTAGCATGAACATGATAATTTTTTCCTCGTACATTGCAATCATTAGTACAAGTCGGTGCCAGTCGTCACTCGTACTTAACAAAGGATCGCCATTGCAAGTAACATGAACGTGAAAAAACGATTAAGCTATTTTAGTATCACTAACAATTTTTAGCCATGTATCACTTTATGTTGAGTCAACAGTTCTGCATTGCGAACATCAGCAAGAAAAGGTGCCAGTCGTCACTCACGATTCACTGATACACATTAGCATGAACATGATAACTTTTTCCTCGCACATTGCAATCATTAGTAAAAGTCGGTGCCAGTCATCACTAGTACTTAACAAAGGATCAAAATTGCAAGTAACATGAACGTGAAAAAACGATTAAGCTATTTTAGTATTACTAACAATTTCTAGCCATGTGTCACTTTATGTTGCGTCAACAGTTCTGCATTGCGAATATCAGCAAAAAAAGGTGCCAGTCGTCACTCATGATTCACTGGTACACGTTAGCATGAACATGATAAGTTTTTCCTCACGCATTGCAATTATTAGTAAAAGTCGGTGCCAGTCGTCACTCGTACTTAACAAAGGATCGCAACTGCAAGTAACATGAACGTGAAAAAACGATTAAGCTATTTTAGTATCACTAACAATTTTTAGCCATGTATCACTTTATGTTGAGTCAACAGTTCTGCATTGCGAACATCAGCAAGAAAAGGTGCCAGTCGTCACTCACGATTCACTGATACACATTAGCATGAACATGATAACTTTTTCCTCGCACATTGCAATCATCGGTAAAAGTCGGTGCCAGTCATCACTAGTACTTAACAAAGGATCGAAATTGCAAGTAACATGAACGTGAAAAAACGATTAAGCTATTTTAGTATTACTAACAATTTCTAGCCATGTGTCACTCTATGTTGCGTCAACAGTTCTGCATTGCGAACATCAGCAAGAAAAGGTGCCAGTCGTCACTCTTGATACACTGATACACGTTAGCATGAACATGATAACTTTTTTCTCACGCATTGCAATCATTAGTAAAAGTCGGTGCCAGTTGACACTCGTTCTTAACAAAGGATCGCAATGGCAAGTAATATGAACGTGAAAAAACGATTAAGCTATTTTAGTATTACTAACAATTTCTAGCCATGTGTCACTCTATGTTGCGTCAACAGTTCTGCATTGCGAACATCAGCAAGAAAAGGTGCCAGTCGTCACTCACGATTCACTGATACACATTAGCATGAACATGATAATTTTTTCCTCGTACATTGCAATCATTAGTAAAAGTCGGTGCCAGTCGTCACTCGTACTTAACAAAGGATCGCCACTGCAAGTAACATGAACGTGAAAAAACGATTAAGCTATTTTAGTATCACTAACAATTTTTAGCCATGTATCAGTTTATGTTGAGTCAACAGTTCTGCATTGCGAACATCAGCAAGAAAAGGTGCCAGTCGTCACTCACGATTCACTGATACACATTAGCATGAACATGATAATTTTTTCCTCGCACATTGCAATCATAGGTAAAAGTCGATAACAGTCGACACACGTACTTAACAAAGGATCACAATTGCAAGTAAGATGAACGTGAAAAAACGATTAAGCTATTTTAGTATTACTAACAATTTCTAGCGATGTATCACTTTATGTTGAGCCAACAGTTCTGCATTGCGAATATCAGCAAAATAAGGTGCCAGTCGTCACTCATGATTCACTGATACACGTTAAAATGAACATTATAACTTTTTCCTGACGCATTACAATCATTAGTAAAAGTCGGTGCCAGTCATCACTCGTACTTAACAAAGGATCGCAATTGCAAGTTATATGAACGTGAAAAAACGATTAAGCTATTTTAGTATTACTAACAATTTCTAGCCATGTATCACTTAATGTTGAGTCAACAGTTCTGCATTGCGAACATCAGCAAAAAAAGGTACCAGTCTTCACTCATGATTCACTGATAAACGTTAGCATGAACATGATAACTTTTTCCTCGCACATTGCAATCATTAGTAAAAGTCGATGCCAGTCGTCACTCGTATTTAGCAAAGGATCGCAATTGTAAGTAACATGAACGTGAAAAAGCGATTAAGCTATTTTAGTATTACTATAAATTTCTAGCCATGTATCACTTTATTTTGAGTCAACAGTTCTGCATTGCGAATATCAGCAAAAAAAGGTGCCAGTTGTCGCTCATAATTCACTGATACACGTTAGCATGAACATGATAACTTTTTCCTCACGTATTGCAATCATTAGTAAAAGTCGGTGTCAGTCGTCACTTGTACTTAACAAAGGATTGCAATTGCAAATAACATGGATGTGAAAAAAAATTAATTAATTAATCAATTTCAGCCTTGAAATAGTACAGTTAATCTACGTCAAAAATGAAGGCAAAATTTCAACTAATAACTAATGTTAATTCGCTTGAAGAGACCTACGAATTCTTATTTCATTGTTTTAATATTACAACACGATCAATCGAGTAATTTCGTTTGAAACTTTAAAATATTGTAAAAATTATTTTGCATAAGAAATGCCAAATTGGGGAGCGTGTACTAAATGAAAAGTTACAATATAATAATGTAGTATATTGTGACATATTCTACTTACTTCCACGGTTGCCGCCACGGCGCGTCTTTCTTTTCTTTACTGATACAACTGGGTCCTCGATGTCGGGTTCATCGGGCTCCTCGACGACAAGTTCAGCGAGGATATCGACAACAGGTACTACGGGTTCTTCGGAGACCGGTTCAGCGGGCACCTCGACTACAGGTTCTGGCAGATTATTGGGGATAGGTTCGGCGTCATCCTCGACGACAGGTATGGCATCGTCCTCGACGATAGGTACGGCGGTGTTCTCGACGACTGGTTCACCGGGTTGCTGGACAGGTACAATCGGTACATTTTGGTTTCGTTGAGGCCTGCCTCGTCTGCGCACAGGTGGGCGCTCTTCGACAGCTGCGGCTGGATCTTCGGCAGCAACGGCATTGGCATTGAGACGAGGTCTGCTCCTTCTCCTCCTTTCAACAGGCAGTTCTGGCTGATCTGCTGCAGCAATGTTCCGTCGCGGTCTACCTCGTCTAACTGCGACTATTGGCAATGTGCTATGGGCTCAGACAATTGCTCTGCATCTCTAACTATAATATATATAATTTATCATTTATATTTATAAAGTTATTAGTATAGTTATAGCATATATCATTCATGAACTTACTGTAATAGTTTCTTCTTCTTCGTCATTTCATAAATTCGTTATCGAATGCACCGCCTAACATTGAAAAAAATCAGTATAACATTAAAGATTTTATAACAATGATCTGGATGCTTATTATTTGTTGTATGTACCAGCTACAGCGAGTCGGGGGACAATTGTATTTCTTTTTTTTTTTTAGTAAATGATATACCTGTTCAAAATTATATGTCAAATCAAATTAGGAATTTTTTTATTTTCCGTGAATGCAATGTAAGAAATTTAAGTGTACAAGTAATAAATAAATGTATTGCTAGAAATAAAATCAAACTGCTCAGCCTGCCGCAGAAAAAAAATAATCATAAGAATTATTTTTACAAGAGCAATTCATTATTAATTACTGAGCAATAAATCACTTTGCTCAGTACAATAAGGCATGATAAATCAAATTTCGAACATTAGGTTAAAAATAGTACATTATACAACTAAGGGCGAAAATGGAATTTTCCAAGCAAGGACGAACACGAGATATCATCATCCGAGTCTGAAAAAGCCCATTCGCCCCTTGTTATACATTGTATTTTTTTATAAATAATGCATAAAGAAGACCATTTTAGGCGCATATAGCGTTTTCCGAGCGTCAGCAATAAAGTGGAGCGAAAATAGGTATTTTCCCCTATTTTATTTCTGGTGCTCGGAAAACTCTATTTTCGCTCTACTTTATACGAACCGAAAATGGTCTTTTTTATACACGTGTTATAAAAAATATTTTTTGTCACATGCGCACGATTTACGCGTTTTTCTTACCTATAAAACGAGCCTAAATTGACCGTTTTCTGACCGATAAAAAAGCGGAAGCAAAGTCTTTTGTAACACATGCTCGATTTCCGACGTTATTTTAGACCTAAAAAGCGAGGCTAAAGTGCTTGTTTTTTGACCAGTGAGCAGAAATGTAGCTCTTTTTGCCCGCTATTGATTTATTTACTTATTTGTACATTTCGAGACATTTCCGTAAAAATTCATACATGTGTCACAAAAAATATGGTGTGCACCAAGGACTAGTGGGCTTTTTGACCTCGTGTGTTTGGATTAATTGTCTCTGGCTGGCGATACGCACTCGAATTCGGCTCGTACTAAAACTCACTTTTTGCCTTTGGTACAGAATATACGATTTTAAGAGTTTACTATTCAGTAGTACCAGCTCCAGCGTTCTCGTCCAGATTGTCCCTCAAATAAGTGATATCGTTTATATGAAAAAGTTTATCTTCATTGATATCGTCATTGATATCGTCATCAACATCGCCATCAACATCGTCTTCGTCTTCTTGTGCAGGCCGTCGGATGTGTTCGTTATATTCGAAAACTAAAATATATAAGTAATAATTAATTATATTACACTATTTTTTCCGTAGGAATTTACTTTAAGGTAGTTATCTCCCAACTATGTGAGTGAAAAAGCTGAAAAATAAAAATCTCAATATACATGAATTACTTTATATGTATAAAAATTTAAAAAGAAAAAAACTACTTCGAAAAGACGCACTAAAAAGTATGAAATAATCGATAAAAAGTATGAATAATCGATAACAACCTTTTTGAAGCGGCGCCGAATTTCACCGAGTTACGGTGATCTGACTTTAGAGGTATTATAAGTATACGTGTTTAGACAGATTTTTTTTAACGTGCCATATTTGTGCTTTCATATGGTGCTAATCATCAGTTTGAAATTCAGTGCCGACTTCGAAAAGGTTTTTATCGATTATTCATACTTTTTATCGATAGTTTCATATTTTTTAGAGCGTTTTTCGAAGTAAGTTTTTTTTATACTTTTTAGTTGTACCGGCAAAATTTCATTTTATTTATCAAAATCCTATAATTTATCCAAATCGGTTCAGTAGTCTCGAAATAACCGGAGGACGAACATAACAAATCGCCAGTACTAAGGTAGTACTGGTTCCATACTGGCCCAGTAATATACTGGGACCACCATGGGATCATTCTCTTTCATTCAAAAAATAGTTTATCTAAATCGATTCAGTAGTTTCCGAATAATCGGCGGAAAACATAACAAATCGCCAGTACTTAGGTGGTACTGGCTCCATACTGGCTCAGTTATATAATGGGATGGGGACCACCATGGGATCATTCTCTTTCATTCAAAAAGAATTTATCCAAATCGGTTTTGTACTTTCCGAATAATTGACGGACAGAGTCAGCAGAGGCCGAAAAGTACAGAAAATATATTAATAAAAAATTAAATTACTGGCCAAATACTGGACCAATCCTTACAAAATTGGAATGGGACCACCGGAGGATAATTACCTTTCATATAATAAAAACTTTCATCCGAATCGGTCGAGTAGTTTCGGAATAATCGCTAAACAAACAAAAAGAAAAGCCATGTCGAATTGAGAACCTCCTTTTTCGAAGTCGGTTAAAAATAAGAACAGTGCACAAAGAAAGTATTTTCATGTTATTGCAAATAAAATGAAAAATATATAAATTTCAAAGGAAGCATCAACTTTTGACTCATGTAATTATGATCAAAAGTGAGATTTACAATCATTGGATTAATAGTATTTCATTACAGTCTGAGTTTCATCTAATTTTTTTACAGATTTTCAGACATTTCTCGAGACTTGCACAATCATTAGAGCCGAAATAAACTCATATCCATGAGGATTTTTCGTTGAAATCGACATATTCTATTGAAATAAGACTCGAAACGCGTAAACTTTTGATGAGTTGCTCAAAATCTATACGGTACAGCAATTTGAAATTTTCCAGGGATATTCTTTGAGATACAAAATTAATTTTGCTCAAATCTTCAGAAGTTTCTCCAGACTTTTGATTTTACCTTAAAATTTTAACGTATGAAATATTTAAATATTACAAAAAAGCGTTTCATTATGAGGAAAAGTAGCTATATTTCGTAAACAGAAAAACATTTCCATTTACTTGCGTAAATACCAGTATTCCATTATTCAAGCCCACCATTTTTACTTTAAATTTTATTATTTAAATCATCTATTTGTGTTTTTACGAACCTCTTGCCAAATGGTAGCGTGCAAGGCCAGTAATGTGAGTGATAAATTCCTCCACAGTGTAGCTAGGATGTATATACATAATTATTTAAATAAGTGATTTCTTTGAAAACTAATATGTTATGAAATATCATTGATAAATAGTCTTTCAAAGAGTCTTTCACATAAAAATCACTCAATTTCAAAATAACATTCCCAGACGTCATAATTAATTTTTCCTTTCCAAACACATTCTGCGGCGTGCTAGATTTTAGATTCTCTTTTAACTAAATTTAATTTAGTTATTTATTAGTATTAGTATTTCCTACTGTAAGAAGCCGGCCGAAAATTATGATCTTTCGAAATTAAGTTTAAAATATTTAGATGAGTAGAGAGTTGACTAATAACACAAAAAAATCTGAAATAATATGTATAAAAGTATTTTCATCCATATTTCAAACCCTTCTTTCCAAAAAACACGGGTTTAAATAAGTAAACCTGTTTTTCTCGGGATTATTTGGAAAAGCTCCTAATTTTACTATGGATTATCACTTAAAAACACATTACTATGATTTATAATAAGTAAACCCACGAATTAGGCCGAGTTTGTTAGAATATAAAATGGATTCTTTGTCACACAAGCACGATTTTCACGTTTTTTTAACCCATTAAGCGGGACTAAAGTAACTTTTTTCAGACCGACAAGCGAAAAAAATTTAAAAAAGTTTTTTTAGTTATATTTTGATAAAATATACAAATTTACCGAAAAAAAAACAGGTAATATATGATGAGTGACTTAGTTGTACCTTAAAATGTATTATCAATTAATTTAAAATTGAAAAGTGTATCTGCCCCCTTAAAACACTATGTCCCCGGGAATAGAGATCAATAAATAAACTGTGTGTCCGCGTGCGTGTGCGTGTGTCTATGTGTCAGTATATATGTGCATACGTTCATGCGTACGCGTGAGCACGCGGGCGTGTGTGTGTGTGTGTGCGCGCGCATCTATATAAATCTCAGGATCTACTAAACCGATTTTAATCTATCATGGGTTCTTTTTGGTTTTTTTACTCACTCAGAGAAATGTTTTTTTGTTTCGGTTATTTTTTTTTTATTTTATGGCGATTTTTCGATTTTCAAATAAGTTTTTAACGTCTTTTTTTTAATAATAGAATCAATTTAATCAATTCGTAACAAATGCTTTTTAAAGAGCATACAAATACATATATTTTGTTGTTGGAATTTTTGGATTACTTATTATCATTCTTTTAATATCCACGAAAACCAGCTTGTAAAAAAATATCATATCTCGCGAACTATAAGCATCGAAACCTACCAATATAATCGTGACAGCTAATCATTGATTACAAAAATTATCTAGCTCATAGAAAGAAGAGAAAAAATAAAAAATATTCTAGAAGTTCGAAGCTGATGGAGTGAAGTTAGGGGGACCTACATATGGCTGTTTTGGTGAGTGACATTTGCGATGAAAATTTGTGATTTAAATTTGTGATATGTGCAGTTGCATTATAAATTTACCATATAGTATTTAATAAAGAGTTGGTATTTTTTATAAAATAGTGTTTATCTTTGAATCAAATTTTTGAATAACGTAAAAGTCTCCTGCTACAGAAAACATTTTCCTTATTTTGGTATAATTCCATCTTAATTTTTTTTTGCTTATTAATAGTTAGATGCGTAGGAGGACCGATACAGAATTATATTAAGCATTCCATACGATTTGAATAAATATAGGCTCTTAAAACCCAATGCCTTGGAGTGAGACATTCACAAAGAAACTAATGCATAAAACCATAAAACCACTTAGATCTAAACGCCCTTCAAGTGAGACATTACTATTTAAATAAATAAAAGCGCTTAAATAGAAATGCCCTATACACAGTTATGGTTCAAAAGCCTTTATTTATTGAAAAAAAAATATATTATAAAATATTGATGTTTAGAAGCGTTTCTTCATTTAATTATCACTTTATTTATGAACCTTTGATTTGTGGAACATTTAGGTTCAAAGTCTTTGCCGATTTGATTATCATTTTTTATTGAAATCGTGCATTGAGTCATGAATGATAAGCATTGTAACATTTTAGTCTTTTACCAACAATACGGAGAATGAAATAATTTTCGTTTCCTAAGCTATACATTCGGCTCTAAGGGTGGGTTCCGTTCTTACGATATTTTGAAAAAATTCATAGTAATGTATTTTCAAGCTAAAACAGGAGAATCTTTTGTAAAACTTTAGGCACTGAAAATTCTAACTGGGATACATTTTTTAATTATTTCAACCCCTATTTTTTAGAAGCAAGTGTTGAAAAAGGTGATAAAAATGCTTTTATACATGTAATTTTATGTTTTTATTTAAGGTCAGGTTACTCCAAAAAACGTGGTTTTTTTCAATAAATTTTATTCATAGTACAAAACATGTTGAGTAATCAATTTTTTTTACATATGAAAGCACATATATTAAATTACTTGAAAATTTTTTTTTTTTTTCAAAATGGCGGTTTTGAAAATGGCTGCTGAAACTCGTCTGATTAGTAGATGGATGACATCATTTCTTGGAAACGAATTATCTGAAAGCAAAAAACAAAACGGTTTCATGTTCTGTATCGAATTGGCTATGGCCTCAAGCAGAATTAAACATTTTCAATGAAAAAAAACAAAATAGCGGACTTTTGAAAAAATAATAATTTTTTTTCAAGTAATTTAATATATGTGCTTTCATATGTAAAAAAAATTGATTACTCAACATGTTTTGTACTATGAATCAAATTTATTGAAAAAAATGACGTTTTTTGGAGTAACCTGGCCTTAACACGTTTATGTATTAAAATTATGAAAATTAAATTTTTACCATTTTTATACATTATTTTAAAAAATGGCACCATTCTTTTACATATACAAATAAAAATACGATTTGGTAAAAATGTATATATATTAAAAATAGTTAAATAAGTTCTAAATAATAACATATGATTCATCTTGTATCCTACCATCATGAATACAGTAAAATATTTGTATCCAAAAAGTTATTGAAAAGGACAATTAACTTTGACGTATGGGAACATAATTTTTAGGTTTATGCACTTTCTACACTTGAACTTTAAGCGAGCTGTTATTCAACTGAGTTCAAGTGAAGCTGTACAATATTTATTAAAGTTTGGAATTTAGTTACCCACTACAATGGAAGCAAATTTACTATTAGATACTATTTATTACAAAAATTGAATAAAATAAAATATATTGTTACATATTTTAGTCAAAGATATTTTAATATAATGTAATTAAAGGCAATTTAAGTCTCATACATACTTTAAATACTGTCAATAAACACGTAAACAGTCGATTCCTTTTAAGGATAAACAACTTAACCGTTTGTGTAGTGTAGACGGTACGTGCTTCATTTTTCTAAAACATTGATATTCGTTTCAACAATTTCTCGCTTAAAGGTTAGGTGTAGAAAGGGCATTAGCAATTTTTAGTTTAATAAAATTGAAGTTATTACTACAAAATTTTGGAAAAAAAGTCATATCAATTGCTTTAAATGAAAAATTTTGATCATTAAGGAGGAACTCCAGTGATTTTTTACCAAACAATCGAGATTTCTTTTATTACATATTTTTTATGTTTATAGTTTTGTGAACATTTTGAGACCTGCTGAAGCGATCCAAGAAATATCTATTCTTTGTCGGTATTATTTCCGTCCTTATAACGTCTTAAAACTTTGATGCTAAATTTTAATTATTCAAGGACTAAAGCCATGATATTCATAATGTAAATATAGTCAATCAAAAAATTCAAGCGTTGCTTATTTTTTTCCAAATAATTTTCTATGAGGTGACGAAAGAATATTATAAAATAACTGTTAGACTATCTCTCGAAGTACATAGGTGTCATCTTTAATAATATACAGACATTTTTCTGAAGTGCCGAATCTCTGACAATTAATGTAGCAGGGAGACTGAGACCAGCTCGATTTGGAACACCGACTTTTCACCACTAGCTTTTGTATTCTGTAAATAGTTTTGAAATGTAACTTGATTTTTTACGAGCTGATTTCATCGTCATTAATACGGATTGTAATGGTGAACATCACAAAAACCACTGCTGGTTGACCTGGCCTCCCTGTTGTGAAAGCTACCTTTGCTCATTCACGATTACTTGATGCCTACGCGCATAGCTCGTCGTAGAATTCTTACGTTCGAACAAAGGGGAAGATAACCTAACAACCGCATCTTGGATGATAATAATTTAGAGCTCACCGCGATGAAACAAAATCGTTTCCACAACAATATCATTCCTCCCGAAGGCGCAGACTTGTCCTTGGAAACTCCGAGTACTCGATAGGTATAAAGTCGCACGTTGAGATTCGGAGAAGCGAAGCGTCTCTGGCGCGGTCGTTGCATCAACTGTTTTTGGAGATCGCCGAGTTTTATACGCGTGCAATGGCTCGCTGAGGATGGACGGATGGGGGGGGGGTTATATGTCTACATTGCCTCGACTGGCCCGCGCTCGGCGAGCTAATCGTCGGAGAAAATGCCGATGTGTCATCTCGAATCGTGTGAGGATCAGAGGTCCTTTAATAAATATGGTATTGAAAATAATGATTTATTGTGACGTGTAAGATCAAAATTTTGATTTTTTACAATAGAAAAATTTAAGATATTATTGTGTTATGCTAGCATAAAAATGTTCAGAATGATTTAACTTTTAAACATAAAAAGTTTTCTGGACGCGGAAAAAAATGTATTTTTTGAGTTTAACTCAGGCCTGCCCCCTAAAGGAGACATATACGATTTATAATTTTAAATTAATTGTTAATTAATTTTATGGTAAAAATGAGTCACTCATCACGTATTACTTTTATTTCGATAAAGCAAATTTTATCAATATTCGACGGAAAAATTAAAAAAATATTTTCTATAAGCTTAGGTTTCTTTGGTTGGCCATAATATAATTCTCTGTATTTCTTGGGCTCTGCAAGATTTTGAGAGCCAACGTGATCGAATTGACAATTTCAAGGTTTTATTATATTCAAAAAACATGTACTTATGATGTAAATGTGAGTATTTGTATATAACTTTATTCAGCTTGTCTTTTCAATTCATATTTTGTAATAAATTTTTTTTAAAATCGAATAGTTTCGGGGTAAAAAGATTATATCTTTGGTTGTTATATTTTATGTACAAATTCCCGCGTAACCAACAAATTTTTTAAAATATTTTCCTTTATATTTTTATAAAATATTCGAATATACCGAAAAACAACAGGTATTATATGACAAGTGAGTCATTTCTTATAATATGTATTATCAATTAATTGACTCGCAGAGGGTGGACGGGGGGGGTGGTTATACGTCTGCAGGGCATCGACTGGCCCGCGCTCGGCGAGCAAATCGTCGGAGAATTGCTCGCCCAGAAAAACTGATTCTTTTTGCATGAACTTATAGAAAACATGTCTGAAAAGATATTTGATATTGATGCCACTCATAATTTGCTGTCCGGAGCACGTGAAAAGTCGGCAAAATGAGCCTAAATGGTTTTTGGTATGTAGCAGCGAACACGAAGCTCGAATGTAAATATGTTGCTTATAAAATTTGCAGGTATTGGAAATATCTTCAAAATGATCCCCGTGGTAATTTTTTTTGCCTTTTGACCTTCCTGGAGCTAGATAGTTTTTTTTGTTTAAATTATTATAGTCGCAACTTGCAGTAATTAGTGCTGGGAGTAAAACACGATATCCAAGAAGAATTTTGAAGTATCGATAAAAAAAATCAGATCCAATTACCGATGAAACATATATAAGAGGCATTTGCGCGTGACGGAGGTGCTGTCGAGGTTGAGGCGATTATCTAACCGGCATAAAAAAACTGTGGTAAACAGCGATTTTACATGTTTTTCGTTTGTTTTTTGACTATTTTTAGGTTATAACAAATGAAAAACAATAAGAAAATTGCGCAGAACACCTGGAATTTTTTTATCGGTATGATAATCGCCTCAACCTCGATGTGGACCTTGGCTGCGGCGTAGTGCGGGGGTAGCGGCAGCCGCCTCCGTGCGCACGCTCCTCGTCCGCGAAAAATTGTACTTCAAATTTCCTCGATTTCGTTATGTCGGCTCCAGAATGGCGTTAAGGCTTAATTTTTTTTTGTAATTTGGGATAGTTCGTCGAGATATTGACGAATATTGCATCCTATGTTTCCTAGCTGTGCAAATCGGTAACAATTTACTTTTTTATGCATTTTGTTTTATTTTAGTCCATATTAATCATGGGCGCGTGCATACACTTGAACCTAACGATGCAATAAAGTTGTCTTAAACATTATTATACAAGAAAGTTTGTTTTTCAACAACAATTCGCATAATAATATGATTCTTATCGCTTATTAGTGAAAAATACATATTATTATGTGAATTAGTGTTAAAAAATACATTCTTTTTTGTAGTAGGTTGCGTGCACGGAGACACCTTTTTTAGTTGCAAAATGAATTTTGTAATAACAATAGAATATTTGGGTCTATATTCTTAAGATCAATGCATACATTTCATGTAATTTATAAAAAAAAACAGTTTGGTTTTAGTGTTTAACCTAGGCTTGTCTTCTTACCTAATATCATATATGTAATATTTATTTTCATTCACTATGCTTAAACATTTATCTTGCAATGCACATAATAATCTAGTATAATTATGAATAAAATAAACAATTAAATTTTGCTATCTTTTTGGAGATGATGCGTTTAAGGGGGAAATAAAATACGCTAGGTATTATTATGAAGGACATACTTATTATGTTAACTGTTGGAATATCGCTATGCTTTAGCATACGTATATGTGTAACTGTAGTTATACACTACTACATGTTTGTACAAAAATGAATCGACTCACTAAGAACTGTCCCAAAGACATAAACTGAAATGCGAAATATAGAAACGAGTGGGGAACTATATGCGTCAGCCCCGATATTCTCTTATGCCCTTTTGTCAAGTGTTTTAAGTCATACTAGAGCATCTAGCTGGAGCAGTCGCACATTACTGACGTTATTCCTTCCTTGTGCGAGTTTGAATAAACGAAAGTTATTTTATTATTACGTTTCCAATATTAACAAAAGAGGAATAAGGATATTGATTGTAACATTGAAATATACTACGAAAATTAATATAGTCCGTAGTTACCACCCTTATGCGGCAGTAGGATAACTTTAAATTAGAGGTCTTCTTATGGGTGGTGAAATTTAGAACCTTCGTAAAGTAAGTACCATTTTTACATGCATTTATATGCCGACTTACTGTATGCAGCAGCGCTCTTTCCACTTGAATTTTCAATTTCAAATCTTCTCCGCTGCCCTTAGCCTTGCATTAGTTCATGGAGATCATTTGATTCCCTTTTCAATGCTTTTTTAAATATAAGTGTTTCAACTAGGAAAAGCATACCATATAAAAACGCATCTATCTATTTTTCCTGTTTGGTGACGTGGAATAAAAATAGAATAACTCTTTGAAGCATAGTCCAAACCATAGTAACTCCGAATTCAAATTTCAGTACTTAAGTCTAATAGTAGAGTCGTAATAAGCGACTCCAAAAAACCCGTTTTCCTATTTTCATGATTATCCGTACGTTAACAAATGCGTGTTTTAAAGGGTTGGACAATTTTTTAAATTATATATTTGTAAGTAAATTCGTGTATGCTTTTGAATGTAAAATGTATTTGAACTAACAAAATATATTTATTAAAGTCGTTGAAATTTCTTTCTAAATAGAAAAAAAACAGTCTGAATGACTATTTTCTACGTTATCTATTTTATTTTCTAAGATGCAGCGTTATTTTTATATTGCATATATATGAGCACGACGACTGTGTAAATGCAATGTTATATAAATATAATTGTTCGGGCCGGACTAGTTATAACGCGCGTATTAATTGTGGTGTTCCGCGGTTAACGCCCCCCAAAATCAAGCGATGTATTCTTCCGCGGTTCGCGGCTTTTCTCCGATTTTCTTCCGCGTTTCTGCGTATTGAGATGTACACGAACCGCCGGAGAAGAAAGTTGATCACACCAAGCGTTCTCCAGCACGCGCGACGCGTTCGACCTTTTCACGCGCATTTTAATTATTACGACACATGTCATTAGTATTTAACGCAGATTTTATTTATAGTTATTGTTCAATTGTTAGGAATAAACATAGTGATTGTTATTGTTTATTCAAGTGTTCTGTTATTTTCCCGATTTCACTCTGCTTCCTTCGCCCGGCAATTTTCAAGCGCGCTTACTGATAGCGCATACAATAATTGTAATATATTATGTAAATAATAAATACTAATGTCATTTGAACACGACTATATTGTAAAAATATACTTATTAATTATATCTAGTGTATTTGTAATTAGTTTAACCAAAGTCTTCGTTGCTGAATTATGAATATGATTAAGGTGATGCTAAAGCCAACTGTCACCGACAAATACGAGAATCCACTTTTCTCATTTCATTTTCAATTTTGAGTAAATATCTCTATGGAAAGTTGTTGTTCCAATCAAAAAGAACAACTTTCCATAGAGATATTTTCTTAAAATTGAAAAATGAATGAAAAAAGTGATTCCCCGTATTTACCAGTAACACGGGGTTTAACATAACCTTAATAAAGAAAAAAGAATAATAAATTAATAATATTTAGTACTTACCTATAAACCTATAAACGTATATAAAAATATTTTATGATATATTCTATATAGATTATAATAACATAAGTACACATGGTTATAGTTGTTTATATTGAATAAAGATTAATTAGGTATTAATGAAACGATAATTTTTCGCATCTCTTTTGTGCATTTTTTAAAATTATTTTTTTTATTTAATCAAGTTATACTCGTACCTTCTATATTAGAATCCAGCATTGGATGAAGAGATCAAACGGAAATTCAAAAATTATTGTCTTTGACATTTCCTGTCAAATGATTTGCACAAGTCATTTTGCAGATGTTTGTTATTTAATTGAGAATGCAATATTGTAGCAATATTGTCTACTGATATACAAGTCATCCTAACGAAATTGAACCAATTAACCTGGTTAAGACTTACTGGTGATACCACCATGGCGGCTACTTTGTGAAGCTTAGGTAGTGAGTAAGAAGAATAATGAGCAAATGTTGAGAATAATGTCAGAAAGAGGTTTCGGACATAAAACTCGCTCGTTGAAATATTTTTAAGTTATTTAAGGTTTTTGACTATACAAATAACAACAAAAAAAAACAAATAATATTAATTAGTATTTTTTTGGTAATTTATCAAACGTAAATTCTTAATTGCATTGAATAATAATGCAATCGTTATTTTTTTATTATTAAATCTATTTTTTTGCGTTATTTTCCACTTTCACTATGTATTCTTGTGCTATTTACGGAGTCGCTTTATTTACGAAAAATACGTAGTTGAACACTCGAACTGTCATCAGAATAGAAAATTAGCATAATCATTTAATAACTAATTTTCGATTCTGCTAATAATTCGAGTAATTCCCTATGTAGTTTAAGTAAATAAATCTACTCTGAAAAAAAATTGATTCTGAGGCATATTTTCGAGAAGAATGAAATTTTCGGATATAATTTATAAGCAGGAAAAGTAGGTCTAACGCATCTCCTTAACCCACTAGCTAAACTTCCTAAACTGGCCACATGAGTGGCGTCCCCGGTAGGTCTTAAGGACATGTGAAAATAAACCAAAAATCCCTACCTTACCGGCATCATATTTATATATTTTTCTCTGCAATAAATAAATATTTCTAAAAAACGCCATACTATGCCCTCCGTATTTTTACCAGGAACCTTCATATACATTTTCAAAAGCTTTCATTATTAGCTCTCTGAGAAAAATGCATTTGAATATCCATTATCCATATTTCTCTCAGAGAGTTAATAATGAAAGCTTTGGAAACTTTAACTGACGGTTCCTGGTAAGAATACAGAGGGCACAGTATGGCGTTTTTTAGAAATAATTATTTATTACAGAGAAAAAAATATAAACGTGATGCCGGTAAGGTAGTAATTTTTAGTTGACTTTCACATCCCCTTAATAACCAGGTAAATTCAAACGATTTTTACGTTTTCGGTATGAAATGTAGTTTGGTCTATATATACTCCATAGTTTTCCGTATTCGGTCCAAGCATAACTGGTGGCACCATCTGAATGTTTATTTATTTTCCATGCGCTCGGGAATTTTTCGTCACCATCATGATGTAAAGATACAAGGTGTGGTCTCTCGGATACTTCCCAATCATAGCTCATTTAAAATACCGTGGGCTGAAAATGGCGGCGATTCGGAAGTGTCCGAGAGAACACACCTTGTATATTTACGTCATGGTCACCGTCGCCGCTTCGGTCGATTCTTTTATCCCCTCCAAGCTGACGCTCGGAGCGAATACGTGTTAGGTATAAATCACGCCATCTACAAGTGCTCCCAGAAATTGCGGCATAGTGCGTTTCGTACACATAAGAATTGTACACGTAACTATTGTGTACAATTTAGCATTGGTCAAATATATCTATATATAATTTGACCAATGCTAATTTGTGTAAAATAATTACGTGTATAATTCTTATGTGTAAGAAACGTGCTATGCCAATTTGTGCACGAAAGTAATTTGTGTACAATAATTATACACGAAACAAGTTCGTGCACAATAATAATTTATGGAATTATTGTTTCTACACACACTAAATATTTGGTGTAGAATAAATATTTCAAAAAAACTGAGCGTGTACAACTGGTTCTATTAAAATAGTACCTGTGTAAAATAATTCTGTGCTCAATCGTATACTTCAATAATTTGTTTTGTGTACAATCTTTTGTGTACAATACAATAACTTGACAGTTTACTATTGGGGACATGTGCATAATAAATTTGTGTATAATTTTTCGGTGTACAATAAATAACTTAACATTTTGCTGTTAATTTTGTGTGCATAACAAAATTGTGCATAATAACTAGCTTCATTTTTTTAAATTTAATTAAAAATATTGTGTAAAAGTAAAAATATAATGTGTAGAATATTAATGGCGTATTTTTGTGTAAAATAATTAAGTGTATAATTCTTATGTGTAAGAACCGCCCTATGCCTTCTTTAGCGAGCTGAAACGATTTTTCTATTTCTTGATTTGAAGTACCTAAAATTTGAATTTTAATAAACAATATATTTTTACAATTTTCATCGCTTCTATTATATATTTTAATATTCTATTATACAGTTTTATAGTATGAAAGTTTTACCTTTAACAAAATTAGTAAGAAACTTTTCTGGAGATGCATATAAAGCAGCACATTTTGTTCCGACTTTACTAATGTAATCTGATCCTGTAAGAGGATGGAGTGCAGGAAGTAATGTACACATGTCTAATTTCAATTTTGAAACCATTATATGTATGGGTAAAATATTCCTTTTAATATCTGCATTAAATCTATAATTCCATAAGTTCTGAAAACTCAATAAATTTATTTATTTTTAAATGTATTTAGATAAAAACATGTAGTTTTACATTGATTATGTATGCATTACCTTTAAGCCTTGTACAAATAGACCCTCTCAGTAATAAAGCAGTAGTAGCAGAACATCTGTATCCGCTGATAAAACAATAATTGTATCACATGATTTATTTACTGCGTTAGCTATATGTAGAATTATCCGAACATCTGCTTCTTCTATATCAGTACTTTGCAAATCTTATAGCATTTGAATGTCATGCAGTGAATTTGATGAATCACATACTTCAATATTTATAGTGCTGCATATAAATTCAGCTTCAGAGCATACGATATGCCCCTGGGATTTTATGCAATTTCGAAGAAAATTTTGCAGCAATACTTTGTTTTTTGTTGATGCCCAAAATTGACTCTCTTGTTTCGGCATTTCAATATCTTCAACGATTCTATGCATATTTACAGCATCAACACCATATCTGCGTTGCCGTTCACCGCTTTTTGGTGTATTTCGAAATATGAATCAAAAGTAAAATCTATTCTGCTTCTGACATCCTTTTAATTTAATTGCAAAAGGCAACACCAAAGTCTTTAAAGTATTTAAAATTTTTCCATTTAATCTTTCTGCAAACTATCATAACGTCAACTATCAGACAAGCATTATTGACGTCTTTTAAATTATAATGGCCATTTTCTGTTTCAGCCAATTTTTCAAGCCCAAGAATTAATGAACTTTTATGTTTTTCTTGTTTTAAACTGTTATTACAGTCGAATAAATAATTTAGATTCGTTAACTCATAAGCCAATAACTTTTTTAACGAATAACCTCTTTCTCTAGCCAAATCAACCATTTTCTGACTTAATTTAATTTCTTCCAATATAGTTTTTTCTTTTTTTTTCATATCGTTGTTATCGATTGTATGCTTAAACGATGGAAATTTTATTTTATTAATTGTGGTACATACTGATTTTGAGTTTTCAACAAACATTTCAAACCAGAACTTTTCAAATATTTCGCATCCAATTTCAAACATATTTAAAAGTAGCATTGTAACATCTGGATCAACAAGTTCTTCAGTAACAATATTTCTAAGATCTTAAGAACCACTCATGAACGGATTTACGCGTTGAATAATATATTTTATCATATTTTGAATAATAATTTCTTGATTATCAATCTTCTCTTTTGTAAATTCATGATGAAATCTTAATTCATAATTGTCATTATTTACAAACGTTAATTCGCTAAAAAGATTGCTAATTGCTAATATTTCGTGATAATTTAAGTCCCAAGCCGCAACATACGATTTTCGTTGTATAAAACCTATAACTCCTGAAGTACTTTTCTTTGATCGATTGATCGTTTGTTCGAGTCCTTGGTCTGCAGCTACAGAGGTACGCTGTTTTCGAGCGTTTTACCGTAAATTTTCCATTTTTAAATTCTTCATATAACTCAGGATGTATATTCTTAATGTCTAATATATTATTAAGGTATACCGAACTCCATCTAGCATAATTATTTCGATCCATAACTTGAAAAATGGGTTGTAGTTTTTTGACAGTTTCTACATGTAAATCCCAATCTCCTAAACGATCAGCCTGTATTAAATATTTTACTAATTGTATAATTTTTAATACATTATTCCAGTACCTGAATAACTGTGATTCGTTACTTCTTTTATTAACAAACTCTAAAAACCCTGAATGAAATTGTGTAGTATTACAAAATTCATTAAATAAGTTCTTACTTTCATCCTCATCTTTTCACTTAAAGTGTCTTGAAATGTTTGTAACAGTAAAAATTCGTTGTCAAATATATCCGCTTGATTTTCATCTAAAAAAGCTTCAATTTGTAATCGTTGCAGGACTTCAGCAAGCATAAAAAACCCATTTACTGACCGCGCGTAGTTCGTCAAAAGCTTCTGTTTCTATAAGCAAGTGTTCCACACCACTGCCTTTTAAATACTTTCCCACGCAGACAAGAACAACTTTAATCATATGGAAACCACCAAGCATAACTACAATATTTTTGAAATCTTCTTCTCTAATCATTTGTATATGTGGCACACTCTTTTATCGCAAAATACTGGTAGACTTGTTTTTTGTAATTGTTCATGTATATTCTTAAAATTACACATAGCAGTATATACTGTTGAATACTGTGTAACTGGATATGGCAAAATCGGTAAAAATCCTACTGTTTGTATCGGTCTATTGTCTGTAGAAAGAAAATAATTAAAAGCTGTCCATGATGTAGTTTCTTGAGTATTTTTAAGTGACTTCATTTTTTTATAGCTATCTTGTGTAACACTTATTGAATTTAAACTCGAGAATGAACCTGGAGGTAATATGATTTTTTCAGCTGGTTTTGGAAAAGTTTTAACTCGCTGACATTGTAATTCTTCGTTAAAATATCTGTTCCGTTTATTCACTGCAGTTTCTGATACATTTGGCTTACTTTTACGCGTGTTTGACTTTTCCTGGAAAAGTACAGCAACAGTGTCATGAGTGCTATTCAAACCGGACTTAGTTGCTTCATTATGATCAAAATTGTCAAATGCGGCAATAGTAAATTTATCCGAATGAAAATGTGAACATAATGGAACATCATTTCCTGATGACTCAACTGTGTACGATGCAAGGCTGGTGCGGATACGTTGAACTTCATCATGCGATATACTGAATCTTAAGCGATTCAAATTTTTTATTAAAGCACTACTTTTACATATATTGTGTGCCGCTAATCCTGTCATAACGTGTAACGGAGTTCGCTGATTTCCCCCGGGGTATGGCCACAGTAGAATTTTCAAAAAATCGAAAAATTTTTTTTACTGTTTTTGATCTTTATTATCATAGAAATAAGTTACCATTCGAGTTATAGCGTGAAAAATTTTTGAAAAAAATGAAGCTGTCAACTTGAAATGCGCTCCATTTTTGAAGAAATAATTATTTTCAAAAAATCCATACTTCTCTACATATTTAGATGTACAATAACGAAAAAAATTTATTTTGTTCCAGGTCCAAAATTACGCATGTAATTTTGCATGCAGTATAGCGTAAAGAAAAAAAGGTGCTGCCGGAAACGCGCTGTAAGCGGCCATTTTCTTTTTGAAAAAATTAAATAAAAATTTTTTCGATACTTTAAGTCAAGTATTTAATATACAATTGTTTACTTTTATTAATAAACGTTTTTTTCATATTAAACAAAAATGTTGAATATGCACATGATTTTATGCCTGCTACTGTGGCCATACCCCTTAAACAATTCAGATAAAAATGTTAAAAACGGTGCCGGAATATCAATATTACAATGGTAAACATCTGAATATCTCACGCACGAATTCTCAAAGTCTCAGAAATTATAGAAGATATTACACGATAACAGCAAAAGACGGATATTGTTATTATTATCTTCAATTAAAATCTTTTAAGAATAATATGAATTCAAAATGAAATAACAATTTTAATGCAACTACTGTGTTATTTTGAGGTTCAAAAATAAAGATATGAACAGTAGTTGCCATCGACATAGCGAAATCTCAAAAATTTGTAAATATGTTAATAAAAAAATTACGTTATCTTATCATAAACATGCTAATACCACTATAACAAATAGATCACACCACTTCATGCGTTGAACTATCATAATAAAAATAACTAATAAATAGCTTGTCATATGAATATTAACTTTAATATAACACCACACTTAGATACATCAACTATTTAACAAAAATCACTTCATTATAATCCACCGACACAAATTCGTGCCTGACACACGTATATATGGAACTTCTGCTGCAATATTTCCACTTGCATCCTCAGTCTATTGACGATTTTAATTTCCACCTCATGCATAAATAGTTATTCCAGATTCCGAACGTCAAAATCCTCTTCTAAGAATCCCTCCTGGTTTCTCGCATTTTGATTTCGGTCCAATGCCGGAAAAGGCGAATTAACACCCACTGTGCAAACTAAAGCACACGATGACGTCTACATAAATATATCATCCCATATAACAGTATAAACGAGAAGGAAAAAAAATTACATTTACTCGATGATACCGGACGTAACGCCTCTGCTTTGCATAACCATAACGAACCATTGCTCTTCCATTCTTTATCCTCTAAATCTTCTTCTCAACTATATCACTGCACGACTAAAAGACTAATAGCTAGACCAAACTCACAGCTCCTGCACACTTGAAGAAACCGCCGAGACAAGCGAAATTAGAACATAATCTACACTATTCGAATAAGACTCACACAGACGCAATTCTTATTACACAAATTCACACAGTAATTTTGAAAACCACCGACGAAAACCTAAAACGTAAGCATAAATAGTCCAACACGACGCCACATCATGAGACGCATTCCTAAGTAATTACAAATCTTTATCTACTATAAACTAAAGCGAGAAGATACTATATATATTATATATATCAGTGAAGCAAATTTTTATAAATATGCATAATTATAATAGATTAATGTTACAATCTTCATAAAACTGAAGCGAGAAACTGCTATATTTATTATAATAGGGAAACTACAATTTTTTATTTCTATTCATGATTAAAAGAAAATCGATTTCATCAACTTTCACATACTTATTAAAATTAAATGTATTGCTCAATTTCGAGTATCAGTAATAGTATTGAACTACGTTAGCTAATTAGTATAGGACTTTAAGTCTATGCCTTCATGAAATCATAAAAGATTTAATAGTTTAACTAAAGTGATAAAATCTAGCTAACATTTTACTCTTATTTGCAATCATAATGATCAAACCTTAATGGTAAAAACAAATAAACATTTTTCAACTATTCTAATATTCTAGTAATAACAGCTTCTTACTCGCAAATAAGAGGACTTATAAACTACTTCAGTACAATAGTTTTAACAATACAAATTAGGAACCAATTTCTTAAAAATTTATTATCAAATTTATTTAACAACTAAACCGTTTGGACCATTAACGCAAATGCAAAATTCTCCACTGCGATTGCAAAAGTATATATTATAAGTAAAAACAAACTACAAAAATGAAGGCCTAACCACAATGAGATATCTGACAATCCTATAGTTAACTAGTAATTTACCAGCAATTTTTTTTCCATATACACCCAATATATACCTTGTTCAAAGATTTATCGAGATTGTCAACCATAAATAAAGTAAACGCGCAAACCTTAATTGCAAAATTATAAAGAAAAAAATTTCGAAAATGATTATTTTTGGTTGGTACATTAATTAATTAGCTAATAAGTTATCATTAAGGAAATAGCGCAATAGATCTATTATGTAATGCTCATCGACTAATGTAATTTATAATGAATAAATAATTGATATTTAAGAAAATATTCTAAATAAATTAAATTGTTTAAACATTTATGAAAATTTCTGACATAAAATCTATAGCAGAGAACGGGGTAATGCCGGCCACTCTTATTTTCAATAATTTAAACATTTTTAGGTAATAATTCGAATAGAATTACAAATGCAACATAAAATTCAATCAATATAATGTTCCCTTTTATTCAGTATTATTAAGGAATTATACACAATCAAAGTTTAGGTCCACATTTCTTATAAGAAATCGGGTGTATAAAATAAGCTTTTATGCATATTATTTGTTAGTTTATGCAGTTATTTTTTTCAACTTTATTAATTTGAACAATCTAAGACTACGAAGTAGTGAAGAAAAAAGTGTATAAACCTATTGCTTTTTTGTCATTTCAATTCAAATTACTAAGCAGAATTGGGGTAATGCCGTTCACAATGTTATTTATATGACGCTCTTGAAAGTGAGGCTAAGAAAACGTTGCGCTGCGCTCTCAGGTAGGGCAACTTTGCTCAAGTGTTTTTGATTGAACAGTGGTTATGTGTTATATATTTCACTATGTAAGTGCAAATAATAACGCGACTGATCATATGAAGGTTCATATAATTGAGTTAAATAAATTTTTCAAGTATAAAAGTAACTTACCCTTTGATGTGGAGTAAATCTGGTCAAAATGATTTTTTTTTATTTCATCTTATAGCTTCGATATCTTACATTTTTATATTAAACCAATAAGAAATATTTAAAGTCAATGGTTTGAACTAACTCCCCTAGATAATACACCTATACCTTAGTTTTTAAATACGACATAAAAGGAATTCTACATTTATAATTATCTTCGCCAATATTTATTAGTTAATTAGCAATTTATAATTAAGAAAATTTCAGAACAACGTCTTTATATTAAAAACACCGACAGTAATAGTATACCGGTAAATCTCTTCGATCTCTTATGAATTTGTTATAAATAAATTAATTTATTTAAATAATTAAATGTCAAAAATTTTCAAAAATTTCAAAAAAGATCCTAACAGCTTAATTATAAAATTACAAAAAACAACATAACGTCTCCAACGTATATCTTAAAAGATATAAATTAATATCTGTATCGTATGTGATAATAGATACCATTTAAGTTGTGCAAAACATAAAAGTTTCAATTTTATAAGTGAAAGACTAATAATATGTCCAGAATACAAAAATCTCATAACCTCAAAATTGAACGTAGAGGTCTTGAGTGAATCGTCAAAAGCAATGATTGCTCAAATAAAAATGAGACAATCAGAAGAAATAAGAAAGGAAATACTTGAGGATTTAGCGAGTAAATCACAAGAAATGTTGAACACAACGATGACCGATTGTACAGCTGTTTATGAAATAATGCAAAAAGAAAATGAATTGCTAAAACAACGCAACAACGAACTAGTTAAAAAAAAATGATTTATTGAAAGAGTTATTAGACAAACAAAAAAGCTATCAAACAAGCAAAAATCTTTTGCTGAAGTAGCTAGTGTTATCTGACCACTCGACAAGCATCAATCAAGCAAGGAAGAGCTTCCACGCCAACGAGTCGCACAGGCTAATCGCGGTGGCCGCCAACGAAACCGCGATTCATGTGCTTATCACGACAAGCATTTTGAACGCTAGTCGCCGAAATGCTTATCCTAAGGGCAGTGTAGTGCAGTACATCAACTCTCCTCCACAACCACCAAGTCTCTTGAACGCTAGTCATCGAAACGCTATGGTGCAGTGCGAGCGAGACAATATATCCGACGCTATGGTGCAGTGCGAGCCGACCCAAATATCTGATGCCATGGTCCAGTACGAGCCGGTCAAAACATTCGACGCGATAGTGCAGTGCGTACCGACCAACGAGTCCGCCACTGTAAACAGGTGCACGTCCACCACGCTGCCGGACGAAGCAGACTAAAGTCGCATTGTTGACACGGCGATACACAGATGAACGTCCACCACGCTGCCGACAGACGAGTCCGCCGCTGTAAACAGGCGCACGTCCACCACGCGGCCGAACGAAGCAGACTAAAGCCTACGGAAGCAAGGGAACGGTCCACGTTCGCACGCGGCGCTACTGGCGTTACACATGACACATGTGGCTTGTATCGGAACTAAATCGTTAATAATTAGAGATTATCTTCACGGAATGCATTTGCAGGTAATTCTATTTTTATAATAAAATAAAACTAAATATAATATATAAAGTTTTTTAATTCAATATAGCATTTCATTAAATATTAAAATTAATCTTATTAGGTTAGTTAAGAGCATTCCGTATATCCATAAGGTTGTTCACGGAATTCAGTGCCAGAAAATCTGTATGAAATGTAATTTGCAGGTTATGAAAGTTGTTAAGAATTATTGTATAATTATTGTATATTACAAGTGTCACATTTTTTATTTTAGATTATCATTACGGAACAATTTTATAATGGGCGACATTATACAAATATCCGACAGTGAGCAATCTTTTAGTTTTTCTGCTAAGGATACCATAA
The DNA here is from genome assembly GCA_949152435.1 of Gastracanthus pulcherrimus. NCBI lineage: Eukaryota > Metazoa > Arthropoda > Insecta > Hymenoptera > Pteromalidae > Gastracanthus > Gastracanthus pulcherrimus. The sequence continues at coordinate 60,692,703 of OX424573.1, read as the reverse complement.
TAAGTTTAGAAACTATACAAGCTTATTTCCCAAATGCTATGGGATTGATCTACATGAAAGACAGTATAAAATACATTGTTTTAAAGAGGAATAATGTGTTAGAATTGATTCCAAATGTTAAAGAATCTACAGTGTTTTGTGGAAAAGAGATAAGTACTAAAGAAGAATGTAATACAGAAAAAAATAATCGAGAGTATGATAGCGTTGTAATGGACATAATTATTAATAATGAAATAATACTCAAATTTGTGAATTACATCTTATATTTTATTTTAGGTAATCTCAACAATTTTAAAATGAATAAGAAAATAGTAGATAGTCTATAGGCATACTGGCTAACACCGGTTTTGGATCACTCCCTCCCCTCTCAAAGTGATCCAGAATCTGTAGAGTGTATAAGCCCTACCCAGTATTGCCACTTCTCCAATTTTTTCAGAATTTCTATTGTATGTTTTAAGCCCCTCCACTGGCTTGCTCCTTCCCCAAGTACTCCAGAACCTGTAGTGTGTTTAAGTCTATCTATATATCCCCTTCCCTTCGCATTCATTAATAAATCTGGAGTGGGTTTGCCCCTTCTCCTGCATTACCCCTTCTTTCAGTGATTCAGTAACCGTTTGTGTTTTATCCCTACTCAAGGTTGTTTTTGATTTGAGAAAAGAAGGAAAGGAATGCCCCCTCTCTTATTTTTGAAAAGAGATGAAATGCATGATGGTATAAAGTATACGAATGCTGCCTACTATCTTTTATCTTTTAAAGAAAAGCGACTCTTAGATAAATTCGTGGTCACTGTCACGGTAAAAGGAAGGTCGGGATGAGCTGTATACGACCAGATAAGTCAACTGAGCGCAAGGAATGCGTTTGATAGATAAAGTCGTGGTAACTTTTTCCGGTGAAGGGGAAATCAGGATGAACAGATGCACATTAGCGGATGTACACAAACCAATACGCCGACTGCTTTAATGTGATTTTTTTTTCTGAGCTGTTTTTAGGTGTAAGAACCGATATGCTGACTGCATGCAAGGAAATGCATTCGACCGAGCTATTCGCTCGTTCGAACTGATAAGTCGACTTAGAGTAGGTAATGCGTTCGTTTGATAAGTCGACTTAGAGTAGGAAATGCGTTCGTTTGATAAAGTCGTGGGCACTTTTTACTATGAAGGGAAAATCGGCCGGCTGCATTCATATAAGGAAACCATTTCCAGCAGTAAATGCTTTCTAGCTGTCTGGGTGCGTCATAGTCATTATCGGGAGGAGGGAGGGGGGGGGGGGGAAATCATAACATAGGCGCAGACAAAATTTCTGTAAAGGAGGTGGCTTTTTAAAGTTAGAGGAGGGAACATTTTTTGTACGAATCGTAGGATTCTTCCAAAAAAGTAGTGGTAGGTGATTTTGATTGTAGTGATTATCGACATGAAAATAATGAAATTTACGTATAAGAAAAAATGTACAAAAAGTGTCCAGGTCTTTTTTTTTACGAGCGAGTGAAATGTCTCAAGCTGTGTTAACAGATAATAATATTTTTTGTACCAAGGTCAAGAAAGAGAAGAAGAAAGTATATATATCATACACACTAACGAGAGAAAAAAATGCAATCGTACCATCCACTACTATTAACTTCATATTTTTAAATGAATCGGGAACAAAGATTATAAGTGTCGGAATACAACTTTTGCATAATGAATAACCACAGCTATTTATCCTGCTATCATCCGATTTGAATAATATTGGCAGTATCGACGCAGTTACTTAGATTAAAATTCAATACAATCTCAATGAAATAAGTGCATTTTTTTTGCTTCTGAATGCTGGAGTGAAAATACTGCTTCAGGTCTATCAATGGACGATTTGTATATGACGCTAAATCGATTATTTTTAATAAGAAAGCACAATATTCCGAAGATAACCAAACAAAATACAAGAAATTTTATCAAGCGACTATTGTGTGACAAAAACCGTCTTTCGAAGGATAAAGAAATGCTATCGTACAGTGGGATCGCGATATATTACCGCTCGCTGGGGCTGTAGAAGCGGAATTTTTTCCAAAAATGTACGTTCTACTGTTTCGCGCCAATGCAGACACCGCGCACCACCGCGGCGCGCCGACGCTACGTGTCGTGGTGGAACAGTGAGTGTGTGTGCGTGAAAGTATGTTCGGAGGGGAAGCGCTCTGAGCGGAAATACATCGCGGTGTATTATATCGCGATCACACTGTATGTGTAGAAGAGCGCTATCGCCGATTTAAACTGATGTTAAATGATATTATGAAATTATAATTTCTTTTTTTGTGAACAGTTAAAAGAAGTTATGAACGATATTGATATAACCTCTTAACATGGCTATGACTTTGTAAAAGTGTTTTTATTCCAAAATAATGATTTCAAAACTAATGTAAAATGTAAATGTAATGATTCGGAATCGGGTGATTTCATAAAGCATTACTTTAAAATTGTATACTTAGAATACACATCTCTTCAACTCGATTATCTTATTCAGAAAATGCGCAATTCTTAAAAACTTTATTTATGTATAAATACGTGCGTAATATTCGTGTGAAATTATAATTTTTGTATTTTTAATATATTAATAAAGTATTAGTATACACGGCGGTCCTCGATCAACTTTAATTAAAAAAAATGACGATCTTAGATTTTTTTCAGGATATTATACGTTGACCATTTACTAACAATTTAAGCCAAAAATGAAAATATTTCGTCGAGCCTCTTGGGAGAAAAGTCTATTTTTTAATGTTCTATTAAAACGCTCACATATGCTTGCATGAAGATTACTATGTGAAGAATATAGGTTTATCTTGTACTTCTTCATGAGTTTCTGAAAGTTTGAATTGTAAAATTCTTTTCCTTGGTCAGTTTGTAGATTTATTGGTATGCGTTCTTGTTTCAGTATTGACTCCATAGCTAGAGTAACATCATTACCACTCTTTGACTTGATTGGGATGGCCCATGAATACTTTGAAACTGTATCTATGACAGTAAGTAAGTAGCGAAAACCTTTATTTTCGTTGGCGTATGGAATCATTTCTACCAGATCAGCTTGCCAAGTCTCATCTATTCCACGTATATCATATTTTCTTCGCTTGTAAATCGGCGTGCTGGTTTGTAACAACTCTTCAGCTATTTTTTGTCGCTCCATTTTTCGATAATATGTTTAAGGTTTAAGAAAAACTCGTGATTGTGAAACTTTTATTGAGTCAGAATTTTTTTTTTTCAAAGCATTCTTTCAATTTTGACTCCAGATTATCTAATCGAATTTTAAGATGGGAAAGAACATTATTGATTTTATTAAATTCAGTGTTTATGGGATTCTCTAACTCAACTTTCATTACAGCCATTATGTTAGTTAGATTTCTAACTTCTTTACTTATAGTTTTTAGAAGCTCTTCCAAGGTGACTGCATCATTTGACTGACTTGGATAAGCAAGGTTACATAACCTTTTATTTTGTAAATCAAAATTACCATCTAATGTAAGATTATAACCAATGCCTGGTGGACCGCGACTCACTTCTTGCGTGCCCTCAAGTTTTTTTCCGAACACGTCGAGACTCATGATGCTACTAATCTTATAAGAAAAGATGCATTTCAATATATGTGTTCTGCTTCTCGTAGTTCCTCAATGATGGATTGTATTTCATTGTCGTGATTGTTATTTCCAGCAGATCGTTCCGCAACTAATAATCGCAGTCGCTCGATAAGCCTGTTTGGATCATCCCAGTAGATTGGATCTATAGATGAATTTTACTTTGCTATTTTATATTTAGGTATGAGGCCTCTTCTGGTGGTGGATTTATTTTTACGATCGCTGCGAAACATGGGTCCTATGATATTCATATATTTTCTACTCTTCGAAGTGCGTATACTTTCATCTTTGCTGAATCTTTTCCGATGAGCATTTGATGCTTCCAGGATGCTGCGATAATTTTTTCGATCTGTTGAACTTATAAGATTATCATCTGGTTGTTTCTTGAAGAGTAATTCCATTAGACCCCCACTTTTAGGATAACTTGCATCTTTCAATTTTACCATTTTATCATCAAATTGAATTTTTGAATCGTCAATCATATACACTCCATTGACGTTCCGCACTCCGTATATGTTGTCGATTTTGCTGCGGCTTTCATTTAGCAATGATAAAAAGTCAGTTTCTTCATGCGTAGATCTGAATGTTGAATTGACTATTGTGTCATACGCCGAAGGAAAATCATCATCATCGTCACCTTGATTTGTAGATATCAGAATCCAATATGTCATTAGAAGGTTGCTTAAAGCTTTCCGTTTTTGAGTCAACAAGTTTCTCGAGAAATAAAATGACTGGTTTCAATGTATCACCAATAACTTTATCAAAATCATCTCTCTTCTGATTCAATAAAGAGCATTTTTGTTTAATAGCCTCACGTGCTCGCACGAGCTCGCTGAGAATATTTTTTTCTTTCCTGAAGGCAGTCATGTTGATGAGATGCTGTCTACAATTCAACTGAAAATTTAAGTTTCATAATTCCTTTTTTATTGCAAAACAGTCAAATCCTTCTCTGTATCTACCATCATTCATCGCGCTAACTTTGTCAATAACAACGACTCCATACATATCATTCTTCCGGCATTCAGAACAAAGATTTCGAAATTCATTGAAAGTTAAATCAGTATTTACATGATCATCATAGATATGTTTAAGATTAACATCGTCTTGACGATAAATTACCAACATATTAATATTGTCCCTGATGAGATGTTTCGGTATATGAGCATACGACTGACATAAATAGAAGCTGTCTACACTTTTATGTCTTCCCATACAGAAAAATGCTCTGATGTTATCCTGATTCTCACAAGCCACATCATCAAAAATTATAATTGAATTTGGTAGGGCTTCATCTGGAGATACTACAGATTCATGCTCACTAAACGGAAGATGTGATATACCTTGAATAGGTTCCAAAAATTTTTGAGAAATTGATACTTGGGTTGATTCAAGGATTTAGAATATACATACACATTTTAAAATCTAAGGGAGTTGTTATGCGTAATTAGAGCTAATAAAGTATTTGTTTTTCCACAGTTAGATGGACCGCAAAATACTACTCCTATACTATCTGGTAGTAATTCCCCATGTCGCTTCTTTCTCTTCTCTTTTCCAAAATCGAAGTTCGCGATGGAGAGTTTAAATTTCTACTCAGTAAAATCCATGTTCACGAGACGAAGTCGAGATTGACATTGAGCTCTATAAATATGTACGCTTGTTTTATACTTTGATTATCAGTTGTAAATCAGCACTCGAAGAGAAATGATCGTACACAAATCTCAGATAAATCAGTTCTTTTTTAATTATTTTTTTAGTTATTTTTTAATTATAAATACAACTACATGTACATGAAATTGTAAGATTTTGTCTTCTGACGAATAAAAAGTATATCTATCTATCTATCTATCTATAAAGGCAAAAGGTTATGAATTGCGTGATAAAGTGATCAATAACTTGCCGATTGAAATGCATCTTCCTGGATATCAATACTGTGGTCCCGGCACTAAACTGAAGAAACGAATAAAAAGAGGTGATCCTGGAATGAATTCGCTTGATCAGGCATGCAAAGAATATGACATAGCATACTCTGATAAAAATGCTGATCGTAAAGCTGCTGACATGAAGCTTGCCGATAAATCATGGCAGCGTGTTAAAGCCAAGGATGCTAGTCTTGGTGAAAAAGCATATGCTTATGCTGTTACAAATGCTATGAAATTAAAAGGAATAACTGGAATGGGTCTAAAATTTAGTAAGTTAGTGACGGCTGCTAAAAAATCAATGTCACCAAGTAAATGTTCCCGCAAAGTTATTCAATCCGCCTTGAAAGGTGCACGTCAAGCTGTCAAAAACGTTGGCGGTAAGAGGAAAGTCATCATTCCACGTGTTCTTCATATTCCATAAAAAATTGGTGGAGTTCTTCCTTTTCTCATCCCACTATTCGCAGGATTAAGTGCAACCGGTGCTCTGACAGGAGGAGCTGCTGGAATAGCTAAAGCAGTAAATGATGCTAAAGCTGCGCAGAAAAATCATGAAGAAAGTAAGAGACATAATAAGGCTATGGAAACTATTTCTTTAGGCGAAGGTCTCCATCTTAAACCATATAAAACTGGAATGCGATTATTTATGAAACCTCATGTTGGACATGGTGAAGTTACTAAAAAAAAAACTTCGATTTATCTTTGCCTAATCGTCCACTGACTGACTATAATCTTAGAAAATATGCTCATATGTTACAAATCCCACATTTCCGTGGTGTTTTCATGAGAAATAATATGCCTTCCGATGGTCCATGGAGTACTGAATCTGCTATTGTTAACTTGGATGATTTTCAAAATAGAGGCACTCACTGGGTGTGTTATAGAAAACGTGGTTCCGAAGTAATTTATTTTGACGGTTTTGGCGATCTTAAACCTCCCAATGATCTCATGTTATATTTTAACGTGATAGAAGTAAAATACAACTATGAGAGATATCAAAATTTTGACTCGTTCATTTGTGGCAAACTTTGACTTCTATTCTTAACTGAAAGGCTATAAAAGAAGAGTTTGTAGATGTAAGGGATCATTCTCTTTCAAACAGTCATGGAAGATAGTTTGACTTTGAGTCTTTCAGGAAAATCTTCTGTTTTAGAAGCGCAGTATTTTTCTTCAATTGAATTACCTCAGCATAAGAATTTTGTTTTGGGTTTAGTTGAACTTTTAACATTCAACTCGATTTCCAATGTTAACCATTCTAATAACAAACTTCATCTGAACGGAGATATCATCACTATTCCTACTGGCAGTTACGACATTGATGCTATTAATCAATTTTTATAAGAAACTTTGAAATTTAAAGGAATTGAATTTTCCTTGATAGCTAACAACAATACTCTCAGAAGTAAAATTAATTGCAGTCATCCGTTAGATCTCACACCTCACGATTCAATAGGCCGACTCCTTGGCTTCACTCCTCGTATTCTCAAAGAAAAAACTCATCACAGTTCTGATTTACCTGTAAAAATATTGAGAATCAACGCACTCAGAGTAGAGTGCAATATTACTGCAGGTGCTTACATTAACAACAAAAAAGTTCACACAATCCATGAGGTCTTCCCCAGAGTTCCTCCAGGATATAAAATCTTAGAAGTTCCGTCTCATGTCATATATCTACCACTCAGTGTCAAGTGCATAGATCATTGTCAAATTCGAATCGTAGATCAGGATGGAAATTTGGTGAATTTCCGAGAAGAGAAAATTACTATTAGACTTCACATCAAATCGGTAAAATGGCATCGTTTTCTATCGTACTGTGCATATAAGCCAACCATCACGGCAATCAGTCATCAGTCCACCGAAGAAACTTAAACCATTAACACGGCAGAGCATTCAGTTCCTGAAAATCCAAGGTCTAAAAGTTCGTGGAAAAAATTTACGAGCATAATTCCCTGCTACTTCCAGAAAAATGGACGAAATTCTAAGTATTCAATCAGGTGTTCGATGAGTCTATTTTTCATTATGAGGTTCACGCACATCAGCCATACTCAACATTAAGCTTTGATAATAGTGATGAAATTCGTATTTCTATTCAACATCAAGATTTATTTCTCTTACCACCACGTAGTTCTATACATGTATGTGGAAAATTACAAAAAGCAGATGGAACAGCACTAGAGAAAACTAAATTCGTTAACAATGGCATTTGCCATCTGTTTGACGAAATTCGTTACGAAATTAATGCTGTGGAGATAGATAAAAGTAAAAATCTTGGTATGAGCAGTCTCATGAAAGGTTGGACTTTATTCGATCCGAATCAGACTCTCATGTTAGAAAATGCAGGCTGGCTTGGCGTTAATGAAGTAACCAAAACTTTAGTAGATGAAAACGGTAACTTTGACGTTTCCATCCTTCTGAGTATGATCTTGGGCTTTGCGGAACACTATAAAAAAATTGTAGTTAATATGAAGCATGAACTCATTCTCACAAGATCCAGAACCGATTTGAATGCAATAATCCAGGAAGGTACTGTAGCAAATAATATAACTACTTATGAAGAGTATCGAGTAAAAATATCGAAGATAGAGTGGTTAATGCCATATGTCATTGCATCTGATAGACAAAAAATCCAGCTGTTGAATTTCATTGGCAAAACTAATCCAATCTCTATGTGTTATCATTCATGGGAGTTATTTGAATATCCTCTCCTTCCGAGCACGAATAAACATGTCTGGACTGTGAAAACTTCTAATCAATTGGAGAAACCTCGTTTTGTGATTATTGAACTGCAAACGAAGAAAAAAGCAACGAGAAATGCAAATGCCAGTCGATTTGATCATTGTAAGATTAGTAATGTGAGACTTTTCTTAAATTCTCAATATTATCCATACAACAATTTGAACCTCAACATATCTCAGAATCAGTTTGCAGTTCTCTATGATATGTATGCTAACTTTCAAAAAACCTACTATGGAAGAGATCCACAGCCACTGCTGACAAAGTCTGAGTTTATCAACTTTGAACCACTTATAGTTACTGACTGTTTACGACAAAACGAATCTCTAAAAAGCGCTCCCGTCGATGTACGTCTAGAATTTGAAGCTAAAAAAGACTTTCCAGCTAACACTTCAGCTTATTGCATGATCTTACACTGGGGATGTCAAGAAACTCGCCTAAAAGATATTATTCTCCATTATGAAATTATTCCATCAATTCTGCAACCATTTGTGAAGAAAAAGAAAATAAAAAAAAAAGTAAAAGTAGAAAACGCTATAGGCATACTGGATCACGTAAGAGAGGGGGGAAATTATTCCACCTCTCTTCATTTCGGATTCTAGATCACGCTTGGGTGATCCAGAACCCGTACGGATTTTGGATCACTTTGAGAAGGGAGGGAGTGATCCAAAATCCGTGTGAGCCAGTATGCCTATAGCCTATCTACTGAAAATACAAATATCCAACAGTGTGATTAAGAAGTATATTTATAAAAACTTTAGTTCGTTAAACAGAATTATTTATACACTTAGGCCGCGAAGAAAGAATGTTCAAGAAATTGATATAGAAGAGATTTGTAATGCAATAATCGAGGAATTATATTCATCCGGATATAACCTTGGTTATAGAGCGTTGTGGTGTAAGTTAAAAAAATATCACGTGGTTGTTAAAAGAGATAGAGTGTACGAACTTTTAAAAGAGATTGATCCTGAAGGTGCAGCTAATCGATTCGGTAACAGACTGCGTCGTAGGCAATATCTGAGTCCAGGATGTTAAAAGCAAGAGTGTCCATAACCAGCGTATAGAATCGTATTGGGGTCGAATCCGACAGCATTCTGCCGATTTTTATATTCAATTTTTCAAGTATATGGTGCAAGAACATTTATTTGATGGCAGTGATTTGCATACGATGTGCCTACAGTATTATTTCGGCCCATTGATTCAGGATGATCTATACATAATAGCTGAGCTTTGGAATGAGCACCGCATAAGGAAACAAACAGCTCAAAATAATGTTTGTGGTAAACCATTCCTCTTATATAATTTGCCAGAAAGATATGGTACTATTGACCATAAAAAGAAGTAAATAGCAATACTATTAATGATTTATTAGAATCAGTAACAATAAAACCTTAGCGAATAAATTTTGTTTTCAAGGAATAAGTGAAAGAATCCAGAAGAAGCTTTAAAATTGTATATAAAATTAAAAAATATATTTCAAACATAAAAGTATCTTGTCTACGTATCTTGTATGAGCTTTTTAACCTACAAATTTAAAAATAGTTTAATACGAGTTTCATTATATAATTGCATTCTCCAATAAATTTAGAAGTATTACCTAAATATACACAAAATTTAGACATAAATCATGCTTAAGTGCAAAATTTTTAATAAATGTAGATTGTACCATTTAATATTTTATTTCAACTTGTTATTATTACTTAAAAGTGGCACTTCATTAATTATTGTGTAATTGTCCTAGAACGATTTATCCATTATGTGCACATCTTTTTATATTTGTAGTTATTAAATAAATGTTATACTTACTTATACTTATTGAACAAATTCTTGCAATAAAATAAAAACTTTTACTTTATTATTGTTTTTATTGTAATAATCTTTAATTAATATTGCAAGTGAACAAAGCAATAATTTTAATACAAAATTTTAACATACATCAAATGATATTGAAAAAAATGTTTTCTTTGCACTAAACTAATTAGCTATAACTAGTACATTTTAAAGCATACTTAAATACCTCTCATGAATAAAAGTACTAAAAAGTACTTTAAATTTTCATAAGCGAATTAATTTTAAAGATCCAAACGAAGTCGTAACAGTTATTCATAATACTAGTAAATAACAAGATTGTTTATATTTTCACCTGTTATTTTGCATGATTGTTATGATTTAATGTGGATTATAAAAAGTTATACGCTTAATTACTTAAAAATACTAATCCCAGGCTGTATTAAGCTAATCTTTTACAACATGTAATAATCTAATAGAATGTAACATATTTTTTGTCTTGTAATAAATATACTGTATACTACTTTTCACCTCTTTAACTAAAAATATATTTTAAATATTTTTTCTTGTTAGCTAGTATCAGTCATAACAATGCAATCAATACACAGTAATAATGTTAACTATGTTATCTTAGAGCTTTGAGTACTACATAAGTGTTAAATACTTTCTTCTCAATTAATACTTAACGAATAACAAGACTTTTATCCATTTGCCCATGATATTTTCCATGTTTTACTATAATAGAAATATTTAAACGCTTATTGACTTATAAATTCTGATCTGAATCTGTAACAAAATAATTGTTATTATAGCATGCAATAATTCATGAGAACGTAACCTATATTTTTGCTGGTAATCAAAACACTGATTCAATGATTTTTTAAGGCATTTTACTCAGATCTGGTTTCTTGTTATTGCGAAAACCGTCCATGGTGTTGGATTCATGAGGCTTTGACCAGGTTAATTATTTTGTAAATAATTCCTTTAAAACACGGCCTTGAGCCCATATGTCTGATTTAGCGGTACCAGATTTGTTTCTAAGTAAAAGTTCAGGACTCATATATATTGGAGTACCTCTAGTTCGACTACCTGCTGTAGTCATCAAAGCTGATGGCATATCTCTTAGTCTGCTAATTCCAAGATCGCACACTTTAAGTGTCAATTCTTTATTTATTAATATATCTTCTGGTTTTATGTCTTTGAGAACTATTTGTGGTTTCGAATCATGCAAAAAGGCTATAGCAATACATATCTGTTTGGATATTTGAAATTGGTCACTTTCAGATGCATTACATCTATCAGCAACTTTCTTGTTAAATATAAATTGTCTTAAATTGACACTTTCCTTAAAATACTCCATAATGATGTGACAGTGTGAGAAGTCTATTGAATAAGCCATAATCATAATGACAATTGGATGTCGAATCTTAGTCTTAACTACAATTTCTCCGTAGGCGTATTTTGAATCAAAAGTTATACGAACTGTTTAACTGTGACCTCAGTGTGTCGCCGAATGGCCTTTCTGATGGCGCCATAACCACATTATCGTATTAGAGAATTATAAATAAATTTAATTTCATCACTATCCACAATTTATACATTATTTATATTTATATTTGACAAAGATGAATTTTCACAAATCATGTTTTGATCATTAGTTGGTTGTAAACTGGAGGTCTGTAGACTGTAAACTTGACTAGTTCCAGTACTACTTGCACTTACACTTTAGTTGTAATTAGGTTTAATAATTGACTTATTTTCTGGCGTGCTTTCTATTTTGGTGATTTTCTTTGTAAGCTTGTTATTAATTCTTTGTTGTGTGCCGCCAGTCTCTTTACTTAAGATTGCACTAGTTGCAGTACTAATTGTACTTTTTATTTTATTGTAATTACGTTTAACCATTGAAATTAATTTCTTTTCTTGCATATTTTCTATCCTGTTTGTTTTATTTTTAATCTCTCTTAATTTTGAGCACTCATTCACTTCATTTTGTAAACTAACGGTATTGTTTTTTATATTTGAATTATTATTCATTCCTAATACTTTAGAAGTCGTAATATTTAGTAGATTACTTTGTGTTATACTTTTTATTGATTTAGTAAACAAATACAACCTATACTGGTTATTTTTCATTTTTATTTTGTGTGAAAATTTCCAAAAGTCGCAATTTTCATCATCATCATTCGTAAAATTTGTAAAAAAGATATTGGTAAAAGTACCTAGCTGTTATATTGATCGTGTTTCATCGAAGTAAGAGTCATCAAAACCATCCTTCATCTTTGCTGCACACAAATGAGCTATATTATCGTACGAATACTTTATATTGGAATCTATTAATATTCTTTTGGAACCTCCAGTATTTTTAGAATGATACCGTCCATTTTCAACATTTTTCCATCCAACGAAAATTTCTTTTGTAATAGAACAATGTGTCCGATCCTGCAAATGTACATATATGCATGATGTTCATTATATTTAAAAAAATATTTCATACAATATGCTGATTACTTGGCCATTATTTATAAAAATGCCTCATCAATTTCTGCACTCGTTGAATACTTTCTTTTCTTTTTTTCTGTATTACATTCTTCTTTAGTACTTATCTCTTTTCCACAAAACACTGTAGATTCTTTAACATTTGGAATCAATTCTAACACATTATTCCTCTTTAAAACAATGCATTTTATACTGTCTTTCATGTAGATCAATCCCATAGCATTTGGGAAATAAGCTTGTATAGTTTCTAAACTTATTATGGTATCCTTAGCAGAAAAACTAAAAGATTGCTCACTGTCGGATATTTGTATAATGTCGCCCATTATAAAATTGTTCCGTAATGATAATCTAAAATAAAAAATGTGACACTTGTAATATACAATAATTATACAATAATTCTTAACAACTTTCATAACCTGCAAATTACTTTTCATAGAGATTTACTGGCACTGAATTCCGTGAACAACCTTGTGGAAACACGGATTGCTCCTAACTAACCTAATAAGATTAATTTTAATATTTGATGAAATGCTATATTGAATTAAAAAACTTTATATATTATATTTAGTTTTATTTTATTACAAAAATAGAATTACCTGCAAATGCATTCCGTGAAGATAATCTCTAATTCTCTACGATTTAGTTCCTATACAAGCCACATGTGCCATGTGTAACGCCACTAGCAGCGCATGCGAACGTTGACCGTTCAGGCTTCCGTAAAAGTTGCACTGTTGACATAGCGACACACAGATGCAAGTCCACCACGCCGCCGGCAGACGAGTCCGCCGCTGTAAACAGGCGCACGTCCACCACGCCGCCGACAGACGAGTCCACCGCTATAAACAGGCGCACGTCCACCATGTTGACGAACGATGAGTCCGCCGCTATAAACAGGCGCACGTCCACCATGCTGCCGACAGATGAGTCCGCCGTTGTAAACAGTTGCACGTCTAGCACACCGTCGACAGACGAGTCCGCCGCTGTAAACAGGCGCACGTCCACCACGCCGCCGGATGAAGCAGACAAAAGTCGCACTGTAGACACGGCGACACACAGGTGCACGTCCACCACGCTGTCGACAGACGAGTCCGACGCTGTAAACAAGCGGACGTCCACCACGCCGCCGACAGATGAGCCCGTCGTTGTAAGTAGTTGCACGTCTACCATGCTGCCGACAGATGAGTTCGCCGCTATAAACAGGCGCACGTCCAACACGCTGCCGACAGATGAGTCCGCCGCTGTAAACAGGCGCACGTCCATCACGCCGCCGGACGAAGCAGATAAAAGTCGCACTGTAGACACGGCGACACACAGGTGCACGTCCACCACGCTGTCGACAGACGAGTCCGCCGATGTAAACAGATGCACGTCCACCACGTCGTCGGATGAAGCAGACAAAAGTCGCGCTGTAGACACGGTGACATACAGGCGCACGTCCTCCACGCTGCCGACAGACGAGTCCGCCGCTGTAAACAGATGCACGTCTACCACGCCGCCGGACGAAGCAGACAAAAGTCGCACGTCTATACGGCGACACAGGCGCACGTCTACCACGCCGCCAACCATCGAGTCCACAGCGACATACAGGCGCACGTCCACTTCGACAGACAAGCGCGCTCTCATCATACAGCCTGTCGAAACAGACAAGAGCCTCTCCGCCTCAACACCTCCAAAACGGATAATCAGAAATACCCGTAACCTGACCCCGAAGGAAATAATTGAAGAGGATAAACAAAAAAACGAAATATGGAGGAAGAGAGTTCGCATATCGAAAATAGGCATCTATGGAGCGAGGCGGACAACAATATTGGAGGATATTGATCAAGAGCCAACCGAGAAGGACGACGCTAACGCTGTCGAAGACATGCGTACTGCCATTCCCATCATGTGGTATGTAAAATGGCATACGGCCACCGAACGTCACGCGTATGGTTCCTTTGGTGAGAGTCAACCAAAGACAAAAATCACAACACCAGACCTCTTGATTCCTCTAGCAAGAAAAAAGCAAAAAAAGGAAAACCAAGGAAGAACATAACGACTAGGCTAAACGACAATGAACACGGGAACTAGACATCGAGAAGCTCAAAGAAAGAAGAGAAAAGAGCCGTCTACAAAACCAAAAAAAGTGCGCGCAGATAGAAAAATGCTGGAAACCGAACCAAGCAGACAATAACAACGCGGCATGGTTCCGGTGCCACTAATCGGCACACTGTGTGACAGTTGCCCGGGTAATTGCTATTATGGACAAAATGAACCGGAGACAATATGAAGTCCCTGCATTCACTGTTACAAAAACTCAGCCAAAGCTGGGTGCTTCAAGAAGATGCCATTAGGTTTGCCTAGAGTGTAATCGAAAAATGCCATCTTCTTCAAAGCATCATTAACATCGGTCGCTACAAACCGGACGACCATTTATCAACATCACCAGGAGCACCACACCAGCTACCAAGGTAACATCCGGAATTCATATTTGTATGTATACCTGCAGGTGTATCTTGACATATGCATGTACTTCTTGAGAACTACAACAATTGCAGGGGACGGCAATCGACCGAAAGGGGGGGGGGGGAATGTGACATATGGATGGTGATGATATGGATATGTAGATATGCATGCGCTCTCAATTATTCCGTAATTGCGAAATACATGTGGCCGCCGCTGAGTCAAAGACGATTGCGCGAGGATGAGGCGCGAGCTTAGCACTCTCCGATTTCTCAATCAGGTCAAAGACCGCGAAGTCTGGAAGTCTACCATTGGAGAAGAGGAGCTGACGTACACCACCTTCCCACTCGATACACGCGGTTATAAATACCACTTACACCACCTTTTCGGGGCTTTTTGACTGGAAGTGTGAAGGTGGCCGTCAGCCCCCCTTTTCCAACGCATAGGCAAGGAGACCTGGAGGCTCAGCACTGTCCTCGAACAGCCCGTCGAAGTCTTCGGCGTCAGCAGTGAAAGTACAGCTACATAAACCCTTCTATATTCAAAGTCTGACCTCGAGAGAACTACCCATGCTCGAACGTAGAACCCTCGAGCCGGTATACTTGTGGATTGGAAGAAATTGAATTCAGAACCACCAACCTGTTAGCCACGCCACCACTGCGTGTAATTATAAATATTCTGTAAGTGATAAACAAACCTATTATATATAAAAACATCTAGAAGCGCGAAATTGGGCTTAGAAACCTAGAGCAAGCGACGTATATCTTACGAAGAGCGAGTGTAAAAAAAATGTAAATTACTTAACTTAATATCGACCTAAATAAACTAAATTAAAAATAAATCTGTAATTCCGAAATAAATCACTTTCCTTTCGACCAGATTGATAAATCCTAAAAATATAATTTTCCTATAAGAACTCCTAAATCAAAATAACCTACCCAAATTCATTATATATATATATATATTCTTCAATATTACAATTCGGAATATAAACAATACCGAAGGTTAACCCTTTCAGTCACGCAATTCAATTCATTTGGTTATGGAAGTGCAAATATATGTTTCCAATGTATTTTTGAACGAAGAATCCAAATCAAGTGTCAAAAATTGAATAAATATAAAAACAACCCCTCAAATGGGGTGAAAACCACCCTTTTAGTTAAAAAATGCAATTTGTTTGGTAATGGAAGTGCAATATATGTCCACAATGCATTTTTGAATGCAGAATCCAAAAAAACGAAAAAAAAAATAAAAAAGAAAAAAAGAAAAAAAGAGAAATAGAAAAAAAAAAGAAAAAAAGAAAAAAAGAAAAACAAAAAAAAAAAGAAAAAAACATAACTCTGCCACAGACGGTCCCAAGCCCGTGTTCTAATGAGGAGGGGGTTTTTTTACTTTCATAACCAAACGAATTCAATTTCATGACTAAAAGGGTGGTTTTCACCCCATTTGAAGGGTTGTTTTTATATTTATAAAATTATTGATATCAGATTCGTATTCTACGATCAAAAATACATAGAAAACGTATATTTGTACTGCGATAACAATAGAAATCAAATGTTGTGACTAAAAACAATAGGGAGCCGATATATCGGCTTCTGTGACTGAAAGGGTTAAACCAGAAGTCGACAAGGAGATAAACCTATTAATCAAGGTAAGACTTAATATGTATTAGTGCACGAGTATTACATCAACATATCTGAAGATTTCGTTATAAGAATTTGAAATACCATTTATTTATTATAAATATATTTATTTATTAATAAATGTCTACTAGAACAGAGTACAAGTGTACGAGTATTTTATCAATATATCTAAAAATTTCGTAATAGTACTTTGAACTTTTATTTATTTATTTATATTTATTTATTTGTAAATGTATTTATTTAAGAGTATTCGATAAATATACATAAATACTTCGTTATAAGAATTTGTAATACTATTCATTTAATCTTGTATTTATTTATTTATTTTTTTATTTTTATTCATTTATAGATCTTTACTAAAAATAAGTCAATGTGTATTAGTGTACAAGTAGTCGGTTAATAAATCTAAAGATTCCACAATAAACAGTTTCAACTATTATCAATAATAATATAACAATTTGGTTTAATGTGCAAAAGAAAATTAATACAAATATAAAAATATGACTTGCAATATAATAGGCCTACAATTTGTTTTAAGGTGATGTTAAACTCTGTTTTGCTGGTAAATACAGGGAACCACTTTTTTGATTCATTTTTCAACTTTAAGAAAATATCTCTATGAAAAGTTGTTCTTTTTGGTTAGAACAAGAACTTTTCATAGAGATATTTACTCAAAATTGAAAATGAAATGAGAAAACTGGAGCCTCGTATTTGTCGGTGACAGGTGGCTTTAGCATCACCTTAACGGCAGATTCAACAGGAGTTACTATTATAAATAGCACTATCTTTCTCATTTAAAAATCAGTCTACCGATAGTTAAAAGACTCTTGAGGTATAAAAATGAAAACAATGTATGTCCACTTATAAATTTGAGTATTTCTTTAAGTTATTCAATTTTTTTACAAAGTGTGCAATCTGATCTTTAAATTTACTTCAAAGTCAATCAATTTTACTATCCACTAAAAAAAAATGAATGGCAAAGTTTTATCGCAAATTTAATGAAATCTCTTATATCCTTGGTGAAAAATTAATCTAGAACCATGTAGATCTATCTAGTTTGCCATGGAAATGATCGAGGGCCTCGATAAAACTAGATAATTTTCTACCAGGATTGTTAAACATGAAATCAATTTACAAACAGATAACAAAAGTTTTGAATACCGACATTACGATGATGTAATATTTTCAGTTCACGCGTGATGTACAAGATTTTTAAAGTTTAAAAACAGAAAATTAAAATTGGACAGTTTTCTATATTATTTAATTACTGAAATATTTAGAACGGGAATGTACAAAAAATGAACGGCTCTCTGATTTTTATAGAATTGATTCACATGCAATACAAGTTTTATATAAACAAGAAGATTTACCAGTAAATTTTTCTTA